>OX352774.1:249261224-249837843 GCA_947095535.1 Poecilobothrus nobilitatus | reverse complement strand
ATTAAGGATGTTCTCTGACATCTCACACTTGCCACTCGCAGTAGGTTCAGTAGTTTCTAATCGCACTAAATTTATTCCTAAAAATTCCGAAAAATGTTTAGTGTTTTCGAAAGTACTCGCAGTAAACCTGTCAAATCCTACTTTATTGCTTACCTGTTAAAATTTAGTGTTTTTTTTTTTACCATACTACTTAACTATCGCACGAAAAGAGTAAAATATAAAAAATAAAAAAGATAAAAGTTAAAGTTTGTAAAAAAAAATTAAAATGAATATTCAAAAAAATAGACGAAAATTGGACAATTACAAATAATATTTATCTGATATTGGCATAATCATTATAAATATTCTTAAATAAAATCGAAAAAAAGTACTTTTTTCCTGCTTTCAAAATAAATTTATAATAAAATTGCAAAAAAAAAATAGTACTGTACTGTAGTACTATGTCATAAATGCTTAAATCCGCATAAAAATTTAGCATGTACAAAAAATAGAGCGATAAATTAGTATTTTCGGAAAGTGCAAGTGCGAAAAGGAAGTTTCAAGTGCGAGTGCTAGAGATTCAGAAGATATACGTGTGTGTACTGTTTTGTGTGGAATATTAAACTAATAATTTTTTAAGAATAAAAATGAATTGATTTTAATATGTTTTATTGATCTATCACTTATTTAAATACTTAAATTTTTAAAGATTTAGATTTAAAACTTTACTATTGGTATCCATATGATTTTTCGAAAAATACTTTCCTTTTTTTTTAACAAAAAACCATTCCAAACCCTTAGAATTCTATATAAAACTAATTACTTCAATTAATCACCTCTTTTTTTCTTTGATTATTTAATTTTATTGAGAATATCCATTTTTAAATAACACTTTTACAAAATAATGTAAACTATCTTCAATTTAAACCTATATAGTATACTTTTTCATTCAATTCTCTCCCCTTGTTATAATTTTCATTTTATTATTCCATTTTGGTATTCCTTGTATCAAAAAGAAGTCATCATTAATAATGTAATCATTTTTATTATATATAAATATGTATGTCCTATATGTGTAAGTATATATATATATATATATGTTAATATTTTTCAACTATAACTATATTGTCAATTTTTCTTTTCATATAATTAATTGAGACAATCAAAACTAAAGTCTATTGTGTATATATATATATGTAACTAAGTAAAAATTAAACTTATAGTAAAAAATTTATATATTGATTGGTTTTGATGCCTTCATTTTCAAATTGGGTATAAAATTGGTTACTTATGTAAAAGAAAAATTACTATACATTTTTAATTTCAAATCAAATAAGAAATAAAAAATATTTAGTTAAGGTTTTTTTTTATTTTTTTTAGTATTTAATGTAATTTATTTTAGTTGTGTGATGCTAGTCACTAGTCAGTCTTTATAACCATTTAAGTATGTTAAAAAATGATTTCGATATAAATGAGATATTCATGTACTTATAAGAAATAACCGTTTTACAAATTTATGTCATCATAGGTAATTTATAAAAATGAAATAAAGGGACATTTTCATACAACTGAGGTTAGACTCCAATCTCACTTTTTCAAACGAGTACCATTGTATTTTTTATATGATAAATTTTGAATTTGAGTTTTCAATCTGAGTTTTATGTATTCGCCTCATAGTCTAGAAAATTTGAATTTTGTTGTGATTGTAGCTATTGTGATTTTTAAGAAATACTCTGTCTAAAGTTTTAGTTGAAAGAATTGTACTCTGAGAAATTGTAAGAATTTTTTTTTTTTAGTACATTTCTCTGCCACATAAATGTGACTAGGAAACTTTACAGCCTTTTCTTTTCCCCGTGGCTGTAAATGTCGTAAAGGGAAATAACTCTTACGATGTGTGTGGCATTCGTAAGAGTTATTTCTGTAACTCTTCGGTTCTCCTTCGGTGTTTACAGTTTTCTTTTTTTATACGCTCTTTCCCACTAGGCTAACGAGGCCCCCAAATTTTAAAAATTGTATGAAAACGTATATGTACTCTGAATAAATTATCTAGATTTATAACTGAAAATAGTTGCTGAATTAAATTTACAAGAAATGGAAAATCAGTGTTTGAAAATCTAGAAATGTTAACAATCTAATAGTACTTATTCAATTTTTTTTTTTTTACTTCAAAACAAACATTTTATTAAAAAATTACAATCGTTTTCTGGAAGTTTTATTCAATCTCATGTTATATTCTATCACCGTTGCTTCATTGACGCTAAATATTTTAATATATATATACGTACGTATTAAGTATCTATAACTTTTCTATAATAATTAATGTACATATTAGTTATATTTACTATGAAACTTTGATTAATATTATTTTATTTATGTTATACAATTTCTTATACCGCAACACTATATATTATATTTTTTTACTATATACTATACTTATATATAGTAAAAATAAAAAATGAATAAATTTATGTTTGAGTCTTAATTTTAGTATTTAAAATACATATGTATATATAAAAGTAACTATATAGCAACTAATATTGTGTTTAAATATAAGTATATATACAAATATATGTTAACTATTATGTAAAACATTAATATAAGAATATAATATGGGAATTATTGAAATAAAATAAAGAAGTTACAATGAATTGTCAATCTAAACATCCTTATTTTAATATTGAATAATAAATAAAATAAAATAAATGAGGAGTATTTTCCTTTCGATTTTTCCGTTTATGCATTATTGTAAAGTAGGTCAAATGAACCTTTAAAATATTTATATATAATTTATATATTATTAAGTCAGTATATATATGTAAAGTATATTATGTAAAATGTTGTATTTGGTATGCAACAAATTTTTAATTTTTAAAAAGGACTTTTTAATGGAAAATAAATAACATTTTCGTTTCTGTAATTGTTTACTTAAGTAGGCACTTAAGTATAAATTAATATCTTAAATTAAAAAAATACTTTCTGTTATCGAAAGAACGATTCTGAATTTATTTTTGGAATATGAAATTTGAAAGAAATTGTTAAAAAGGATTTTAAATCCTTGTCATTTTGATCTATATTTTATATATGAGAGAGCCTGATTTTAATGTCAGATTAACATTCTTTTGGATTTTTACTTATTACTTACTTATTACGACACTGATTTTTTTGTTTTTTGGTGATTCCAATACTTTTCTTATTTATACAGGTGAAATGAGGAAATAAAAAGCAAATCAAAATATAACTAAAAGAAAAACTTTTAAAAATAATAATTGACTTAAACAAAACAAAAACAAAAAGACCAAAAAAAAAAAAAAGAAAGAAATCTATGAATTTATTATTGAAATATAGATATTTAATATAAAGAAAATAGTATAATAAATTAAAATTAAATTTAAAAATTAACTTGTGTATATATATATATATATATACACAGAGTAAAGCAAAATAACTAATGTATCTTAGTTAAAAGAAATTTCTAATGGATATAATGATAAACAATTTTTTAAACAAATTTATTAATTATATCCTTTCAATCCTTTACTAGGCAATTCTTCACATTTTTGTTTTTTTTATCATCATCTTCTTTATATCAGTTAGTTATAACTAAATATATTTAACAGTACTAAAGGAATCCTTTTCAAATTTATTCGTCTATAGTAATTCTTATAGTAAGTTAGATTCTCAGTTGAGTGAAAGGTTTTTAAATATGACAGATGCAAACTTTTCAAATTTTTAAAAACATTTTTAAATCTTTTTATATTTTCAAAGTAATTAAATTATAGTTGAATTGTTGTATAGAACTCGTACTTCCGGTTGAGTTTTGGTGGATTTAATTTTCAAAATGTTACTTATAAAATTGTTAAGAAAAATGATTTGTTAAAAAGAAAAACTAAATTTTACGTACATAATAATTAAACAATTATGAAGTTTTTTAAAGTTTTAAAAAAAGTCCAAAATAAACTTTAAAATGCCATTTTAAATTAATAATTTTGATTTGTATAAGTTTTATTGCTGTTTAATTTTAATTAAAATTTTACAAAAGAAAAAAAAAAAATAAGATTTAATAAACTTTTAAATGGAGATTTAATGTAAATTAGTTTAATTAAATCTTTTCTTTTATATTATTTTTTATTTTTTTATTTTAATAACTTTTTTAGCCTTCATCAGTTTTTTTGATAACTAAGTTAGTACTTAATTACCCTTATTATATTATTGTCAAATCTGAATGACTGTTTTAAAAAGAGGACCTGTGCAAGATTAGAAAATATTTGTTGAATGTGCACGATTATATTTCGTTTTAATAGTCATTATTTTTTAATATACTTAAAACTTTTCTTTTTAGCTCATTTTTTAAAAAAATTTTGAAAATTTTCTTTTATTTGTTTTATTTTGTACATTCCGTTCGTTTTTATGACCGTTCAAGCTATTTACAAAACTTCTACACCGTTGTAAGAACAAAATGAACATAAGATCTCATAAAAAAATTACACATTAGTTTTTGTTTTTTGTTTTTTAGTTTATTCCCTGCCGCATAACTAGGTCTATTCTCGTACTCTTACCACTAGACCACCAGACTTCTATAATAAATTTAATAATTTTTAGTTACCTAGAATCCAAAATTTTCCTAGTTAAGATGGAAAAATTAGAGCTTAAATATAACATTTTTAAATGTGTTAATGCGTTTTTTTTTAATTATATATATACGGTTTTCTTAAGATTGAAGAAAATATCTTTTTAAAATTTTTCACAATTTTCTTGTAAGCAAAGAATTTAAAAAGAATGATGAATTTGAAAAAATGTGTTTCAAATCCCCTTTAGTTTTACATATTGCATTTTTTTAAATTTTATTGAAAATTTGTTAACTTTATTTCAACTTTTTGGACAATTAATTTTCTTATTGTTATTTGGTTTTATTATTTTAATTTTGTTTTTTTTTTTAGCTCTAGAGTACAAATGACTTCACAAAACTTGTACAAAATTTAATTTAAATTACAGTTAAATTCAACTCTTTCGTAACTAAATAATCAATTATTTATTTTGATTCAGGAACTGTCTCTCCAAATTTCCTTACATAATGTGAAAATTTTCCTAAATTTCGTTTTCTCCAGAATCCTTCCAGATCTACATCCCTATCCCGTAAATCAAACTGTAAATTTGTATTAAAGGTTCTAACCTAAAGTTTGGTTTAAAAGTGGGTGGCTTTGTTTGGTTAAAGTCCAACACTATCCCAAAGAATCACATGCAATTATTCTAGGCGACTTCTGAAGTTTTCCACCGATCCTCGTAAAAAAAAAGTAAGAAATGATTTTTTAAGTGAAATTCTCAATAATTTAACTCTTAAAAAATAATTAATCTAATGTTCAAATTTTTGTTATGGATTTTCTAAATGTGTAACACTTTTTTTTTTGTTTTTTTCTATTTTTTTTTATATACAAACACCTAATAACTAATTAAATATCTATAAAAAAAAACTGTTTTTTTTTTTCCATCTATTAATTAAAAATACATTTTCAATATAATAACTAACTAATAAAATTATATAATCTATTAATAAAATTCAATCAAACATTATTAAATAATGTTATGCTATCTCTTTTCTTTTTTAAGTAGTGTGTATTAATTTCCAATAATAAGTAATTAATAATCAGAAAATAAAAAAAAGGGGAAAAAAAAAATAAAATATCACCCTATTTTGGATAAAGAATCAAAGAACATAATTTTTTTGGGTTTCTATTTTTAAGACTTCTATAAAATACCTTTAAGTAACTAAGTAAGTATATACTTAAAAACATTTTCTATTTCATTACAAAAATAAAATGTTAATAATATGAAAAAAAAAAAAAAATAATAAAATAAAATAAAAAAAATTATAATGTTACCATTTATGTCCCTATAACAACCGTTTAACTGATTAAGTATCTACTATTTATTATTTCTATTAATACGTTGGTTTTTATTCGATCCTTATACAGTTGGTTACCCAAAAAAAAGAAAATAATAGTTTTAACTGAATAGTCTCTTGTAAATGTAAGTAATAATAAGATACGTGTTCGCTATTTACTAGGTTCCAAGTAACGTTTTATTTTTCAAGTTCTTCTCTGTGATTAAATTTTAATGGTCATCGAAATGGCTGTTACCCAAAGAATTAGAATTTACAATAAATTCTCAGTTACGTAATCTGCAATTTATTTTTCCCAGTTAAATAAGTTCTGTTCCATTAACTAAATCGATAGAATAGAAGAAAATATGACATTTTCTTCATATCGTAAACGGAATACTTTGAACATTTTTGATGATTTTTTCGGTGATCTTTACGTACAAATTTTTTTCTTTCAGTAACATTAGGTTGAACGTCATATTTTAATTTTCTTACTAAAACTCTTACTAAATCTTGCCATTTTTATGGATCAACTGTAATCAGAGCAGTGTATTTTTGGGGAGCCGTCAAATTATTTCAAATGAATTAACTTATAGCTGGTTACGTCTAATGAAAGTGATACCGGAAAGATTTTCAGAATATATACATATGTAATACTTAGTTATGTATATAGATATATGTGTGCAAAATTTTGGATAAGGAGGGATTTTATAGTTTGTTACAAAATTAGGCCGTCAAAATTAAATTTAAAAATAAAATAAGATAAGTATTTAATAAAAGATTTTTATTAATTTGTTACTTATATTAAACTTTTAAAATCCACAAAATTTGGGAACGTATCAAATAAATTTAAAATTAAAATAAATAAGTACTTACATAAAAAAAGATTTTTATAAACAAGATTTTGAAAAAAAATAAATCTTTAAAAATCAAGATTACAAAAAACAAGATTTCGTAGGTACCTGATTCTTTTTTGGGTTTTATCAATACTTAATTTGCAGATTTTATATCTTTGTCCATTCTTTGTATTGTGATTGTTGCATATAGTATTGTGACCCAATGTTAAATAGTATATAATAGTATAAATTATAGTCTAAATTTATTCCTAAATTTGTCTTAATTTATTTTATTTGTAGTATAAATGGAATATTTATGTAATTTTTTAAAATACGCCCCTAAAATTATGCTATTGATGTTTAGATATTAAAAAAAAAATTTCTTCGTTATTATATGAAGTTTTGTAATATAAATCTAAATAAATAAATAAGTTACTTTCTAACAATTTTGTAATAAAATTGTAAAAGAAGCAAATTGCGGAAGAAAAACCGGGATAAATAGTTACCATCCATTTATTAGTTATTAATTAATAACGATTTAAAAAGTTTTTGTAGATTTTATTTTTTTCCTTACTGTAAATAAAACGACAAAGTAAAAACAGTGATTTTTGTTAATGAATATAGGATAGAATATATTTAATGTACATATAAAATACCATATTATGTATAAGTATTAAATGTAATTAAATATATAATAACTAGTTAAGTATGTGTGTAATTTTACGTACAAAACATATACATAAATATATATAAATAAATATATTTCTTTTATAAGAAAATTTAAAAGCAAAAAAGGACTCATTTTATACAATATTTTATTTTATTATTTTTGTTTTAATTTCATAAAGAAAATATATAAAAAAAATAAAAATTATAACAAGGATATGACTTTGTTAAAAACAAAATCTTTTTCTTGGTGTCATCGTTGACTTGATTGATAGTATTGTAATTAAAATTTTGTTAGTTATGCAAATATTTTTTAAAGCCTTTTTTTTTGTTTTTGATTTTCTTTTATTATTTTGTGTCCTTATAGATTACAGAAAAAAACAACAATATATCCATATACATAATATATATATGTATATTATATACACACAAAAAGGATATAACTAATAATTGTTTAGAATATATATGCTTGTATATAATATGTATGTTGTTAAAATAAAATTTTAACTATCATGTGTTTAAAGATTTTCTTTTTTTTTAAGGATCTAACTATTTAGAAATTTGTTACTTTTTTTCTTTTATTTTTGTTTATTGATGTCTCTTTTCTTTCTTTTTTTTTTATTTTATTTATTTTTTTTTGTTTATTTATCATTTACAGAGTCATTTGAACTCTCATTAGTTAGTAATTTGTGTGGTTTGTTTTTAGTAATTATGTTAAAACATATATATATATATATATATATATATATGTAAATTATATAGATATGTCCTTATTAAAATACATAAGTATATATTTTAGATTATAATGAA
This sequence comes from Poecilobothrus nobilitatus, assembly GCA_947095535.1. NCBI lineage: Eukaryota > Metazoa > Arthropoda > Insecta > Diptera > Dolichopodidae > Poecilobothrus > Poecilobothrus nobilitatus. Next base: position 249,829,677 of record OX352774.1, on the reverse strand, counting down.
ATCTAATTTAATGAAAAATGAGATTTTATTTGAAATATTGAAAGGGATTATAAAGAATAAAATTATGTAAGTATTTAACTAAGTATGTATGTAAGTTTTTGCTTGGATAATAAAAAAAAAAATTTTTTTTTTTTTTTTTTTCTGTTCATAATTTTTCGGATATTTCAAGGACATAATTGTTCGTATATGAATAGAAATTTGTAGGCCTGTAAAATGATAGTTTTTAGGAGTATTAGTATATTTACATATATATAAGTAACTATATATATTTATATGTATATGCTAATTAAAATTATTTAATGCTTAATTAATTACTTAAAGCTATTATAGATAATTTAATAATTAATTATTATTTATATTTATGGATAATGAAAGAAAATCGGAAAAAGGAAAAATAAAAAAAAGATTAAAAAAAAGAAAAAAACGATCATTAAGATAAAAAACAAAAACAAAAATGAATTGACAATATTACTTTTTTTTTTTGTTTTGTTTTTCTTGATTTTTTTTCCTTTTTTTTTTGGTTGGAAAATTTTGTATTTTATGATGAAACAATTGATGTGATATGAAATTATTTTAAGATAATTACAAAGATATGTTAGTATATAATTATGAATAGTTATGATGAAATAAAATTTTTCGTATTTATGTATGCAATAAGATTGTAGTTCTTTCTCTTTGCATTTATCTCTATTCTATGCTAAACAAAATGAATTTATTTTAATAAGACAGTAAAATAATAACTATAGATTTAATTAACTTTGTGTGTTTACAATTTTAATTTTTTCCCAATTAGTTAGAAAAATATAGATATATATAGAGAATTTCATCTGTTTGTAAAACCTTTTTTTTATTGTGAATCTAAAGAAAATCTACACACATCTTTACTTTGATTCTACTTAAACAACTAAAATCATATTTTAAGTTAAATTAAACAATATGATGGAACTTCTAACAGTCCCATATATACGTTTTTGTTTTTTTTTCTAAGAGAGCTGGGAATCGTCCAAAGATTTCAATAATACCTCCTTGATATGCATACTATGACTAAATCCACCTCCCCCTTTAACCAATATAATGGGATGAAACTCATAACTGGTAAGGCAGTATATTAGCTAGGGTGTACGGATAAAAGAGGATAGTTTGGTTTAAGCAAAAAAGGTTTGGCGTTGAAATAAAAAAAAAAACCGCAAATTTTTAAGATTAACGAAGTTGAAAAAAATAAATGGAAAAAGAAATTTCTTTAGAAACAGTTAGTTGAAAATATAAAAAAGTTGAAAAATAAAAAACATAATATACTTATAACTATTGAACTACTTTTAACTTTTATATATTTCATTAACCTATTATTAGGTATTAGATACCTATTATCACTTTAAAATGTATACGAAGGGTTTTTTTATTTTTTTTCCATACAAATTGGTACTAGTTATATTTCCTTTGTAGTTATTGGAACTAAATTTGAAGTATATGTAAAAGGATACTGCACCATTATTACAAAAAAAAAATTTTAAAAGGAATATTGTACAAAAAAAATGCATTTTAATTAAATTATGTAACAAAATTGATTTTTTTATTTCATTGTCATTATTTTAATTAAAAAAAAAAAAAAAAAAAAACAGAGATCCGATTTATCTCATTAAAATTTTTCTAAAGGATTTGTCAATGAGATTTTGTAGAAATAGAGGAAAAATCTTTTAATGCAAAAAAAAAAAGGATAACTTTATAATAGATACTTACTCATAAGTACTTTATTTTAATTTTTGTTTTTTTTTTGTAAGAGTTTCAACTTTTTAATTTTTTAATTTTATTTACATCTTAAGTACATTTAGTAGCGAGAAAATAAAAAATAATTAATATTAATTTGAGTAGGTATAATAAGTATTCATTATTGATTCTAAATCTAATCAATTACATACTACGAGTGCTTACGGTAACTTCGAATTTAATTTTATATAAATTAGAAAAATTGAATTTTTGATTTAAAAATTTGTATAGGATTCCTTCAAAAAAAAATATTTTCAAATCTAAATCATATTCTTTAAATATTCTTAAAATCAAGTTTGTATTAAAAATCTTTGATTGATTCATTTAAGTTATCCTTCATTAAAATGTGTTAATGTTTTTAACTAACAAGATTTCAGATCATATTCTTTTCGGATGTGGTTCATTCAAGTGTTACATTTGATGAGTATCTATAAATAAAAATACCTTAGTGTTTCTAACTGAAAAAATAAATATAATGGCGAACCTGAGTATTTTGAATTATCCTTAAATTTTAAAGTTTTAAATTATTTTATGGTAATCTAGATCAAATATACTTAAATAATTATATATTTCTTTTTTTTTTATGAATAGTTAAACAACATTTAAATGAATTTTTCTTTAAAAGTAATTTAAGAAGATTCTGATGGTTATTTTTTCCTTCCTTTTTCATTATTGATTAAAATCGTTTTATGTATCACTAGATACTTATTGAGTCAATTGATCTAACATTTAATTAAAAATGTTACCTTTTGTTTTTTTATTATTGTATTATTAGGTATACTTACCGTTATTTTAGTTGAAATTATTCACTCCTTGACGAAAAAAAAATTTCACTCTTCAATAAACTTTAATCGAAAAATATATATATATACAGTTTTTAAGATTTTTTTTTTTTTTAATTCTAATATTTAATATTTATATACTTATCTACATATACATACCTATTATATACGTATATTTTAATATTTTTCTTGCCAAAATTAAAAAAAATGTATTCCTTTTAACTTTATATTTTATTTCATAATCATCGCCAACATTGTCAATCATAATGGTTTCCTTTTTTTTTTTTGTTTTTGTGTTCTCACCTTTTTGTTATTGTTATATTGTTGTTCTTTTGTTTTTAGAGTAAGGATGATCAATCATTTTTCTCACTTTGTTGTTTTTTTTTTTTATATTTTTAAATTTATATAATATATAAAAATTTTTTTTTATTTTATTACGAGTATTTTTATTAAGCCTAAGAATTTTAAAAAATTTTTCCTTATAAAATTGGGCTGTTTTGTTTTTGTTTACCTTCTAAAAAATATAACAGCAAAAAAAAAAAAGACACCCTCGGTTCCATTGAATAAACAAAGGAATTCTCTAGTATAGTCTTATAAAGTTTAAATATTTTTTATTTTTTAAAAATACATAATATTATTTTAAGTTTTGTTTTTCTTTAGAAGCAGCTTATAATGTATATATATGTATATATCATGTATAGATCATCACTTAAGTATATAATATATCTATATATATAATATATCCTTTGTTTTTACAGGAGGAATGAAATATTATATTTATATTACATAAAAATATTATATAAAAATAGAAAATATATAAAAAACTGTTAAGAAATAACGAATAAAATTACCCTAGTGAATTTTGCGCATTTATACTTATGATATTATTTCGAAAATTTATGTTATAATTTTCATACATATTATATCTGTATAGGTAAAGTTTATTTGTCGGTTAAGTAAATTCGATTTAAATGTTAAAAAAAAGTACTTATATCCTTATAACTGTATTTTTATATTTTAGTTAGTATAAAAAAAAAAAAATTCAATTTATGCAAAAATTATATTAAAATAACTCCCATCCAATCTAATTTTAAGTGCTTTCATTAGGGATAAGAGGTAACTACTAATAAATTTAACAGAAGTTATCTTTAAATACTTTTATTTAAGTTTCCAAAAAAAAAAAAAACATCTTTGTTGTTGTTTAATTTTACTATAGGTACATCCTACTGAAGATCTAATTGAATTCATCCTTATTTAAAACGATGAAGATTCTAAATGGTCTAAACTTTATTTTCAATTTCGACTAAAGTAATTTCTGTGTTAATCAGTACTGTAATAATATAAAAAACGCAACAATCAAAACCAACTACTTATCTATTAACTACAATTTCATATTACAAAATTATATTATAACATACCATATTAAATACCACATCATATTAAGAACATAAATTCTGATCTTTAATTTCTTAAATTATCCAAATATTTTTAAAATGAAAATTTTTTTATTTTATATCAGTATTTTTTGGTAACTTAAATATATAAAAGTTTTTCCTATCGTTAAAAATACCTGTTTATAACTGTATACATTTCAAAAATATAACTAGATATTTTTAACATCAATTCTATATGTAAATCTACATTTTCCGTATCTATAAGATACTGTCTTTTTTGTTTCCTGGTATTTTGAAATAAGTATAGTAAAAATACCGTATTTAAACTTGTTGTTTCTATCTATTAATATTTTATGAAAAAAAAAAAAAAAAGAAAAAAATTTTCTCTGAAAAAAGTGAAATAGTCGAATCTCAATCATCTAAGTAAGCATCCATATTTATTTTCATGTTTACTTATTCTGTTGTTTTTTTCTCTTTTTTTTTTTATCTATTGTTTTATCATAATTTTTTTTTTTTTTTCTTTATATTTTTACCATTATTATTATTATTTCTATCATTATTTTTCGCCAATTTTCTTCTATAAATATAAGAAAGCTAATACCAAAATTTATACCAAAAGGCAAAAAAGGTAAAAACAAAAAAAAAAAAAACAATTGAATGTTTTATAACCAAATATTGGTACTTTTATATCTATAACTACTTACCTATATTTCATAAAATGTATACTTACATAATATTTTTGAATACTTACCGTTCATAAACAGATAAATTATGTATATTATGTATGTATATATATATAAGTATATGTAGTTACTTATTTTTGTTTGTACACAGGATATACTTTACTTATTATATATAGGGTATTATTATATGATTTCTTAGGCAATTTTCGCGGTATTTGTTTTTTTTTTTTTTTTTTTTTGCTATAGACAACAAATAAAATACCACATAAAACCAGAAAAAAAAAAAAAAATATCTATATAAGAAATATACAAATATCATAAAGTATCTATAAGATACAAATCTTGAAATATATTCCTTTAAATTAAAAAAATAAAATCCACAAAAAAAAAAAAAAAAAACACAAACACAAAAAAAAAATTTATAATAAAAAATCAGAATAAAATAACAGAAGACTTTTAACACCCTCTTTCTTCTTTTAATATAAAAATTGAAGGTTACATCGACACCAAAATTTCTATTGTTTTTCTTTCTCCTTCTTTTTTTTTGTAAGTATTCTAATTTTTTGTTTTTTTTTTTTTTTCATTACTTATGTATTGTTTTCAAATAAAATTCATGTTAAAAAGGAATCCCTTGAAGATTTTTTTATTTTTATTTTTTTTTTTAAGGTTTTTTATACCTCAACTCCTCGACTACTATATGATATCCAATGTACTTTATTAAATTTGTTTAATTCAATTTAGTACTTTAATTTGATTGTAACGCCCCGCATCAAATAATATATTTATATGGAGGAGGGGTACTTATTTATTTCGTGTTTTATTCAATTTGGGAATATAATGTGGTATACGTACTTTTTTGGTATTGTTTTTGCACAACAAAAACAATTTAAATAATGTTCACTTCTTTTTAAGTTTAAATTAAATCAAATATATAAAAACAAAAAAAAAAAGAAGAGGAATGAAAAAACACCCATTTCTGTCAAAAACATTTTCTGTTTTTTTTTTTTTTTTTGAAGGGTAGGTCTACTACACAAATAATTCAGACGCGCAATTATTGTAATAAAAATTAAAAGAAATATGATTACAAACGATAAACTGATCCTTTTTTTTTCTTGTTTTTTTTTTTTTGTTATTTTTTATGTATAAGTATATGTATTTAAATATTTTTTTTTTTTTTGCAATTCAAGGTAATTGATTGTTATTTTTTTTGTCGGGTTTTTGGTATAAAACTGAGAGATCATTTAACTTTCTGGTTCAAAGATATAAATAAACTTTTAATTATACATTAAGTATGTATGAAATATGTTTTTTTTTTTGTTTTTGCATTTTTTTTTATTTATTATAGGTGTCACTGATTGTACCTTATAATGTCACTGTTTTGTTATGGATTCGAAGAAATAATATTTTATTAAAAACAATTGTTTTGTAGTTATTTAAAGATTTTGTTAGAAAAACATAAAATTTATCCTAAAGATTACAGAAAATTTATTTTTCTGTTTAAAAAGATTACAGAAAATTTATTTTTCTGTAATCTTTGTCTGATGCTGAATGTTATTTTTGGTTTTTGTTTTCTAAGAGAGGTGGGAGTCTTTCAAAGACGTCAACAATATCTTCCCGATGGTTTTAGATTTTTAGTGAGTACATTCACCTCTTCCTTTAGCCAATAAATTTGGATGGAAATCCCCAAATTTTCAATTCGGTATATTGGTTAGAGAGTAAGAATATGAAAGGATACATCACAAGTATTATTCAAAATATAGTCCTCTATAAATAAAGTTGTAAAGTTGATAAAAATACAGCTATTTCAATACTCGGATGGTCATCAACGGTTTAGTGAAACTAATTATTCCAGAAAATTAAACTTAGTCAAAAATGTTTAGTAAATAACTAGAGGATGCTGCAGATTCAATTCTAAATGAGTCCATGATGCCCCATGCTCCTTATCGAAAAGTCGAAACGAGCAAAGAAAAAAAATTTTGGTACTTATCTTTTGAAAGATTCTATTCAGATAAAAACACTTAACTAACATATAAGATATAAACACTTAAATAAGTAAGTAAGTAGATGCACTTCCTTGTAGAATTGTCAATTATGAATTAACCTTCTAAATTATACAAAAAAAAAAAAATCCATGTGTTTAATTGATTTTAATTAAAACGAAATTCAATGGTAACAAATTTAGAAAAATATATAATAAGTATATAAACTTAATTTTAATTCATATGAAATATTCATTATGTACCTATCTTTCTCTTTTTTTCCATTTTGTATATTTCCTTTTAATATCAAATCAACTTTAATAAAAATTATTGAGGTATAAATTTCTGTCAGTACATATTTTATTTAAAAAATCTTTTTTTTTCATAATGGTTTCAAATAACATTAAAGTACACCATTATAACGCAATATTAACGGTGAACGGTGAAAATTCTACAAAAAAAAAAAAAAAAATAAGGTGTATATATCACGTGATATATCAAATTTATAAATATCTATGTATATACTTATATTCATCATTCATACAAATTTATGGTAAAATAAATCTAATATTGAAATATCATATTATTATCACCAGACATGGTATATTTCTTTTCAACAACAACAACAACAACAACAACATCAGCATATCATCAAATTATTAGCAATTGTATGTGAAATATTTTTAGATACATTAAAAGTACTAAGTACTAATGTATCAATTCAATATTTAAGTACTAAATGCTAAATAGGTTGTCAAAAAAAAAAAAAAAACAATTTGAATTTATAGATTTCATTTGTTAGAAATTCATGTGTATATGTATGTATATATATATATATAGTTATATATCCATGTACATTTTTCGCGATTCTTAAATTAACTTAAAATTAAAATATTATTTAACGAAATTCTCTTTATTTAATTTTCTGTATTTCAAAGTGATAGACACACATAAAATTGAAATTAAGTACATATATATAAGTAGAATGAAATAAGAAAAAACAAGGTAGAGTGCAAAGCAACAGTTTTTAAAAGCGCACATTTCCAAAAGACAATATACAAACTGTTTAGAATTGTGACTTGCACAAAGAAAATATAAATATGTGAAAATAGGACTTTTCTGGAATTTTGAGGGACTGTAAGTCCAGAACTCTATATAACTAAGAAAAACTGTTAACACACGTAAAAATATATTATTGGAGCTGTAATTTTTATGTCTTGCGAAAGAAAAATTTGAAGAGGTGCTTAATTTACAGGTGCCTAAAAATAGCAAATTTTCATTTTTTGAGCCCTAATAGCTCTTAAACAGGGGATATTACAAAAAATGTTCTAAGAAAACTTATATTAATACTATAAGTTCTTTTTTGTCTCAAAATTTCAGGTTCTTATCAAAAGGCGTGCCGGAGTTATGAAAAAAGAAATTTGGTTTTCATATAACGGTAAATTTAAATAATAAATTACAAAATATTACATAATTTTGATATTATTTTACAAAGGTAAAAAAAATATCTGTCGAATGACGTTTTCAGATTGAAAAAATGTTAAGCAGACCATGTGATATACGCATTTAAAAATAGGGCTTTTTCAAAGTTTGAGGAGCTGTAGCTCCGTAATGGACAGCGATACATGAAAAAGTTGTTCCCCAAAATTTTTTGAGACCTACCCATTTTTGAAATTTTTTTTCTGTATTTTTAACGGTGCCGAAGTTTTGTAAACAGACGAACAAACGGACAGAGTGAAACTAATAGGCACATTTATTCAAAATTTTTTTGGAAATGTGCTAAAAAAATGAATTTGTTAATATCGGAAAATTTTTTAATGGATTGGGAGTCATCAAATCTATACACTTATTATATAACACTATTGTAGTATTCGTAAGTTCTTAGTAAAAATTTTTAAAAAAGGAATTGATCATATGAGAAAAATTGGTGTCATCGAATATATTGTGTAATATACATACCGATACCCATATATATATATATAGAAATTTTTTGGTTCAAGAACATAGACACTAATAATTATAATATGTATATATAATTATGAAATTCTAGTCCATAATAAGTTCATATCATATAAAGTTGTGCTTGAAAAGAGTTTATTAAATTATTGAAATAAGCATAGAAAAGTTTATTGAATCATAATAAAATTGTATATGAATTTGTGTATTTAGGTTGTACCTACTTTAAGTCAAACAATTTAGTTTAATGCATTTTTTTCTCAAAAAAGCTTAAACGTAATTTATCTTGATGCTTACTTATTATTAAAATAATTATTACTTAATTCTTTTCATAATTTTGACAATGTTAGTCAATATGTAAGTAGATTTCCAATGAAATTAATTGCATGTAGTTAGGTGATAAAGGTAATCCACTACTGGATACTTGAACGTCTAGGTATATAGGGAAATGAGGAAGTGGATTAATTTGCAAAAGAAGAAGCTCAACTCCCTTTACAGATCTCCAACCTTTTTGTGGCATAGATTGAACATAAATAAGAGGAGCACTAAAAATTGAAGAGAAACAATGTAGAAGCAAACTACGAAACGAAAAATCTGGGTTCAGAAAATTCAAGGAGCTTCCTGGAATCTATAATCAGAAAATATATGCTAAAATTATAGGATTTAATGAAAATAAACTGAGAATTTTAACAGGATTCCTACCCGGACACTGCCAGCTAAAGCAAAACTGGAATTGAAAATGGCGGTACATGCAAATTCTGTCAAGAAGAAGAGGAAACTCCATAGGTCAAATACTTAAAAACCGCGAAAGTTTACTTCGAGCAAGATTTGTGCACCTAGGAGCATATCGCTTTGCTGAAGATGAACTGCCAGTAATAAACCCTATACAAATAATCTTTACTTTCTTAGAAGCAGTAGGGCTGACAGAAGTATTATAAGTGGATGTAAAATCCACAACATATAGTAACAAGAGAAGCATAATAGATCTTGATCAAAAGGTCGCAGTGTCATTTACATCTATTAATCTAGTTAGTGTTAGCATCTATGTAATCTAGTTAATGTTAGCATTTTAGGCTAATTAGTAATTTACAAAAGAACTAAAACTAAAACGAACTAAATTAAACAAATTTCATTTTTAAATTTTTTGAACAAAATTAAAAATTTCAATTGTAAAAATTACGTTAAAAACAACAAAAAAAAAAAAAAACAAATCGTTGAATAAAAAAAATTCAAAAGAAAATTTCTCAAAAAAAAAAAATATAAAATAAATAATTTATAAGTTTATCAATTTTCAGTATAATATTGTACAAAATTATTTCTATATTATACACACATACCTCTGTATAAGTATATATTATATTATTTCTGAATCTATTAAACAAAATATTTTTTCTTAAAATCAAAAATTTTAATTCCCAAAATTTAGAAAAGAGAAAAAAATCTATGAAATTCAAATATTTTGAACTGAAGTTGAAATTAGATTTAAAAAACAAAAATGTTTATATATATATAACTACCTTATAACTACCGATAATAATATATATTCATACTACATGATATTGAATCAAATCAGAATGCTATTTATGACACAAACTTAAATATTTTGCTAAACTTAACTTAACTTAGTGAATATTTAGTTAAACGTAACTGAAGTACATAAGTATGTACTTACTTAACAAAAAAAAAAATTGCTAAACAGTTAAAATTTTCTTGTGGCTTAGATTTCAAACGTAAATGAGTTTCTACGATTTTCCGAAAATAAATTTTTAATATGTGCAGTAATATATGAAAAACAAATAGTTTAAAATTTAAAAAAAAACAAAAATTTTTTTTTTTTGTATGTTTCCAATACCTTTGAGCCTTTCTGCAAAAATCTATTGTATCTAACTAAGAAGACATTTCTTGGTTTTTTTTTTCTTTTTATTTTATTTTCAATAGCATCATCATTAAGAACATATGTTTAAAATTTGTATTTGCTAAAAAAAAAAAGAAAATGAAAACAAAAACAAATTTGTCGAATTTTATATGAAAATAATCGATTTTTCATTATTCACTAAAAAGAAAAAAATCCTGTTGAAATTTAAAAACGTTTATTATAAACATTTTTTCTTTTTGTTCTTATTCTTATTCGAGAATATGTACATACTTAATATATTATATATATATTTGCTATTCAAATACCTTCTACTTACCAAAATAATAATCTATATAAAAAGCTAAAAAAAAAAAAAGGGACGTAAAGTACATTAACATTTGCCATTCAAAATATCAAAAAAAAAAAAAAAAGAGAAAAAACTCAAGGCCATTTGTAATACATTTTTACATACTTATTGTAATAAATATAAGTTCATATGTATAACACATATGTATATATTTCTATGTAATTCTAATTGTAAAATTTTTGATTTAATTATTTCGCTAAATTTGACGTTATTTTAAAAAGAATCGTTAACTTTAAGTATTTGCATGATTACAAGTTGTTTAAATATCAGATAAAATTATATTAAGCGCCTAAAAGTATGCAATGTTGTTTATTTAATTTTATTTTTGACTTTTTGTTTTTATATAAGGGCCGGTAAAACTTTTTTTTTTATTCGGTTTGTGTTGTTACCAAGGAATAAGCATCTGGTAATGGCATGAGGAATAAGGATTCTAATCCTATACAGAAGGATAATTTTTCTTTACAAATCACAAATTTTTATGCGACCAAATTTATATTGCGCTTAGTAGTTATAGATGATGGTTTCAATAGTATTTCATAATCCTATTTAGTTTCTAAAATTAATATTAATTTATTTGGAAATTAGACTTAAGAAAAGTATCTTGAAACTCAAGTTACATCGAACTCAATTGCCTATCGAACTGTAAAAGAAAAAAACAGGATAATGGACGGACAGAATTAAATTAGAATAACTAAGTATATATTATAGAAAACATTAAAAATAATACTTTCTCAGCAAAAGCATTCATCATTTAAAAATGTTTTTAATAATACATATAAATAATAATAATATAAATAATAAATATATATATAAGATGTATATGTATACATTATACATATATATATATAATATATATATATATATATAAAACAGTAAGTAGATTATAATTTACGTAAAAGGTAAACTTACACATATATGTATATGGAGACGTATATAATTCTTTGTATATGTAGGTATTAGGTACAAAACTTTATATTATATGTAAATCAATTTTAATTTAAAAGGAAAAAGAAAATTATGAATAAAATTATATTTGATTTTTTTATTTTATTTTCAAGGTCTTTTACTTAATGTAATATTATTATATATAATATTTTAAATTTAAATTTATGTACGTTTAAAATTTTCTTTTTTCTTTATGGTGTATTAGAAAAATTTCAAAGATAAGTAAATAACAAGAAAAAATTTATTTTGTAAGAATATTTTTTATTTTTTTAAGTAATTTAATGTAATTTAATTTTGATTGGCATTTTTGATAGATAGATAAGTAATTTTGAAAAAAATTATTTATTCGAAATTTTTTGTTTTTTTTTTTTTTTTTTTTGGTATATTTATCAATAAATTTTCTTGATTTTCATTAGGTATAAATTTTTATTGCAATACTTACTTAATTTAAAAACAAATTATTTAATCAGCTTTTTAAATAAATAAATTTGATTTTAATCTAAATTTTATATACATAAGTAACGTATTATGTACTGACTTTTTATTCTTATTAGAACTTTTGATCTTCGCTAATTCAATTTACTTTAAAAAGTATACAATTTATTACCCAGTAAAGTTTTTTTTGTTAGACATTGGATTGTTAGAAACACATTCTATAATAATATTTTCTAATATTTAACTATAAAGATGTAAAACTGTCATATTTTGTGTTTTGGTTCAGATTTAGGTTGAAGCAAAACTGTCATATTTTTTGTTTTGGTTCGGATTCAGGTTGAAGAATCAAAACATAACACGTTTCAGGTTGAATTTCGGTTGTAATTAAATAAAATTCATTAGTTCTTAAAAATTAATATCACTTTAATTCATTTTTTATTAATTACTTCATTATTAAAAAAAAATTAGTAGGGGTCTCAGTGGGTTAGTGGATAAGAACAACGAAGAAGTTCTATTGTTTATGCGTCTATAAACAACGAAGGAGTGTAAGTTGTTATAGACGTTGTAAAATAAATTCCATTCAACTTCCATGTAAATTAGATATTTTTAAAAACTGCTATATTTAGCTAAAAACTACTTTAGGTCTTAAAAAAATCTTCCAATACTATAAGAATTGTGTAGTCAAAATCCCTAAAACAATTATTTGAGAATTTTTCAACAATTATTTTGTTTTTTTTTTTCGGTTTCTCTTCTGCTGTTTGCAAAATAAATTATTATAAATAATGTATTGTTATATAGAAAGGTTATAACTAAAAGGACTATTTTGTGAAAATAAAATTTGATTAACAATAGAAAATGTATTTATAGTCCAATTTGATCGATATTAGTTACCCGGTTAATTATTTGATGATTTGTTATAGAAATTTGAAAAATCAATTTAAATTTTTTAGTAAAGTTTTTTTCTGCGTAAATGTCAAAACGTAAAATATATTCGAAAATTCGAATTGAACAAAAATTAAAAAAAATTAATACACGCTTTTCTAAAATAAAGTAAGTACTTATTAACGAAAATTTTGAAATTTTTCAGTTTTCACATAATTAAAAAGATTTTTTTAAAGAAGTTTTGTTTTTTTTTTCGAGCCCGTACTGTTCGAAATTTTGGAATTAATAAGTTCGAATTCAGCATATCTGAATTAAATCTTTGGAATTAACAAGTTCGAATTTCCAAAATATCTGAATCAGATCGGGATCATATACGGATTCGGTTTCAAGTTTTACTTAAATAAGTAGTTAGGAATTGAAGAAGACATATTAATGCACGCAAATACGCAAATACGCAAATCCAAAAGTAAAAGTACAACTATGATTTGATGATGATGTTTAAAATTTAGATTAAGTAATACTTAAATATTTTCGATTAGATAAGGAAATTTAGGGAAATCTTTTATATTAAATTTAATAATTAGTTACTCTTAACTTTCATATAAGTTTTAGTTTTAAAGTGTTAAATAACGAAATTGTTAATCTTAACTATAGTTTTGAAGAATTCTATCACTGTTATATAAGTAGAATTCACTACTAAATCCAATCTTTATATACTTTATTTACCTTTTTTTTTTTTTTGGAATTTTTTTCTATTTTATATTTTTTTTAAAATAATTACAAAAAAAAAGAAAAAAAACCATAGTTTACTTAAATATGACCATCTTTTTTGTTTAAAATATTTTATTGCAATTCTTTCACTTTTCTGAAGGTGAAAAAAAACAAAAACCAAGCGAAGAAATGTAAATAAACCAAAAGTAGTAATTAACATTTTTTGCCTTCATTGGTTAGTTGCTTTTATATAATAAATTTTGTTTGCAAATACAGTTATATATTAAATGTAAATATTTAATCCTTGAAATTTTTGTATATTTATTCCTAGAATCAGAATTAAATGTAAGATAAAAAGTAAAAATATAGTTAGTACTCTAATCCCAAAAATGGAAACAACTAACAGGCATTTATAAATCTTTTCTGATAATTTTATTTCTGTGTGCTTTCGAATTTTTTATTTTCAAATTTTTCTTCATTTTGAAATTTTCTTTTATTATGTAGGTGGTGTCTGAAATCTTTTATTTTTTCAGATTTTAATGAACGGAACGACAAGCATAATGATAAACTAGTTATATGTATCAAGATTTAATTTAATTTAATTTTTTATTTTTATTTTCGGTTAATCTTAAGATACTGAGATTAATAAATTGTTTGAAGAAAGTATTGTGGTTGAGAAGTTGTTAATTACGTGAATAATAATAAAAAAAAAAAAAAAATAAACTTAAAATTTTACAAAGAATTTTACAATAATATTTTGTATTAAGTAATTTATTTTATTTTAGACATAACTGTATTTAATTTGAATTAAAAGAAAAATTTATTTTAAAGATACTTATAGAATTTAAGAGTTTTATGAATTAAAAAAAAAAAATGGAATATTTTTGAGTGGATTTCTTTCAGTTTTTAAAATATTCTTGTTTACAGTTATAAGAGATTTTTTTTTTTGTTTTCATTTAAGGCTTTTTTTTTTTTTTAGCTTTTTACTGTCTTTATATTCAATAAAATCTATAATTAATTTTCTAATTTATAAGATTTTCAAAGATTTTGAATAAATTTTGAATTACTTAAGTATGAATTAAGTTTTTTTTTCTTCATTTTTTTTTGGTTTTGATTTTTTTTATTGGGAAACATTTAAATTAAATTTGTTTTAAAATAAACTACTTAACAATTAAAACATTCAATACCATTATAAAAATAATTTTTAAACATTTCCATCATTATGGTTTTCTAGTAATGAAGGTTATTTTGATGTTGATCTAATACATTTCTAAATTTTTAATGATCTTGTTACAAAAATCAAAGTCAAAGCCAGAAAAATTTTTACATAAAGAAATCATATTGTGGCTAAAAATATATTTCTTATATATAGAAAATTTAATTTACTTATCAATAAATATTTAGATTATTCATTCAATATTTGAGATTAGTTATAAGTATATAAGTTTATTTTTAATAGCTTAAAGCATTTTACATACAAGAAATTCCAATGCAAGGAAATAAATAATAACGATTTAAATAGTAAATACTTATGATACCTACCATTAACAAGAAAATAATTGTGTGTGTATGAAAATGTATTGATATATTGTTATATATAAGAATAAAATCAATAATTAAAATTAATCATAAACAAAAAAAAAAAAAATACCTAATGACTGAAGGCTATTTTAGTATCAATAATAGGAAAGTATTTCTTAATAAATGTAAAATACATCTATGATACTTGATATCACTTCTATAAATTTTCCATATTTATATGAGTTAAGTATATTTCAATTTTGTAGCTGTAAAAGCTGTAACCTTTTTAATACTTAATTAATTTTTTTAACATATTGATAATAATCATTTTCTTTTTCTAAAATCTTTGTTAGATCAAAATTGAAAATACAGCTTACCTTATAATAATTCATCCATAACTTATCATCTTCGATAAGTACATATGGGGTTAAAATAAATAACTTTTTTTGTTACAAGATGTAAAGAGTTATAAGAGTTGCCAAATCATAAAGCGCTGTGAAGATTTCTTATATAAAATTACCAAAAAAAAAAAGCGTGTACTTAAGTACAATAACGTACTTATAGACAATGGTAAAGAGTCTGACTTAAAATAAGTATAAATTTTTTTATTTATTATTAGAGTTTCTTAAATCAGACTTTTCAATTTTTCTTACTTACGCTATATAAAGTTTTATTTTTTTTTATATGTATTAGAAAAGAAAAGGGATGGTTGGTTTATTGAAGTTTTAATTAGTAAATACTTAAGTTGTTAGTTATATAACAATTTTTAGGAAATTTAAGATTTTTTTTTTAGAGGAAGCAACTTATTAAGTAATTAATAGAAAAACTATTTCTATTTTATTTAATTTCCTCAAATTTTCGTGATTTAAACAAAAATTCGATATCCTTTTAATTTATTTTATGTAATTTTGACATTTTTTACGTAATATATATATATATATATATATATATATACCTAGCATTAATTGCAATAAAAATAACCATTTTATTATGAAAATTATACATACGTATGTATACTTATATATACATTAATTAATTACTCCCTTTAAGTAAGTACATAAAATATTACAATACCTACTGAAAAGAACTTAATATTAAATAATAAGGAATTTAATTTAATTTTTTCTTTTTTGTTTTATGTCTACATAGTAACAAAAAGAAAAAAAAACAAAAAAAAAATAACTTCTTCTTTAAATTTTTCTGAATCTGAAAAACTCTTTTGATTCCAAGTAAATATATATATATAACGATATACTTATAACAATTTTCGTTCTATTCTAGTAACTAACTACATAACATCATGTAAATATATATCTATATATATATCTTTTTAAGATTTTCTATATTTCGTTCACTTCAATTCATAAAATTTTTCTTTTTGTTTCTTATTTTGATTTTTAATTTTCAAGTAAATTTCACATTTGTTTTTGTTTTTCTTAAGTATTCTTTTTTTTTTTTGTTTTTGTAAATTATTTTACATAATTTTCTTTAAATGGAAAATTATACACATAAAAAGTAAATAAATGACATGAATAACGTTGAAATGACGAAAAATTGTATATTAACTGTTTGCTCTTTTTTTCTTTCTTTCTACATTTTACTAAATAGCATAAAAACAATAGTCTTAGAAATAATTTTGATGATAATTTCATCTCATCATAAAAAAACAAAAAAAAAAAAAAATAAAAACAGTTAATATGAACCAGCATCTAAAATCTAAAATCGTCTAGGAAGTTATGTATTTGTAAGTAACATCAACATGGTATATAATTTTCTCGTCATATCACAACAACAATATTATCAGCTCAAATAAAAAACAATAAACAATTCCTATTTTCATTTTCATTTATTCATTCATGCTTTCTTCACGTTACCATATACTTACCCCTTACCATGATACACCTTTACCATAGTTATCAGGATACACACATTCTTTTATTAATTCAAAAAAAAAAAAATACAAAAACAAAAACAAACAAACAAATGTATATGTATGATTCTTATACCTTGCTATTATATGTACTTTTTTAATATCTTCAAAATAAAAATCTAAAAAAAATAAATTTGATTCCATGCCATTTCCATTTTATATTTTATACCTAATTTTTAGACTTTTATACTTTAATCTCACCTTAAGAGATGAAACATTATACTCTAGATACATTTAAAGATACATTTTTCTTATAAGAAGAGGAACAAAAAAAAAAAAAAACAAAATGGAGAAAAAAAAATATCTAGAACAGGAATAGGTATACTTAATATTTGAATAAAATTAATTTTTTAAGAATAAAAGTACAAATATCTAGAATTTTTTTTCTCAAACTTAAAAAAAAATAACGAGAAAAAAACCAATCAAAAAAGAAAATTATACACAAATAAATATAACGTTTCACCAAGAGATATTCACAGTTTCCTGCCCATTATATTGTTGTTATTCTTGTTTTTTGTTATCCCAGAACAGTATTTTTTATTTTTTTATGTTTCCTTTTTTTTTTTGTTATCCTAATAAAAAATAAAATTCTTTACAACAAAATCCAAAATATAAGCCAACCTAATTTTGTATATTTTATTTACCTGAATGTTTGGCCTTAACTGATTTTCTTTTTGTTCTTTACAAAATATATCTTATCCTATAACTAAGTACAAGACTATTGAATATTTTTTTTAAGTTTTTTTTTATTTTATTTTATTATAATATTATTGTTTAGCACCATTTATTTTATTTTTTAGATAGTGTATAACAGTTATATAACTTTTATATAACAGTCATTTATAATTTACTTGTGAAAACATAACAAACGTAAGAGTAAAAATATTGGCTCCTTTAACTTTATTTAGAAAAAAAACCTACAAAAAATATTGTATACTTAATGTTAAACTTTTCTTATTTCAATTTAGTTCTACATTATCCTTACTAATAAATAAGTACTGAGAGAATAATAAAAAAATATGTGGGTAAGGGAGTGATGTCAATAGGAATAAACTGAAATAATAATACACACACACACCAACGCATACACAAAAGAAAAAGTATAAGGAAAAACAATAATAGAAAATTTTGTTTTTTTTTTTCTGTTAAAAACAATCTTTATAAATCGCAATAGAATATAACGGTTATTGTTTCTTATGAGAATAATAAAATCGCGATTTTCTTTTTATTTTGTTTTTTTTTTTTTTGTTAACATATTTTTTTTTATGGTATATTATTAATATGTGTAACTACCAATGTTTTTTTTTTAAGATGTATACAATATACATATGCATGTATATATTTATATACAAAGTTATTTTTAAGGATGTAATTTTTTTTTTGGTTTTGTTTGTTTTATGCCTACACAGGTAATTCTTAAGGCTTTACCATTTTTCTTTAATTTACAATGTTATTTGTATACTTATTATAATATATATGTACATGTTAATATATATATAGACATATCGAAAAACTGCGTATAATAATTTCAAGGATTACTGATACCATTGAGAGTCTTTAAGTCCTTCCAGAAAACAAAAAAAAAAAAATAATTACCTTGTATGTTAAGGTAAAAATCCTGTTATTATGTCAAACAATAAATAGAACGAAAAGATTTAATGTTAGATTCAAAAGAATAAGAGGAAAACAAAAAATAACATAATGTCATGTTAAAGATGCCTTTCTTATTATTTTTTCGATCGTTTAAACTGTAAGAGGAGACATGGGGCAGCAAAAAATTTTATTTGAAAAAAAAAAAAACAATTTCAATTAACTAACTAATAAATTTGAATTTAATATCTAAAATTAAAATTGATTTATAAGAAGAATTAGTATGTATTAACAGGTAATAGCGATGCTAATTAAAGTTACCGTATACTTATGTTAAATATTTATTTGTAATAGAAGATTAAGTAAGTATATATGGTGTTCTAAGAAATTGATAAAAAAATTAAAAATATAGATATTATAGATAGATACTTAATACATATTAGTTATATAGATAGATACTTAAAAATTCAAAGTATTTGAGATGAAAAGAAAAAAAGATTTGTATAAAATTTGCAGTTTTAGATAACGTTTAAGAGATTTACACATCTTCGAAAGACATCAAAAATATCTTCTTAGTTAGTTGGTGTTAGATTTTTACTAACAAAACCTACCACTCCATTTACCCAATAAGTATATATTGGCATTAAATCTTTAACTGCCTATAATCGGTATATCTACCAGGTATAGTAAAGAACAGAAATATATAGAGAGAGAGAAGAGGGAGTGTGGAAACTTTAAAATCGGGACTCGAAGATTGTATTTTTATACCCTACACAATAAGTATAGGGTATATTAATTTTGGTATGGTGTTTGTAACCACCAAAAGGAAGCGAGTTAGGTATAGACATGTATATATATTCTGAATCAGGATCACCGCCTGAGTCGATTTAGCGATGTCCGTCCGTCCGTCCGTCCGTCCGTACGCACGATAACTCAAAAAATAATGATGCTATCTTGATGAAATTTATACTGTAGGTTAACAATGACTAAGGTAAGGCGGGGATTGTAAATGGGTGAAATCGGACCATGCGTTCGAGTACCTCCCATACAACTCCCAAAACCTAATACGCATATTTTCGAAATTAATAAAGATAGAAACTTAAAATTTTGTGGGAGGGTGTGTTTTTCTGAATCACTGATATCCCCAAAATTTGAGATGAATTGGAGTGGTTGTTCGGGTACCTCCCATACAAATCCCAAAACCGAACATGCATATCTTCGAAATTAATAAAGATAGGAACTTCAAATTTGATACGAGGGTGCTGTTTCCTAAATCCCTGATTTGCTTAAAATTTGAGATGAATTGGAGTGGTCGTTCGGGTATCTGCCACACAACTCCTAAGACCAAACAAGCATATCTTCGAAATTAATAAATATATAAACTTGAAATTTGATATAAGAATGTTCTACCCTGTTGATGTCTCAAAAATTTGAGATGAATTGGGGTGGTGGTCCGCGTGCCTTCACACACTTCCCAAGACCTAACAAGCATATTTTCGAATTTAATAAAGATATAAATCTGACATTTTGTACAAAGGTTGTAAAAGCATTTATTTTTTTAGCTTAGTTATATTAAATACCTAACTAAAATAACTTATGGATTTTTAATTTAATTTGAATTTTTTAGGTGTAGGGTATAAATAAGTCGGTTACATCGACTTACTGTTACTTTTACTTTTTTAAAATTAAATTTGATACTTTAATTTTTTTTTTCTAATAAAATTAAAACCATTTCAAAATCGAAAATTAATGATTTTTATCAAAATTTCGAAAAATTCATTAATTCATTTGAAATTATTGAAAATTTCCAATAAAAGATAGGAAAATTATATATAATAAAATAACAGAAACCAAAAGGAGATTCTTTAAATTAACGCTTGGAATAAATCGAAATATACACTTCTTTAAATAATTTATGAAATATTATGATTTCAAAATTTTATGTATATAGATTGTCAGTGATTTAAAGATGAAACAACAATAAAAGAAGTATTAGTAATTATTTTCTCAATGTTTTGTTGTAATGGAAAATTTTCTGATGAAAATTACATTTTAAGTACTTTAACTAAACTACATGAAAAGTATATATATATATAAAAACTACTTATAAATAAGAATATATATATTGTTTTATATATTGGTTTATATCAAATCAAATTTTCCTGTAAAACTATAGTTTTCCCTATAGTTAAAACACGGTGAATTGAAAACACATGGTTGAAATTTAAATACCTTTGGGTTAACTTATCTTTTTAATTGAAATACAATAAAAATCCAGTGCATTTAATATTAAGTAAAAATTCTATTTTTTTTTTTAAATGAAATTTTTTATCTGTTTGTCTGTCGTTTCTTTTTATTTTGGTATACTTATTATGATAGCTTTTCTTTTTAAAGTTCTGGTACCGGAATACATAAACAAATCAGAAGAAAAAGTAAATCACGGAATCTTCCGAATTTAGATGAATATTCTTACAAAATTTGGTTAAAATTGGATTCAGCGTGTAGGAATGGATAAATAACAAATACATTTGCTGCTTTATATAATAGATTTACAGTATATTTGGTGGTAAGAGGGACTTGCTAAGAAAACTTAGTTATTCAATAATTTTCTTTTTCCTAAGAAAACCTCCTTTCTAACACTTACAACTTTTCCAGGATTTGAATCTGCAACTTTTCTGTTAATATCCCATGTGTTTAACCCCACTCGAACAACGAGATCGCAGGTTGACCATTAGAAATGAATAATTATATGACTGCGAATTAAAATGAGATAATTGCATATTTACAGGGGTATAACTTTTTTTTTTTTTTGTATAACTTTAGTGAATATTTTACAGAAATAACATTCATTATTTAAGAAACGTACTAATACTTTAAATAATGATAAAATTTTATTACTTTGTAATATATTTTAACAAGTGATGTTCTTTAATACACACCCAATTACAGAAATATGTCCTTTTTTTAGTTAAAATAAATGTACAGAGAATTAAAATGTATACAATATAAATATATGTATAAGTAAGTAAGTATAACTATATAAGTATATATAAGTATACTTATAAATAATTTATATTATATAAAAGTTCAATATAATTTTTAGCTTTTAGGAAGCGAACCTAATGGAAGAAAAATAAAATATAAGTTTAGATTTTATGCAATTTTATTTAAGTATTAATACATAACTATTTTAAAATAGGTTCAAACTATTCACTATTGTATAATAATGAATTGAGTATTAGTTTGTATTAAAATGTATTATATTTTCTTAAATTTTACATATATATATATATTGCTTTCGAATTTTATACGTGTATATAAATTTATATTTAAAATGCATTAACAGAAAAAGAAGTCAATCAGTAAGTCATTGAAATAAAAATAAAGAATTTTATATACAGATGACTTGGTAGATTAGTAGTCGGAATATTTATTATAATGTACAATACATATTACATAATATATCTATATATATAATATATTGATATAATATAGTAAAATATATTTGGTATATACATAGTATTTGGTATAGCACCTCAATCAATTTAATTACATTGAAGGAAATTTTATTTAAATTTCATTTTAGTTATTTCAAATACTATATGTATAGATAATGCAATATTCTAAAGTCTAGAGTTTTTATTCTTATTTAAATGTTTCCTTTAATTTTTTTTTTTTGTTTTTTGTATTTTAGTTTTAATTTTTGTACAATCGATAATTTTCTTAAAATATTTGTAAAATTTAAGGTTTTTTTTCCATTTTTGTTAGAGAATTTAAAATTTAATTTAATTAAAAAAAATGATTGCTTTTAGTTTAGTATTTCGCAAAATTTTTAAGATGGGAATTATTTTATAGCTATATATAGCTTAGATAATTTATTAAACCAATTAAGGACTTTAGAGTTTTTTTTAAACAAAAATTTTTAATTTAGTATTTTTAATTTAGTATCAAGGTACAGTTTTTTAATTAATTTAAATCTGTTGGAAAGAATTCATACATTTATTTATTTTTATATCAAATATAAGTTTTTCAACTAAAATTTGGATCCTTTGCCTATAAGATATATGGTCCAACTGTCTTACCCTTACTAATTGTTTAACTGAAATAATAATGAGTCAAATGAAATCGACTGAATGAAATTTTGGCTTTCAATTTTAGGAGGGATTTCAGAGTTGGTAACAAAACCAGGGTTGCAATAATTTGCTTAGCCCACACCATTTTAATTGACTTGTTCTTGAAATAATTAGAAGGGATTTGATAGTTGATTAGAAAATCAAATATGTATATATATATATTTTCATAATATGTATATTATATATTATATACATATAACTATAGAACTCTTTTGCCATAATATGTAATAGAATGACTAGAACTTCTTCTCCATAAATATGTATACATATATATGTACATATATATAACTTTTTCATACATAAGTATAAATTTTTATAGAGATTTTTCTATAATAAGTTTACTTTTCCCAAAAATTTCTGGAAAAAGACATTTAATTTTTTTGAATAACAAGTCATTTAAAAAAATATATATATTAGGAAAATAATTTTAAATTGGGAATAAGACCAAAATGTTAAAATTTGCGATTTTACATTTATTTCAAATTTGAAAGTGAAATAAAGTTAATTTTTCAATAATTTTCTTATTAAAAACTGTAACGCGGAAGACTTCCGCACAGGTATTTCGATTCGCACTCCCTTGGATGATAAGAAAAGAGCTTAATCGTTCGACCTCCAAGACTCTAACTGATAGAGTTAATTATTTTTATTAAATTAAAGAAATTTTAGTTAAATTTAAATTAAATAACATTTTTTTTTTTATTTACAGGTGAGTAAGCTGTTCAATAATTAAGTATCAATATATTATCAAAACGTAAAAAAAATAGCTATACCTATCTGTAAGTATTAAAGTTTCTTTTAAGTGTTGTCTCAGATCGCAACAATAACACAATATTAATTGACTATTCGAAAGAAAATGAACTCGTGTATTATAGAATCGGTTTAGAATATATTCAAATTATAAAAGTTTTTGATGACATACATATATACAACTGATTGTATACTTAGTTATTTCAAACTTTGTTTTATGTCGGGAATTGAACAATTGTTTACCTTAAAAATGACTGCATACACTTGATATTGAAATTTTTTTTTAACTCATATGTTATATGACTAAATAACTTAAGTCATAACAAATTATGAGAAAATTTAAAGTAACTATAGTTACAGTTATTAATTAAATGTATATTTTGAATATTTATTTTTTCATCATAAAATTTTCATTATTTATTTAATAGACGAAAAATTCTTTTTAATTTGCAATGCAATCTTTTTTTATGAAAAAAAAAAAAATCAAAATGCTTGTAATATCACACTATCGGTCAAAAAAAAAAAGACATTTATTCATTCCGATAGTTTATTAAATTTTTCTGCTTTGAATTTTATTAAAATTGTCAGATTAAAAAAGTCAATCATATAAGTATGTCCTTATAAATACTTAAAATGATGTTCGGCCCTGTGTCATTGTCAGTCATTCTCAAAAGGTAATTAAAATTTTTTTATTAATTTTTTGAATATTTGTACATTATTTATTTTATTTATACAAGTTTATTGTTTTAGGGTCTTGGATATCTTGAAAACAATAGAAATAGACTCCCTCTTCTGCAGAACAATTTTTTGTTGGTTTTGACTGCCAAAATATTTTTTTTGTCGTGTTTTACCTCCTGGCGGAGCATAGGGCTTTCACAAAGCTTGTATATCGCACTCTATTGTGAGCCAATTGTTTGATTTTTGCCCACGTTTTACCGCTACTCTCAATTTCCTTAATAGCCACTGACCTTGTCCATGCTATTTTAATTTCACCCACACTTTTCCGTGTGGATTCCAGTCGAGCGCCTGGCGTGCCATGTTCTCTAACATACACTATATGTCTCTGAGTCCTCATTATATTTGTATTTTGTAATCCTTTAAGATCAATTATGAATTTCATATACAATAATTAATTATTTGTATTATTTTTAGCACGTTTATAAAACAAAATTTAAAAAAAAAATGTGCTTATTAATGTCATTATCTCCGTTCGTCTGTTTGTTTACAACACCACTTCATCGTATAAGATAGACCAATAAAACATTTAAACATTTTTTCAATCTAAAAATGCCAATCAATATCAAAATTGTATTTAAATTTACCATTATGTGAAGACAAAATTTTACAATATTTTGCTTCCTTTGTATCTCCGACACTATTTTAGTTAAAATCTTGAAATTTTGGAACAAACCTTAAAGATTTTTCAGAATTAGGATACGTTATTGTAGTATATTTGTTTGTACCACCCCCTACTTTAAAGCTATTAGAAGTTAAAAATTGAAAATTAAAACACAAAAAGTAAATCTTCAGTATTATGATTCTCTATAATGACCAGTTAATAATTTTTATAAAATTAATGACTTGAAAATAATAAATAGTGTTTTTTTTTTTTTGTTTTTCACTTCATTCACAATTCCATAATTGTACTTTATGTGACCATTATCAATTTTAATTTTTTACTAGCGACATTTAACTCAGCATTTTTAGAATTGTTTTTTCAAAAAAACCGTTTTTTTTTGAATAATTTTTATTTAAAGAATTCTTACTGTATATTCCTACTGTATATTCTTCAAAAGAAATTTATAAGGATTATGAATGTATCTATTAATTATATTAATTATTAGCCATTTTTTTTTTGGTTATTTATCATTTTTATATTATTATTTTCATTCAATAGTCGTAATTTTTTTTTTTGTTTTCTTCACAATACTATGAATAAACCATTTAATAATATTTTCTCTTATATGCGTACACCTAACTTAACTTGGTTTATGTGAATATAAGCTTCAGTTAAATGAGAATTATCCTTTCTTTATTTCATGCTGTTACTGTTACAATAAAAAAAAATCTTTTCGAAAAAAAAAAATTCAAAAGAAAGAACATAATAAACAAAAACAAAAAAAAAAGGATGAATTAATATATAAAAAATCCATATATGAATTCATACAGGATCTACAGGATTCAATTCAGTATAATAAAATGAAAAATAAACCAAAAAAAAAAAAAATTTTTTTTTCGCCGTAAAAAAATTAAAAGTGCTAAATTGATGAATAGCTTTTTCAGTCTTACATTTCTTTAATTAATTTCATCCTGGAAAAAAAACCTAAAATTATAACAAAAAAAAAATATGTTTATATAATTAAGAGAATTGTTAAAATATACAGAGTGTCTGATAAATGAAAATTTTATTGTAAAATTGTGATTAAAATTTTCTTTAACAAAATAATGTTAAATTTTAATTTAAGGATACAAAATGTTAACTGAAAAGAACTCAATAAAGAAATATATTAATTAAAAAAACTGTTACTTTTTCTAGCCATTAAAATTTATTTTTAATTCATTTGTCGGGGGCGTATGAAATACGTTGTAAACACCGAGAGAGTAGAGATTCGAATCCCACACCGACATAAGTATAATTCCACCTTACAACATTTACAGCCACACCTGAAAAGGAAAGGCAAATTTATGTGGCGGGGTTAGTTAGGTTTTAGTTATTTAACTAAAAAGAAGAAATCCTTTGTCATTGCCATGTTTTGTGTGAATAGCAAATCCTTTTCTTTGGAATTCGCTTAATAAGCGACAGAATTAAAAAGAAAAAGAATGTTATAGAGGCTGTATGATTTAAAAGCTGAAATTGATCAATGATAATTAAAACAGGTACCAAAACGGCTTCAATATTATCTTCTAAGTATATAGAAGTATATATTTACAATATATATCATATGACTTTTTCCTTATCAATTTACTTAACACGTGTATTGACATTTTATATCGTATAATGAACCTACCAATTGTGAAGCACAATGTTATTTTTTCAATGAAGTTTTAATACATAAATAATACATAAAATAAAATAAATAAAAAATAAATTAAATGTTTTTTTTTTTATATATATATATAACTGGGCATATATGTATATATTTATAAGCAGTAAACATAATATATATGTGTATATATGTATTGAAAGAATATATGTATATATAACTAAGGTATTATTGTTATATTAATGAATCATTATTATCCTTTTTATATATTTTTTTTCTCTTTTGTTTATATTTTGTCCTTTTTTGTTTTGTACATATTCTGTTTTCTTTTTTTTTTTTGTCATTATTTTTTGTGCGAATAAAACGAAAAAGAATAAATAAATATTATGTTCATTATTCTTTCATTATTTTCGCTTTAACGGTTGTAATTCGATTTGAATTATTTGATATTTTGGTATTCACATATATGTGTATGTATTTGGGTATACGTATATGTAGTATATATATTATATACATAAGTGAATTATGTAATAAATAAAATATAACGGTTATAAAATAAAAAAAAAATAATAAAAAAAAATTAAAATAAAATAAAATAAATTAATCAGATGTTTAAATTTGTTCAAGTGTTTAGTGGTAACGATTTTTAATTTTCCTTTTTTTTTTTTGTTTTGTTTTCATTTTTTTTACAGTTATAATACAAGAATATTGTTTTTTAACTGTAAATTTTTAGTACTTACTTGTTTTATTTCTCTTTTTTTTTTTTTTTTTTTTTTTTGTTTTGTGGTCCTGGAAAATGAATTTTTCAATTTAATTTGAAAAAGAAAAAAAGAAATAAATAAATACATATTCGCATTTTTTGGACAAAAAGAAAAGAAGGAAACAAAAAAAAAAAAAAAATGAGCATAACCGTTATTATTAATTGAAAATAATTTTTTTTTTTTCTATTCAAAAAGTTGATTAGTGTTTAATTGTTCCGTTTTTTCTTTGTTTGTTGTTTTTTTTTGCTTTTTTTTAATTATAGGACATGATTGAGAAAAAAAAAATGGTTTTTTTTTTGGTATGAAAAAAAAAAAAAAGGATTTCAGTTGATTATTGTTAGAATAAATTTTAAGTAGGTCGGATTGGAAGTTATAATTATTACATACATATGTAGGTATTATATGAAAAAGGATAAATTAAAAATAAATTAAAATTTTATACTTAATGTGAAAGATAGTCGTTGGCATTCATATTAAACCCTATCGGTTTTTTTTTGGTAATTAATTATATTATTTATTGAAACAATTAAAACAATCATGATTAGTACTTTAATTACAGATAAAATTTGTTGTGTAATTATTTTGGTTTTGGATTTTTGTCTTATAGTATGTATATCTGAGAAACAAGAAAAACCACCCCAAAAATTAATTAGTTACTGAATAAATTTAGAGTTTAGAGACATAGAACATGGAATTACATTAATTAACATATCCATTTCATATTACATATATTTAAAAAATGTAAAATATGATGCGAGTATCTTATATCTACTCATATTATGTGTTGGTAGGTACATATACATACATGATACCTATACATCTATATCTATAAAAATTATTATCATAAATATTTATGTATACATATACAGAAGTGACAGAGAAGAAAAAAAAAAAAAATCATAATGTAAAAATAAAAATGTTTGATCACGTGACTGTGATATAATATAATATAATATGTATATTGTATATGTATATGCATATTGTAACATATATATATATATATATACATAGGTAATAGGTATATATATATATTTACGTAAAAATAATAAATGATGAAAATATAACAAAAGAAAATAATTATTTTTCTGAAAAGTTTGATGAGATTCAACGCCCGATAAAAAAAAAATGATTTTAAGGAAAATTATATGTATGATAATTTTTTGATTAAGTAAGTAAGGTTATTTTTCATACATTAAATTCGTATCTTTAAATATTTTTAAGTTTTTTTTTCTTATTTTTTATATTGTTTTTGTTCATAATGAAAAGTAATTTTTAATGACAGTGACAATAAAGACAAAAAGAAAACGTTAAATTATATGAAAAATACACATATATATACCTAAATACAGGAGGAAAATATTTTAGGAAGTGTATTTTTTGTTATTTTGTTATTATTATGATTGTTTTTGTAATATTTATTGTAATGTCTGACAATGTTTTTCTTTTTTTTTTTTTTTTAAGTGGAACAGTAACTGAATATTAATTTTTAAAGAAGCAGAATAGGAGTTTTATGGATAAATTGAAAAGAGTAGAAATTTTTAAAATTCGAAATACCTTTTTAATAATAATGAAGACAATATATAAAATGTAAATAAATATTTAAAAAAAAAAGTATTTGTTTGAAAAATTGTTTATTTAAGTGAAAAATATTTAAAAAAAATTTATTAAAAATTTCTGCCCTTGGTGATAAAATGATTTCATAATAGTTTGTCTATCTAAATGTAACTATATATAACTCTCAGAAGAATTTATAATCGTGTTTCGTTATTTCGAAGCGAGCTTAAATCAGAAGAATCTGATGGTATTCCTATACTAATATTTATAGATATTTTTCAGCGAATTTTATCCTATATACCTATTGTCTTACCTACCTTCTTAATACAACTTTTTTTCACGTATTCAAGATCGAATGCATAAAAACTGAACTTGAACTCAAAATGGACTTTTTCCATCAAAACTTCAACTTTTATTTGAGAAACTAAAGAGTCGAATGCATTTAAATGAGCTTGAACTCAAATCTAGTTCAAGCTCATTTAAATGCATTCGACTCTTTAGTTTCAGTTTTTATTACAAATTTTTTGTGTAGTAGTTACTTAAGCAGTAGTTTTCATAGTATTTCACATGAAAAAATTTTTAATTGTTCTCAAGACTTTAAGCGTATAACAGCAGCTTATAATGATCTTTCGTGTTTAAAACACTTAATTGCAGTGTTAATAGTATTCTGTGTATAAAACAGTCACATTTGTCGTATAGTAACAATCATTAATATCAATTTCAATTTCATGTAATATATTGTCTAGTTATATTCCTACATTTTTATTTTTAAATGAAAATTTTAATCCTTATGATCCTTTAGAAATACTAAGTGATTATCATTATGTTTTTTTTTTGTTTTTTCTACCGATGAGCATATTATCCCTTAAATATTTTTTAAAGAAAAAAAAAAAGGTTATAAAGTATGCCAAGCAAAATTTTTCATAAACACCATCTAGATATTAACAAAATTTTGCTTAATAAAAACAAAACAATAAAAAAAAAAAAAAAACCATGTTAGTAAATGAAAAATTTCAGTTAAAGTTGATCGGTGAAAAAAAAAACAAAAAATTTTTTCATTAAGATTCCATTTATTTTTAATTTTTTAATATTTTTTTTTTTTTTTTTTGTACATTAATAAATGAATCCTTAGATAATTTTCATAGTAAGTAATTTAAATGTTTTTTTTTTTTTTTGCTGGAAAATTAAAAAAACATTTTTTTTTCCAGGTTATTTTTAGCATTTTTACGGAAAATATTAAAGTCGAAAAAAAAAAGTAATAACTACTATATTAATTTTCATTTCCATTATTATATATTATTATGTATATTTTTCACGTATCTTTATTTTTATTTTCTTATCTCTATTTTTTTGTATTTTTTTTTTTTTTTTTTGTATTTACGGTATAGCATTTTTCAGGATTAAATTCTCAAGCCAACTGTAAATTTTCTTTCATCTTATAATAAGACAACAAAGAATTAAAAAAAGAAAATATAAGAAAGAATTCAACAGTGTTGTAAGATGCATGCACTGACAATAAAAATACAATAAAAGAAAAAAATAAAACGAATCCTTGTATTGTTTCGTTATGCAACAGAAAATAAAAATTTGTTGTCGTCTTGAAATTGCACACAACACAATATTGTTTAGAGTGTCATGCATTGCATTATGCTAAATAAGTAGTTTTAATGTTTTTTTTCTTTTTTTTGCCTTAAATACGTATTACTTTTATTACTCTTTTTTTTTTTTATTATTATTTATTCTTATTTATTCCTTTTTACAAAAACTTGGCTTTTCTGCTTCATAATCAAACGAAGAAAAACAAAAATAAGAAAATCTGGTGAAAAATGCGCAAAGAAAATGAAAAAAAAAAAAAGTCTGTTATCAAAAGAAGAAAATCGAAAATTTTTGTTTTATATTAAACAACAACCAGCTTTTAATACCCAACAAGATTTATTTGTTAAATTCAGATATACCTTGACTGTTAGACATGTATAAAAATCGCTACCTATATATTATATTTATACAATAAAATTGTATATATATAATATAATATCTAGGTAGCGATTGTATATATATATATATATATTTAGTTAAGTATATATTTTCTTAACAAATTTTTAAAGGATCTCTTTGGGAGATCCGAGATGTGATGCTTTTGTTCTTGTTGTTGTTGTACTTTAAATAAAAGAAGAATAAAAAAAAATATTTTTCGTTTTGTTCGTTTCATATTTGTTTGGGTTTGTTTTTATATAAAACGAATAAATGGTTTGAAAAATATTAAAGATGTAGAAATTTGGTTTTGAGAGGGAGTGTTGGAGGGTAAAGAATTATAAGAACGAAATAAAATAGTAAAATAAAAAACAAAAAAGAAAAAAAAAAGAAAAGAAAGTCATCTGGGAAAAATTTTCTTTTAATTTTTTGTCGTTATTGTTTTTTTTTTTTTTTTCAGTAGCGTGTTTTTTGTTCCAACACCATTGTGCCCAAGGAATAATTTTTTGCTGTCGGATTTTTCAATTTTTGTTTTTGTTTTTTTTTTTGGTTTTTATTCGTTGAAAGAAAATGAATAACAATAAGTTTTTTGTTTTTTTTTTTTGAATATTTTATTCTGGTTTTTTTGCAAATTTTCTGTAGCAGCACTAAATTTATTAAAAAAAAAAAAGCAGAAAAATAAAAAAAAAACATATTTTTATACTTTAATAAATATTTTTTTTCTGTTAACGTTGGTAATACCGTTGAAATAATATTATTAGAATAAGAGTCCACTTTTAATGAATAAGGCTTCGAACGGAAACAGACGGAACAGAAGGTAATATTGGATTGGTTTACCACTTAGTAATTTTAACAATTTTTTTTCCATCAAATGAAATTTTATTTTAACCTAAAATTATTTTATTATTTCCCTGGTCCTTTTGTAAGGATTATTTCCAAAACGTATTAACTAATTAGAATGAGTATTATAATAGAGAGGTATTATCATAATTTAAATATTTATTCCTTTAGTTTAAAGGAGATACGAATCGTCCTTGTAAAACTTTGTTGCATGCGATTTTGAAGTGATACATGAACAAAGAAATAAATTATCATTCTGCATTATACAATCACAGATTAATACCTATACCCTATAAAAGTTCTTATCATATTAAATAACTTCCTTACCAAATTATTAGGTATAGGGGGAAAAAACAAAAGTAAAAAAAATATAATGGTATTAAGTAGGTATAATGAATTACAAGAGGTTGACAAAAATTTTCGTATAAAAAGTGTTTTATATTATTAACTAACTCTACTTATAATTTATTTAAGTGAATTTGATATTGTTTTCATTATTTTAACTACTAAAAACTATTAAGTATATATATATTTATATATATATATGAATATCATACAATAAAACTGTCATTATTAAAGAAAAACAATAAATATTATGAAACCAAAAAAGAAAAAAAAAAAAAAATTTCTTTAGTTGATTCTACGACAGTAAATAATTTATTTTCTTTCATTTTCATCCTTTTTCTTAACAAAAACTATTCTTTTATGTTTTTTTTTTATATAATTTTTCCATAAAATCTATAGAAAACAAAAGGATCTAAAGATTTAAAGGTAGACATGATATTTTTTCTTGTGGGCTTTTTTTGTTTTTTTTAACTTTAGTTTGAGGTAAAAATAGTGAGTTTTTGATGTTTTGGTTTTTGGTCATGCAGTCATCAGACCGAGATTTAATCCCTTTAAATTTATATGAAAATAGATTTACCTATTTTTTTTTTTATTTTTAACCTACTTTTTGAATTAAATAACTAGAAATATAACTTTAAAATATTAAAATTAATATTTTATTTTTTTTATTTAAACAATTTTGCAATTTTACAATTTTCTTCTTAAAAAAACAGAAAAATTTAATTAATTTGAATTATAAAGACAAAATAATGGAAATGATAATTTAAATATTGGTACTTGACTAAAATATTATTTTTGTTGATTTTGAAATTTAGTTACTTATAACGTTAAATCTATCATTTTGGTATTTTAGGTATAATTGCGAAAAAAAATCACATATAATTTCAAATATTTAAATAAAAAATACGAATTAATTTTAAAATTTAAAAAACCACATAAGTATCTGGATATGATTTTTAGTTTATTTTTAAAAATATAGTCAAGATCTGGTTATTTGTTTCCAGAATCCGACCATCGCCTGTCTATATATACAAAACATTTGTGAATAATAAAAGTTAACATAATACGTGAGATAATTTGGGATAGAGACTATCGTTTTCGAAATAAAAAAATTAAATTTTTGTTCATACTAATTTTTTTTTTTACGAAGTTTGGTGGAAAACTCAAAAATCACCAAGAGGAACTGCACGTGCTTCCTCAGGATAGAGTTGGAGTTTAACTAACCAAAAACCACCCCCCTTTTTAAACCAAACTTAAGAATGGAACCTTTAATACAAATGTACAGTTTCGGTTTGGGGATAGGGATGTGTGAAGAATAATTGGGGAAATTTGGATTATGGAGTATAGGTAGAAAAATTTGGAGGGATATTTTGAAGAAAGATGTTAATGTTCTTCTTAAACTTAAATAAACTAAAAATTAAACTAAATATCTTTAAAAAAAAATGTAGCAATTGTAGTAAACCTTCTTTGTGAGCGTAGGATAGAATCCTGTTTTTCAATAGATAATCTTAAATTAAGTTAAGATATTTTTGCATTGTGTATAAATGTGACCTTCCGAAATCTCTTAAAAATGAAAATAAGTTAAATCAAGAAAAATATTTGTATTATCTTTATAAGAGGGCAATAATTTAAAATTTACTAAGAAACCTGAAAATTGAATGTATTACGTGTAAATTATATCAAGTTAATAGGGTTGAATCCATTTTTCGTCAAAACAGATTATCGGCAAAAACTAAGTAGCTATTTAGAATTTGCTTAAAATTAAAGAAAATTTTAATAATTTTTTTTACAATTTTCTTTACAGGAATGTAAAAGTAGTCATAATTTCAGTATATTATTCGGACAATGCCCTAGATTGTATAATACAATTGCAATTACCATTATTTCTGTTTTTTGAAACTGTTGAAAGTTTTGATTCTTTATAGTGGAAGATTAATTTTTTTGTCCGTTCTCCGGTTGGTTCTTTTTTTTTTTTTTTTTTTTATGAGGGACGGTGGAAAACATCAAAAGTCACTCAAAGGAACTGCACGAGGTTCCTCTGAGTAGTGTTGGACTCTAACCAACCAAAACCACCCCCTTTAAAACCAAACTATAGGATTGGTCCTTTAATATGTAATAATATAATGTACAGCTTGGTTTTGGGGAAAAGGATGGGATCAACCAAATTTTTCCGAAAAACTGTAAAAATCATTCATCTTATACCTATAATTGCATTTAGGGATTGTTATTTTTAAGTGGGATTCTTTGGCAGTTAATAACAATCATATTTATAAAATGATAAATGATAAAAAATTTCGGCAAAATAACTGTAAATTGGAACTATTACTTTTATATTTTTACTTTAATTTTATTTATCTAAAAGTTCAGTTGGAGCAAACCTTCATATATTGCACAGTTACTGTTTCCATATTTGGAAAAAATATCAAAAATCACAAGTTAAACTTATAAAAAACGTTTAAAGTTTATTACTTGTTATTAAGTATTTTAATTTTTATTAATTACTTACAAAAGATTGTATTATTAATATAAAGTAATCAGCTGCCAGCGTTCAGTTTTAATTTTTTAGTCAAAAATTATAATATTTTAGTTAAAAACTTCGGCGCTTATTATTTAATAATTATAAAAATTAATTTTTTAATTTTTGAAAATGTTTTTACGAAAACTATTCAGGAAAATTCCTTTTCCCTGGCACTAAGTATCTAGTAGCTTTCTATTATTTTTAAATCCTTTTTCAGCTTTTTTGTGCTTTTACATCTTTTTTGTGCTTTTTTGCACTTCCTCCTGTGATAACTGGTGCTTTTATCAATAGTTGATTGTAAAAAGAAGAAAAAAAACAAAAACTTCAAATTAATTCAAACGTAATTTTAAAAAGTCTTTAAAGGCTCCAAATACAAAGTTAATTAAAACGATGTTTTAATTTTTTTAATTTTTTTGTTCATAACAATTCATATGTTCATTTTGTTCATCATAATAAGGAGTTCATCATAATTATAAAGTTATTCAGAACTTAAATTTTAAATTCATTATATGAGGTTATGTTTTTAACATTGAATAATTGTAACCCCTGAATGTTCCGGTTTATGTTTTGTAACTAAAAACATTCTTCTCAAAATTTTTACCATTACTTTAAATTGAAAATTAGATTAAGTTTAAGATTTTATTCTTTGAACTATGAACAATTAATAAAAATAATTTTTTGTAACAAACTCAATAATAAATTTCAAAATGCTTAAAATTAAATAATAATTGCAGTAAAAAATTAATGATAAATTACATATTGCAATTATTGTATATAGTTATATATTAAATACAATTAAATAAATTAAAACTTTACATAACACTCCAATTAATATTTAAATTTGTGTTTGTTATATATTTAGTTTTCATAATGTTTTTTTTTTGAAAGTGTTGAAGAAAAAACTTTTTCCACAAAACAAAATTTCCCATTCATGAAAATACAAAATTATTATCATACACTTGCACATGCATACTTACATACATATATTATGCAGAGTGTATGTAAAGTATTACAATAATATGTACCTATACATTTATATATCTGAATATATGGTCAGTTTAGTTGATTTGATAATTTTATGGTAAATGGAGAAAATAGAAAACTGGTTAAATTTATTTTTGAAATCAAAAATTTCTAATAATATACATAATATGTATGTAGTTTATTTTCTTTAAATAATTATATTGGTGTATAATTATAATTGAATTTATTACTTATATGATTTTTGACAGGGTGGTATAAAACTAAAATAGTTACGTAAAAGAAAGAATATTATTTAACGGAGAGAAAAATAGTGGTATACTTATTATGAGAGAGAACTAAAAAAGATGTGATAAACTGCCATAAAGGGGTTACGAGCTATTAAGATGACATCATATCATAACGGTACTTTATATCTCCAAGTTTCCGAATATATATGCAATTAGGACCGATGATCGCCATCTATTGGTCGAAAAATGCTTTACAAAATTTTCTTAATATTTTGTAGCATTTTACTTAAAACTTTATATTTTTTCTCTACGACAGTACCTATACAGGAATCAATTTCTTACAATATTGTACAGGAAAATGCTATCTTTAATATACAACTTATAGACCAGAAGTTTATCCAAAAGATACAAGTTTAGTTTAAACCTTTTCTTTATTAAGGTTATTTACAAATAAAATATTTTACTACGTATATTAGTTAATGATATTCTATTAGTGGGTAAATAAATTTATTAAGTTAATAAAAATCTAAAGAAACTACTAAACTAATATCTTTATTAATTAAGAACCTAATGATTCAATTCTTACACATAAATATAATTTTAAAACAAAAAGATAACTTTAATTATTTTGATATTTTTACTGCACTATTTTATCTTTCTGGCATTTTTACTGCATGTCAGTCATGTTTTTCATGATTTTCCAACTGCCAAAGGTAATGTTTTTGGTAGTTGGAAAATTTTTAAAAAAATTTACTTTATCTCACAGTAGGTATCCCATTCAATTCATCATGCCGCTGTTGTGGTGAACAGAATGAGAAAGAAACCATCATACACTTCACTTGTAAAGTGCCCAGCGCTGGCTTGGCTAGAGGCAGAAGAGTAATTCTGCCTGGCTCTCCAACTCAATGTCTTAGTGATCTAGCGGTTAAGTAACCTGCAGAAACGGTAAGGTTTCTGAACGCAACGAAATGGATCTAAAATAAAACATTATATAGCTCTATTATAAGACTTGTGGTCGCGGAAGTGGTAGCAAAACGGTGCTAACACGCTAATTTAGATCACTGCCATGACCGGCGATGACCAGCCACCTATACCAGCCAACGAAACAACTAAAGGTTCCAACGGGTTCTAGCTTAATAATTTTCTTTATATATAATATTTTATGGAAAAAAAAAATTAATTTTCAGCACAGATAAACATCATATTGATTTTTCATAATAACATTAATCGTTCGTTTTTAAAACACACCGTGTAAATGATTTATCCTTTTTCAGAAATTTTTCATAGTTGGAAAAATCTTTCTTGTTTGGTTAAAACTTAAAAGAGGATTTAAGTGAGGAATGGAAGAGAAAAAAAACAATATCTACTTATTATAATTTATAAATATTTTGTTAGTTGCGATTTAGCGTAATTTTCATTCACTAACATTTACTTCCCTTCACCAAAGAAACAAATAATATTTGTAATTAATCATTTCTGGTTTGAAATATTTAACCTACCACTTTTTTTTTTGTAGTATTTAAGTACTTATTTTAAATAACAATTTTTTTTTTAACCACTCTGTACATCGTTTTATCAAAATAAAACACTTTTTAAGTAAAATCACTAAATATAAATTGTACATAT
This sequence comes from Poecilobothrus nobilitatus, assembly GCA_947095535.1. Classification (NCBI taxonomy): domain Eukaryota; kingdom Metazoa; phylum Arthropoda; class Insecta; order Diptera; family Dolichopodidae; genus Poecilobothrus; species Poecilobothrus nobilitatus. Next base: position 249,792,193 of record OX352774.1, on the reverse strand, counting down.
ATGTACATATGTTTGTATATGCATTAACAGAAATGCAACATACTCGTAAATATTATCATGATTTGATTCAATTAAAATTTAAATGTATCATGACATAACCGACCATTAAAACTATAGTCTGTATTTTAAAAATATTTTTTGCTTTTTTTTTTTTATTTTTTTTTTGTTTTTACTATTCAATAATAAAAAAAAAAAACAAAAAATATGCAGACTTAAACTTTAAATTATGACTTGTATAACAAAAAAAAAAAAGAAAACAAAATTAATATAACAACAAAAAACAACAGCAAAAATAAAAAAAAAAACAAATAACATTAAATTAAACCTACCTGTTAGATATTTGTCAATTTTTTAACAGGTAGGATGTTGTTGAAAATTACTTTTTGTTTTTATTATTTAAAAAAAAAACTTAATTTAGTATGTAATATTATTTATATTGATATATATATAATAATATATGTACATATAAAGTGTAATATATGTATATTAATATAATCCGGTAGTGGGTATTTAGTGTCAATATGTATTAAAATATCTACTTTTATCTACATACCTATATATTATATATTTATATTATATTGGGAATATTAAATTAAAAATAAGATTTTGTTTTAGTCTTTTTTGTTATTTTTCTGTTAGTCTTTTTTTTTTTTTTCTGTTCAATATAACTATATGGTTCATTCATTAATTCATTGCGGTTCATTGCGGTTTAATATTATATTATATTCTTACATGCATGTAAAATAATATATATGTATGTACATAGTTAGCTATTCTATTTGCATTGCATATAAAAATTATAAAATGTCATATTACATAAATATACCTATATATGTATATATAAAATAGGTATATAATATGTTTATATAAATATAAAAATATACTACCTAAATTTAAATGATGACAACGTAAATTGATTAGGTCAGTTGTATTTTATATGAGGAGAGAAGTTTATATGAATTTTTGAATATTAAAAATTTTTGTTTTTCTTTTTTTTTTCTTTATTGCTTTGTAACTTACTTTTATTAATGGCATATATTTTAATTTGATATATAAATGCATATATACAATATATATTATAGGTATAACTATATATATGTATCATATATTTTGTTAATAATTATAGCTGACATGAATTTTATTAAGTAGTTGTAATTTTGTAAATAATTAAAAGATTTTTGTGAATGAGAGAGAAAAAGAGAGTAAATAAAATAAATATGTATGAAGATTGAAGAAGTTATTGAATAGATATAGAACTGTTGTTGTTGTTGTTTTTTTTTTTTTTTGGCAGTTATTAACTACATATGTATTTTAAATTTAAATTAATATATATGTATATATATTATGTAGGTACAAAAATATGTTAGTGGGTACGTTTTTAAATGAAAAATTGCTGAATAATTAAAATTTATTATAATATTATTTTAAGGTAATTTATTAAAAATCATTACCTGTATTTTCTTTTGTTAATTTTTACCGATCAATTTACATACATAAATATTATGTTATATTAAGAATTTAATAATTTATATTGTTTTGGTTTTTTTTTTATATTTTTTGTTGAATAAATAATGAAAAGAGTTTATGATTTAAAATAGAAAAATATTTTAATTTGAAATTTAAATAATTATATGGAGTAAGAGCATAAGTAGTATGTTAAAAAGTTTATCATGGATACTAAATTATTATTATACAAATATAACGGTTATTTTAAATATTATTTTCTTATAAATATACTTAAGTTAAGTAGTTACTTAATTATATTTACCGTATTTTTTGTTGACTTTATTATTTCAAATAAGTAACCAACATACCTACTTAAATAATTATACCTATTAAAAATAAAATTCTTTAAATTTTTTAAGAAAATAATTTTTAATTATGAATTTAACTTGAATTTAACACTACTGAATACCTAACTACTACACTACTGAATACCTAATTACATTTCTGAAGTTTTGTTTATTCTGTGTTGCATGCAGGCATCAGTACTCACATCGTTTGGGGACCTGTCTTATATGGACGTAAACAAACAAAAAAGTCTGAATAAGGGATTAATGTTTACTATTTTATTTAAAAAAAAAAAATGAAAAAATTCCTGGAAAATTTTGTAGAAAGAATTGTGCTTACTAAAATATTTTATATGAAGAGTTTTCCCCTGCCATATAAGTGTGACGAGGAAATGACATATAGATAATGACTTTTCAGGTGTGGAAAGGTTTCAGGTTTATTTTTTTTTTGTAAATGTCGAAAGGGGGAATTATTCTTACGACGTGTGTGGGATTCAAACCCACACTCTCTCGATTTTTATAGCGTATTTTATATGCCTTTATCCATTAGGGCGCCCTTAGATTTTTAAAATTAAAAATAAATGGCTTAGAAAATGACCTCCAAGAGAATTTTTTATTATTCTGTTATAATTATTATGATTTTATTTGAAACTTTGATATAAAATTCATATTTAAACAATTATTAGTTGAGTGCTTACTTAACTCTTTTAACATAGTAAAATTTTATTTTTAAACTTCAATTACCAAAAATTTTTGTAAATTTTTTTTAACTGTTGAACTGTTACAAAATTTTAATATAATTAGGGTATTTTAAAAATATTAGATTATTTTAAAAATATTAAATGAATAATTTATATCCTGTATTAAAATAAATAAATTGCATTACATATATGTGTACTGTATAAGTGTATATGGTATCCATGAATGTTATTCTAATAATTAATTAAGGTGTGGATTGTAATAATAATTAAGAACAAAAATAATAATAATATGTAATATGTATTATTAAATGTTAATAATATCTATAAAATGTATATTAAAAACTGATATATATTTTTATTGTGCATGAGACTTTTATTATAAATTATTAATAGTTAGGTGTTCAATTAGTATAGTGTTTTAGATTTTTCTGTGATTCATATTCATATAAATTATTTTAAATTTATAATAAATATTTTATGTTACTACATCAGTGTTTATAACACATAAAATGTATTTAAAATAGAGACAAGAAAATTTCAACAAAATTATATTTTAATGAAAATTAACTACCTACACCACATCATATACGTATAATATTATGTAATTTTAACTAATAATTAAATGATGGTTTATAAAATTGTTTTTTTTAATTTTGATAAATTATATACCTAGTCATTTTGTCCCAAATATTCAGATTTTTTATTATTATGGTTAATTTAATGTGTAAATTTCTGTTTATTTTGATATGGTTGATATGGTATTTATGAAAAATGTTTAGATTATAAGAGTTTAGCCTTTAATGAATGTAATAAAAAGTTTAATTATTATATCAATTGAATTAAATTTAGAGAATAAAAGAAAATTTTTTTTAGTTATATTCGAAATAATCACAATATCTGAAGATATGTATATTGGGAACAATAGTTTTTAATTTGAATTCGACTAAATGGTATAGGTGTTAGAATATGCTGATCTCTTGTTTGAGAAATTCAGGTTCGAATATCTTTTAATGAATATCAAAACGAAAACGTTGTTTTATGTTCAGGTCGATAACCGTTTCAGTTTCATATCCTTCTTCGTTCGATCCAAATTAACATTTTTCTTCATGGTTAACATCGTGGTTTTGGTTTATTAAATTTTAACACTACTCAGAGGAAACTTGTTCAGTTCCTTTGATTGACTTTTGATTGTTGCTCATCGTCCCTAATAAAAAAAAAAGGAAAATTAATTTACTTTACTCTTTATCAAAGAAAAAAAAAAAAAAAACAACTAATATACGATAATGTAACTATAAAAATTGCCAAAGACTCAGCATTAGTTTCTATGTATAGTATTTAATTATATTTAATTATAAGTGTGTATACAGGTTTGTTACTGTGTGCAAATTAACCATCGACGATACATAGTGTTGCAATTGCATAGCTATAAGGACTAATTGGACTAAGGACTAGATTGGTTAGATAATCAGATATAAGCAAATAAATAATATTAATTCTATCTACACAATCTTCCGTTCCTTTGTCCTAAACTTCCAACATAACAATCGAAACCTATTTTTGCAACATACGGTACAGACAGACAAGTTAAAAAAATTTTTTTTTTTTAAGTTTTAATGTACCTATATATATAATAGTTAGTTGTATTTTAGGTTCTTTTTAGTTAAACAATATATTAATTAAGATTTTCTTATACATATAAGTAAGTTGCATTAAAATTTTCTATAAACAATTGCTTATCGGCATTAAAAATTAATTAAATTAGGATTTAAGAAGATAAAAGCATTATAAAACCGTTAAAAAAATCATTAAATAGATTAAGTATTTAAACGATACATTTTAAGGAACAATTTTTGATTTTTGTAATACTAAAATAATAAAAGTTACTTACTTACAAAGAAAAATATTATAGATATTTTTAAGATTTTATCTAAGTACTTTACTTACTAACGTATGTTATGATTTATAAATTTTTTTTTTTTTTTTAAATACTAAATTATCATTTTAATTAATATGTTCTTTAATTATTTGTACATATAAACTTTTAAAAAATTTTTATTTTTGTTCTTCGTCCTCTTTGAAAATGTTATTGTCCTTGGACATGAAATAAATCTTAATTTTTTTTTTCTGACAAAAAAACAAAAATATCTTGCAACATATTATTGTCATTAGTGAGAGCATATGACAAACTTTTTTTTTTTTGAAATTATAGAACTTTAATTTTTAACAGAGAAGAAATTATGAGCATAAAATTTTGAGTTTTTTTTTTTTTTTTAAATGTTCATACCTAGGATCTACCTATAGTTTATTTTTATATTTCTTTCAAATCATACATGCACATTTCTTTTTTTCATTTAGTTATGGCAACAAAAGAAGGATTTTTTTCTTTTTTTGGTATTTCAAAAGAAAATCAGAATAATAGCTTTGGATAAAGAATTATGAATGCAGATAAGTATATACTCAGTATCAGAAATCATATGTATACGTATGTACGTATTTCTTTTGAAAGAGAAAATGACTCCCCTTTTTACTTTAATTATTTTATAAATTGGTATAAGTAGTTAGAGTTAAAAGTTTGAATATTCTAAATCTAATGTAACTATAACTACTCATATCTATATATATACGCATCTTACAGATAGTTTCTGTAAAAGACTCTTTGGTATAATAATTTAAATAGGAAATTAAAAAAATAAAACCAAAAAACAAAAAACATTTTTAAATTAGTGGACATTTTATACAAAAAAAAAAAAAAAACACAAAGAACATTCAATATTATATACGTACATTTTTTTTTCTTTTCTCTTCATCCTGCTGTTTATCTTTTCGTGTACAATAAAACGATTTCTATATATATATGTAAGTACAAAGAAATAAAATGATCGACCTGAATCTGATTTAGTCTTTACGAAAAATTCATTTCCTTCTCTTCTTTTTAACTATAAATGGAAGTCTTATTCTGGTATTGAATTTGATATGAGTTTTTCAACAATGATAATTTCCTCTTCAATTTTCAATGTATATTTTGTTATTTTTTGTTTTTTTTTTTTTACTGGTAAAGATTTAAGATTTGGTAAAGTTTTACAATGACCAACCAACCAAAGTATTTTTTAGTTTTTTTTTATAGTTTTTGAGAATTTTGTGTCGAGGTGAAATTCAGAAAACATGGAAAAATATGTCATATTCTTTTTATATATGTAATATTCGTTTAATCCTTTTGTGAAAATCACTCAAGCTGTTTGTTATACTGAGTCAAAATTTTATTAGAATAAGGTAAGAAGATAAAGAGAGAAAGGTAAAAAAAAAAGAAATGTTAGGGAGGATGGTATAGGCAAAAAAAAAAAAAATATGATTTATTCTTTAATTTTATTTCTAAATGAACAGAAGACTTAAGTAAACTCATTAGATATAACAGGAAACAAAGCAGCTTTTATATATCATGTAGTTGCTACAACATTTTTTTTTTTTTTTTGTGTTTATTTAGGATTCATGTGATGGGACAAATGTTTCATTTACCTTAAATAGCTGGTTATAGATGTTCTTTTTGAATACATAACTACATTGTTATGTTTTTTTAATTTTATTTTTGAAACTCAAAAGTTATTCTGTATATTATATAAGATTATTTGTATATTTATCATTTATATTATATATAACAAGACTAATGTACTTATATAATTTTTTTTTAAATCTAAAAATCTTGTGATACTTTTGCATTTATCTTTTTGCAATTTTTAATGGAAGATGACCAAAAAAAAATCATCATTGATATGAAATAAAATATTTTAAACTTAACAAAAACATTTAAAATTTAATGTTAGTATAAGTATGATAACTATATACATAACAATAATATGTATAATGAACACATAAATAAATTTCCAGTAATAAAGAAAATAAAGATAATGATGATGACTAAATTGTTTAGTTAAATATTTAAAAAAAAAATTCTCTTAAATATATACGTAAGTATAGAAAATTTATATTCTTTTATGATACCTTGGTATCAAATGAAAGTAGAGAACTTTTTTGTTTTCCTAAAGGTGATGTCACAATACTCGTCTCGCTTTTAGCGTCGCTTTGACTTTTGAGTAGAATACATTGATTTAAATAGAACTTGATCAAATATTCTATTCTATTTTATTCTAAGCGACGCTAGAGTAGAGCAACTTTCTTCTTTTACTTGCGTTGACAATAATTTTTTTTGTTTTTTTATTTTATATTGGTTGTTGGTCATAAAGCGACGCTAGCATTTGTTCTTTATTTTATTTAGAACGCGACGCTAGAAGCGACGCGAACATTGGGTCATCACCTTAAGGGAATCTTCCAAAGACAGCAAGAATTCTCTCTTGGTTTATTCTCAGATTCTTACTGACTAAATCTACCTCCTCTTTTAGCCAATATACTGCGATGAAACTCCTATATATATTTAACTTCTTCTTATAGAACCTTATAGTTAAGGCTTTAATTCCGAATTTTGTTTCCGACAAAAAAAAAAAAAAACTGAAATTACAAACTTATTTAGTGAAATCAGAAGGAAATTAATACCATAGCAATAACTTGGTATTACGTTATTTTAGGCTTTGCTTTTGCCGGTACCAATTAAACATTAAACATTTACACTCCTGAATTAATTTATGAAAATTTCAAATTCTTTGAATTAAACAAAAAATTGCAATTACAAAATCATTACTGAAATATTATTCCTTTCGTTTATAAGACATTTTTTATTTAATCACAAAAAATAAAAAGTTTTTTTTTTATTTTTTAATTTTAATACAAAGAATTGGGATTCATTACTATATTACTAATGGATAGTCTTCCAAAATATTTCACACAACAAAAAAAAAAAAAAAGAGTAGGTATTCAGTTTCAAATTTATCAGATTTAAAAAGAAAAAAATTGCATTTTCAAAAGAAAAATCATTTTTAAAAATCCAAAAAAAAAAAAAATTACTTCAGATTTACATTTGTTTGATGTTCATTCCTTTTTTTTGTATATATACATAATGTATAAAGAATTCCACATGGACTAACCATAAAAAGAAAAAGATAGTAAAAAGATATTCTCACTCTTTTGAAATTCTCCTTTAAAATTTTTGATTGAAACATTGTTTCTCTATTTTTTTGTTTTTCCTACAGGATAATCATAAAATTTGTGTTGAGGTATCCTGAAATAGGTATTTAATGTTTAAAGTTTCTTTTTCTATATAAATATATATATATATATGTATATGTATACTGTTTTTCTAAATCGGTATCAAAATGTTGTTTATTTTCATTATGATTGTTCAGAATTTTTAAGATTTTATAATATTTTGTTTTAAATAAGTATGTATATATATATTTTTATTGTACTATAAGTATATACTTACAATTATTTTTACTAGTTAATTCTGGTTTTTCTTTGTTTAATATATATATATATTATATATTAAGAAAAACACTATAAATTTAAAAATTCAAAATTACAAAAATGATTATAGAAATTTATATGTGTATAGAGAAAAAATTTGATTATTATATAAGCATTAGTTTATTTTGTTTACACCCTGTGATAGTTGATACTTAAAGAATTGTTTCCGTATCTCTTTATTTTCGAATTTGATTTCCAAAAAAAATGTTATTTAAAAATTATTTCGCAATTCATTTCATTTATGATATTATGTTATAAAGTAACAGTTTCTTTGATGGTGGTGAACATATGTGGTGAACACTGGACATGTTTTGTTTTTGAATTGAGTTTCGGTCAAATTTTCTTTTAGTTGACTTAAGTTATCTAAAATCTTATGAAACGTTGGACTTTATTGAATTTTTTAGCAGAGTAAATTATGTTTATTTGCATGTTACTAAATACTGAATAGGGATAAGGAACAGTAAGAATTATTTAAATTCCTTTTATTTTAACGTAAATTTCATTAATTTAAAATGGGTCTCACTCCAGTAATATTGTAAAAATCTTGAAAGCCAAAATTTTGAAAAAAAAAAAATATATAAAAAAATAAATTTTTTCGGATTAACAGACATATTCCAATAAAAAAAATTTTAGTGCAAAAATAATTTTCTGTAAAAAGTATATAAGTAACAGCAACAGTGATAGTAACAGTAACAGTACCAGTAACAGTAACAGTATTAGTAATGAATGTTATTTTTCATATCTATCAAGAAATTGTTATGGAGAAATTTTAAGTTAAGTTGATATTTTTTTTTTATAAAATCTAAGCACTTAAAATTAGGTTTTAAGACAAAATCACCCAAAAAGATTTTATCGATTAAAAAATTTAAAAAAATAAAAAAATTCAAGATTTTGTCCATTTATGATAATTTATTTTCAAGATAACATCATGATCCTATTTAAAATATACCTTTAATATATATGTATATATGTATGTAAGTAAACACTCTTATTTATCAATCCTTCAAATGAAAAACAATAAAATAATTATTTTCCCTTCAGGAAATAAATTTTCAAACATTTTTTTGTTTTTTAAATATTTTTTTTTTATTATTAATTTGTTTATTCTCAGAATAACATATTAAATATTTGTTTTTTTTTTTTTAATTTTTTCATATTTTCACATAGGTATTGAATATGTAATTTTTATAACAATAGTATTAAAAGTTAATATTTTTATTAATTTTTGTTTTATTTTTATTTTTATAATATGTATTATATTTTATTTATTTTTTTTTAAATTCAGAACTTAATTATAAAATTATAATTTAATATATAAATATTTAATGGAATAAATAAAATAAAATAATATTAAATTAAATAAATAAATAAATAAATAAAAGCAACAACAAAAAAAAAAAAAAAAAAAAACCAAAAATACATCAAATCTAATGAATTATAATTTATTGTACAAAAAAAATGTATAATAAATAAATTAATAAGTAATGAAAATAAATAATATGATTAAAATATAAAATAAATAAATAATTAAATATATAATATAAAAATATAATAAAATAAAATATATATATACAATATATGTATACTTTGTTTGTATTTCAATCAATTCAGCAATTTTTTGTCAAATTAATATTATTTTTTATTAATATACATATATATATAATATAGTCAGATATAGGATACGTATTGTATTAATAAACATATTTGTTTTATTTATTTTTTTTTTTATTAATATTATTATAAAATTATGAGTGATGAGTATATTGTATTCTGTTATTATAACAGTTTTTTTTTTAACGGTTGAATGAAACGTTAATTATTTTTTTTTTCTTTTTTTCAATACAATTTATATTTATTTATTTTTAAAAAATATATAAATTAACCATTGTATGTTAATTAGATTAATTTGTATTAATTATTAAAAAAAAAATAACGTTGAATGCTTAAAAAGAATTTTTTTTATATATATAGGTAATACTTAGTTCCTTAAATTTTATTAATTTTTAAAACAAAGACTTTTTTAAAGTAATTGGTAAAGATAATCAATCCTACATTTAATTTTAATTAAATTTAATTTTAAGTTTAATTTTATATATAAAAAAATAATAATAATATTATGTTTCATTATAATTTAATGTGTTCTATCGGTAACTTTTTCTAAAATAATAAATTGATATTTATACAAAATTGTATAAAATTTAAGAAAAATGTTATATTTATGTTAAAGAATAATTTGACATCTATTTTTATTGTTTTTTTTTTTTTATCTTATATTTTTTAACTTTACGCTAATACTTTAAGGTCTGCACTATCTTATATTAAATATATATATACTAACTATTGTAGAATAAATGTGTAAAAAATTAATTATAGAATAAATATTTTTTTTTTTCATTTTCTTAACAAACTATTAATATTATATTATTTATAATTTTCTTGGAAAAATACAATTAAATCGGAAATGGTAGTTATAGCGATATAAATAAAAAAAAAACTTTTGGGTGTAATTAATTTTTGTCATAAAATGTGAGAATCCTTTATAATGAGTATCTCTGGTAATTGTTTTTTGTTCTCTTTTCCATACCTTACCTATAAGGAGCATATTGTACAAAAGAAAGAAACACAAAAATTTTTATTTCTGCGCCATCTATTATCAAGAAATATTTGATTTTTTAAAACACTAACCTGAATTAAAAAATTTTTTTTTTATTTTTTATTAAAGAATCTTGAAATTTGTTGATTAATTTATATATAAGTATGTTTTTAATAATTTTTTTTTTGTCATGATTGTTAATTATTAATTAAGATACAATTTGGTTTAACGCATAAAACTGACTTGAACTATAGTGATACTACTTTTGATTTTTGAACTATATATATAGTAGTTTTTCTTTGAAAAAATGAGATTTGAGTTTAAGGTCAGTTTTACATAGACATTTGATCCAAAACATTCAATTTTCTTATGTCGTTTAGACTTATGAGTTGCTTTTTTGATTATTATTTAATGAATCGTTAATTATATACGATTTTACAGATGAAATATTAGAACAATCAATTAATTAATTAATATAACATTTTTTTTTATTGCTTTGATTTGTCTAATTAAGTAAGGGTTTTTTTTTTGTTTTTTAAATTGATATTCCCATTATGATTGATCTCTATATTTAAACTATTATTACTTATATCCAGATTTACTATAATATATTTTATTTACATAGTAAATAAGAAAATGTTAAAAAAAAAATTATTTTTACCATTTCCTGTCAATACATAGATACACATATAACAAAATTATTGTCATATGGCTTATTATGTCATTATCATTTCATTAAAAAATATTCTTTCTTTATCATTAAAAATGTCATAATGATTTTAAACAAACGCCTATATAGAAAATTTATAACCTATTAAAATTTTGATATACTGAGGTATAGGTAGGTACGTATTAAATGTTTATTGAATTATTGATAAATTTATTGGTGGTAATATTTACCTAAATATTAGTGTAAATATGTAGCTAATAAAAAATTATCTTTTTGTTTGAACACGTATAACTACTGGTTGTAAAACACCACCTAAGTGAAAAAAATAATAATTAATGAAAACAAAAAGGTACTTAAAAATTATATTCTAATTTTTTACTTACTTAATTTGGTTTGATTTTTGAAATAATTTTTGAAATTGGTTTATTATTAGGTATATTATAAGATTACTATAATATATAGGTATCCCATAGGTATTTATTTATTCTTTTTTAAATAAGTGTTAAAATGGTATAACTATTAACAATTTAATATTTTGTTATCTTTGATTTATTACAAAAAACAAACGCAAGAAAAAAGGAAAGAACCGAAAATATTAAAAACTAAACGGTAAATGTTTGAAATAAATATTATATAGGTTATGTCATGTAACTAATTGACAGTAAGGTTGTGAAAAAACAAGAAAAAATTAAAACTAAGAATATTAGACATAAGTAATTTGATAATCGTAAGTATATAATAGATTTTAAAGTAGAATTTGTAATTAAATAATACTAAGGTAACGGTAAAATATAATTTATTTAATTATTCTTCATCAGAGGCGAATCTAGTTGTCATTAGATTATCGAAATAAACTTGTCAAATTTATTGAAAAGATACTCTATGGTAAATGTGGGTATAAATAACTAAAAATACTTTCATCAATTCAATTAAATATATTATTATCAGTCTAGAATTTAATTTTGGAATAATTATAATTAAGAATATTAAAAAAATTATAATTAATAAAATTTATTCTAAAATTCTGTTTTGAAGGTATTTGTGACAGTGACACACTTGTTTCTAATTGTGACAGCTATAGGTTGGTAATTGTGATGAAATAATAAATTTGCACACTTTTATTATTATATAAAGACATTTTAATAAAAAAGATTTTATTTTAGTCATAAAAATTTTTTTATTTGCTAGGTAAATATATCTTTTTTAAAATTTATTGAATTCAAAAAAAAAAAAAACGATATTTCATAATTGCAAAAAATTAAAAAAAAATTTTAAATTAACAAAAACATAAATAAATCACAAAATATCCAAATTTAATTCTTAAAAGCTACTTACGAATTAAAAAAAAGTAAACAAAAATAATTAAATGGTCACATTTCATTTAAAAAATAACAAAAAATTCATCATAGAAAGAAAAACATAAAAAACCACAATCATATCATTCAGGTGTTATCCTTAAAACATATGATAAAAAAATAAAAAATTTAATTTGGACATTTTTTGGAATCTAAAAAATTGAACATTGCATTTGTGACTTAAGTGCTTGTAATTCGTGCATTGTTAAAAGTTACAGCACTCACCTATTTTTTAAATTTCAATATGGTTTGTCACAATACTAATTATTATTCTCTGTATAATTGAAAATAGTTTTATTTAATTACGCTACTAAATATGTAAAGCGGAGAGACATTGTACCTATTACGGACAGTATAAGAGCATAATTGTGACCGTATTATTTGAATATGTTTCATAGCTTATAAGTACATGTACATTATTTTAAAAAATGCAAACATAAGATAAAAAACTTTAAATGCATTTTGTTAAATATTAAAAATAAAAGGGGTGCATGATTGAACTGTAATTCGGATATATACGAATCACAAATACCAACTTAGAAGAAATTATTATGTCTCTATTTGTGACAGTTTTTATTTCTACGATTTTTAAATAATTCTTTATCAATATTGTCACTTTACAAAAAAAAAAAAGATTTAAGAGACAACAGGTGCATGTTTTAGTAATAAAATTTTAAATTTTAAAAAAGAAACGTACTAAGTAGTTCTGCTTATGTAAAGTCAAAAGATCACAAATACCCACTATGTCACAATTACCCACATTCACCATATTCTATTAAAATTGAAAAAAAATCTCTTCAAATTTTCTTATTTTAATCACTTAATAAAGGGCGTCTCTGTGGCCTAGTGGGTAAGAGTAAGATTGGATAAGGAGCCTCTGTTGCCTAGTGGGTATAAAATACGCTGCAAAAACAGAGGGAGTGTGGGTTCGAATCCCACACACGTTGTTAGAGTTATTCCGCCTTACGACACAAGGCTGTGTAATTTGCTGTACATATTTATGTGGCAGAGAAATGCAATAAAAAAATAAAAAAATCATTTAATCATTTTTGTTTGTAACTAACTATTCAAAAATTCAAATGCGTTTCTATTTAAAAGAGTAATTTATTTTTTAAGCTTCTCAATTATTGCCCTTTTTTTTTTGATTTACTGTTTTTAACATTTACATCCTTTGATAGTATTAGCCTATTATATTGGAATTAAAATTTTTCTACTACTTATACAAATCACTATTATACCTAGTTAAAGAAATTCAATTAAAAAAAACATAATAGAATTTCAGCGAAAATCTTTGAGACAAAAAATTTAAAATCATCATCAACTTTGGCAAAACTATAATATAAGGAGTTCTATCTGTAAAAAAGAAAGAAAGGAGCATATCTAGTAACTCTTTTTAGTGTGTAATAGGAGGAATATAGTTTCTTTTTATGTAATGATTTTAAATATAATGTTTATTTTAAGATTGTATCTTTAGATAACTTTCATAAATATTTACTAATATAATTAATTAAGAAAATATTGTTTAAAATAAATTTTTATACTTATGCACTTGTATATATATATATAAGTACACATAATTTTAATACTAAAATCTAAATCTTATCTGATAGTCAGATAATATAATATTATCTTAAGTATACTATTTTATTTATTTATTTATATACAGATACCGTGGTACATAAATGTGCCAGGTAGCTATAACCCCTGTTTCCTAGTAGGAATATCGGGGGTACGAGATATTATGTGATATATTAAGTATTTATATATTGCGATATATGAATATATTTTTTTTTTTATATTATAATTATTGTACCCAGTCGAGAATCGAATCCGAGACCTCTCATTCCCTTATGAATGAGAAGCGGTGCGTCAACCACTTCACCAATGGCTGGATAAGTATACTATTTTATTTTTATAAATCAAAAATTTAAATAAGTAATGAAAAATTGTAATTAAAATATTTTCAAAATTCTTTAAGGAAAAAAAAATTAATAAGAACAAAAAATTTAATAAAAATGTTAATACTTACCAATAAAATATAATTACACCACATGATAACAGCTATGGTAATAAATATTTTTCGTTATATATATATACATAAATTTAATGCATAAAAATTTCAATATAAAAATGCAATCAATAAAATATACCATTACATGTCATATATACTACTCGTATTTATATACCATTATATAAATTTTTTTTTTTTACCATAGGCAGGATAAAAATATGCATTTTGTTTCAGTTTATATTTTTATAATATAATTATAATAATAATCTGCTTTTGTTCTTTTTTTTTTTTGTACTATATTAAACAGTTCAATAAAGAAAACAACAAAAAAAAAAAAAAAAAATAAAATTAAGAAAGAACAAGAGTCAGATATTGACATTAACTTAATGTAGGAAAGGCTATGTATATGTTTTTGTTTCTACATTGAGTTAAAAATTTTCTTCAATTAAGTTAACAATTTTTGATGCCCAACAATTTTTTATTTTCCACTACAATACCGTATAGTTATGCAAAAAAAAAAAAAAAATGTTATATGTACATATATAACGGTGATTGGACACAATTAATTTAAACAAATTTAACACAATGTATATTAATAATTATAATAAAGAGCAAAAAAAAAAAAATTACAAATAACCTCAGTGAACTTTTTACTGTACATATTATATAAAATATATAAAAGTTATTCCTATATGAACAGTTATCCCCATTATTGCACAATAAAAATCAATACCTGATCTTTAACTTTTATTCTTTGTTTAATTTTTTTTTTAAATATTGTTCATGCTACCCATTATCAGCTTAAAGGAGCTTATCGGAATTCAAATGATTCAATTTTTATTTTATTTATTGTGCAATATTTAAAGCTTTTTTTTTTTTTTGTTATACAAAAAAAAAACAGCTCTTTTTATTTTATGTTAGTCCGTTTATTCATATTTTGTGAATGAATTTCTATTAATATAATCTTAAGCGACTGGCTTACATATAACAACTTATAATAATATTAAGCCACTGGATTATATAAAACTAAGCCACAGGAACAACTTATTATAAAACTAAGTCACAGGATTATTATTATTACTATTATTATTTATATTACTACACAGTATATACAAAAATAGTGGTGAGCTTTTTTTTGAAAGACATGTGCGCCAGAGGATTATATAACATTATTTTTTACATAGGTTTTCTTTTTACGTTTGGAAATTTTCAATCTTTTACTAATGATCCTCTAAAACATTTATTTCATTTTTTTTTTATATATTTTCTTTCATGAAAGAAACTACTATCTATTTAATATTTTTTTTTGGGCCAATTCCTGCTCCATACAACTTTTAAATGACTAGAAAAACTTTCGTATACTGAACATTCATAATATGTTTCATAAACCATTTTCAAATTTCAATCAATTTTTAAAAACAATTGAATAAAATATTTGTTTTTAAATATAAGCATTAATTATTTTCCATTTAAATAATAAGTAATTGTTGGTTGTCGATTTTTGGTGGGTCCAACCCTCATATTGGGAAAATCCTCATACTGGAAAAATCCTCATATTAGAAATACATATATAAATAATATAACAAATAAAACATTAAGTTTTCATCAACGCATTGTAGAGTATTGAAAATTTAGTGAAAGTTTTTTGAAAGTGAGTGATATGAATTAAGTGAAAGTGAGGAAAAAAAAAAAAAAGGAAATCTGCTTTAAATTACACCCCAAATATTTTCATTTTATTCGTTGAATGATATATTAAAAAAACAAAAAAAAATATGAGGAGAACAAAACAACAATAAAGCCTTTTCAATACCGTAAAATATCCCTGATAATGACGTTAGTGGTGTAAAGATCAAAAGTAGCAAAAATAAAAACAATAAAATCAAAAAACAAAAAAAAAAGAAAAACACATTTAGAAACAATGAAAATATATTTAAAATAATAGAAAACCCGGATCCCAGAACAAAAAACAAAAAACAAAAAAAAAAGAGTATTTATAATTAATAAATTTTTTGTAGAGCATAAAAAAAAAAAACAAAATATAAAATAATCCTGTGGGTTTTGCTTGTGCAACATCTGTCATGAATTATAATTAAAAATAAGTTTAATTGAAAAAATAAGAAAAAAAACAAAAAAAAAAAAAGAAAATACAAAAAAAATTAGCTCAAATGTTTTTTAGTTTCAGTTTATTTATTTTTTTTTGTTTTTTATTTTTTTTTTTTTTGTTTTTTTCGTATTATTATTAATTCATTGTTTAATAGGGATTTTACTCATATTTTGCCAAATAAAATGAAACCTACTGAGCTCTTTTTGGTGGTTATTAAAATATATATATTAATTATGAATATATTTTTAAAATAATTAATAAACTAAAATACCCTTAAAAATTTTTTTAACTAAATTCAATAGACTAATTTAAAGAAAAGGCCCCAATGAATATATCGAAACTATATTATATGAAAATACAGAAAATATATATAATTTCAAATCCTTTGAAAATTAAAACAATATTAATTGGAAATTTTATTAAAAAGTTTTCGTTTTAATTAGATTTTATTTTGTTTTTTAGTTAAATACATACATATATTTTTTATTTTTTGGAAATTATTTAAAATAAAAAGTTTTGCTTTTCAAAATTCTTTAAAAAAATTTGAATAAATATAATTTATGTTTTCTATTTTTAAAAATTAATTGATCAATTAGATCTATTGATTTAGTATTTTCTATGGAATTGTTTAAATAAGTACTTTTGAACATATAATTTCAATCAAAATTAATAAAATATTGTATAATTAACATTCTGCTTGTATTTTTTCATCGTATTGTACATTAAATTTAAAAAATTTACCTTATGTATATCCTATTTTATTTGAGAGTGTAACTAGTGCCTGTTTTGAAGGTTAACCTTAATTTTTTTTTTTTTTGTTTCTTCATTTAACCTTTAATACCTGATCCAAAAGTTTCGCAATAAATAAATAAATAATTTTCTTCACAAATTTATGAAAAATTATTGATTACAATTCAATCCTGAAATTAATACTTCTGTTCAACGAATAAATTTTATTAATTTTGACCATTTGATATAGTTACAAAATTTAATAAAGTTACCTAAAATGAACAAATTTATTATTTTAATCAGAGATAACTTCACAATTTGAATATGAATCAGACCTTGAAGTTTAAAAAAAAAATATATATATAATCGAAGAATAACATTCGCGTACTTACTTATTTTTTTGTTTTAATCTAAAATTTTAAAGCCCAAAAAAAAGTGTAAAAGAAATGAGAACTGAATTATACGAAAGTACACTTTTTATTTTAAAATAAAAATATAAATTAAATATAAATTTTTATTTTAATAAAAAAAAAAAAAAGTTTAAATAAATAATTTATAATATTCATTGGTATAATGAACATAAAGGTTATATAGACAAATTTTACATGAATGAATAGGGGATACTCTAATACCTTAATAAATTGCATATTTTTAGGTCTAATAAATTTTATTTTTTTTATCAATATTTCTTTCGTTTTATCATTTGTTCGCATCAGCTGATAACAAAATAAATTTCTTTTTAATTTTTAAATATTATTGCTTTTTTGTATTAAGCAAAATTAAATTGGTCTATGAACTATTTAATGAAGACATAGACCAATTTAATTTTATTTTGAAAATTCTGAATTCCAATTCAAAGATAAATCATAAAGTAATAAAAAGTTCATTCAAAAGGAAAAAATAAAAAAAATAAAAATTATTCAAAAAAAAAAAATAAATAAATAAATTAAAATAACCACCAATTCTTATTTCTCATTTAATTCAATTTTTTATTCATTCATAATTAATTCAAAATGATTTCAATTAATTTCTTCAGAAAATTGTTAATTTATTATGGCATCCTTATAGATTTTCCTTTTTTTTTTGTTTTATGTTTTCATTTTCTTATTTTTTGTTTCACAGTTGATTGGGATTTCGGAACTTGGTCATAATATTTCAAGGTTTTTGTTGGTAAAATTTCAAAAAAAAAAATAATAAAATATAAAAAGAAAATAAAAAAGAAATAAAATATAATAATAAAAAGAGAAACAAGATACATTGATCTAAGAAATATTTTTTTTTAACCGTTAGGACGTACTCTCATAAATATTTGAAAATTGATTTTTTTTCTATTTTGAAATAACGGTAAAGAAAACAAAAAGCAAAATAAATTGAATGTAAAAAAAAAAAAATTTCAGACTCTTGGGATCTTAGAATACATATTATACATATATACCATAGATATATATATTAAATAGATAGAAGAAAAGAAATATATACATAGTTATATAAAAAGAAAGAGAAAGAAAAATAATACTTTTTGTTTATTTATTTATTTACTAGTAGGTATGTATATATTGTTTTTACTGTTCTCTTTTTAATATTTTTACTTATTATAAGTATATATATATATATATACATACTTATTTTTATAAGTAAGTAGATTAATATATTATTATATAAGCAAGTATATATATGTATATATATATGTAACTCTAAGTATAATTCTGTAATAGATTTTATACATATTTAATGAAAAATTATTATTTATTCTTTTATAAGATATATATATTTTTTTTTTCTTATTAAATTTCCTTTATTATTTTAAATAGCGGAAATTATGTTGTACTTTGCCTCTACTTCCTTTTTCCATTTTGTTGAATTTTTCTTTTTTTTTTTTGTTAATCTGCTTTTTTTTTTTGTGTAATTTCACTTTCATAAATAAAATATTAAGAAAAGAAAACCGCCTTGATGATTTTTCTAAATGTTTACCGCTTCGTTAATGATTATTGCTTCTGCTAAATTTAATCAAGCTGATAAATCTTCCTGGATAAAAAAAATGTATTATATATATATATATATTTTTTTTTTTATATATACATATATATATGTACACATGTATAATATTTATATAGAAAGTAAATGGGAAGGTTAAAATTCTCATAAAATTTATTTATTCTATATAATAACAATAATAATCTTTGTATACATATGGATACATTTATATATTTATATATATGTATATATATATATGTACATATTTATGTAAACATATTGATATTTAAATTAATACCGCATTCTATACAAACATTTAATGTTAATAATGTTGATAAGAAAATATTATATTCCGGTGTTTCATTAAAAAAAAAAAAAGAAAAAGAAATAAAAAAACATTAAATAAACATTAGATATTGACACATGGTTTGTTGTAATCATAATACATAATATTATTAATTATATATTTTAATAATACAGTTATGATATTAGAAAACCTTGTAAACATATTTAACTTAGTTTAATTAATTAAGATGAGTTCATTTACATTTTCATCATTATTCAAATAAAAAAAAAGTTATTTTTTATTGTTAACAGTTTCAATCCCTATATGGATGTATATAAACTTTAAATTTGTGTGAAAAAGTGATTACATATAGAACGTAATGGTGGTGCCTTATAGTATGGCTTTTCTAGGAAAGCTTTGAAAATTCAATTAAAAGTCATATTTATTGGCAATGTAATATAATGTATAATTATGTCTACTTATGTGATGGTATTATTTAAAACTTTTAATAAAGTCAAATATTCTAAATTATTTTTTCAAATCTTAAAAATAAACGTAAGGTTTGAAACGGTTTATAAAAATACGTATGTATATATTTACGTATATATATATATATATATATATATATACACTATCAACAAAGTCTGTTAAAATTTCTATATTTAATAATGATTAGGTAATGTTCTAAAAGAATTTTTCTTCAGGACTTTTAAATAAACCTAAGATCTGAAAGGGTTTATAAAAATATACGGTATAACTATATACTATAAATAAAATCTGTTATAATTTTTATATTTGTGATATTTTAAAAATGATAAAATACATTCCGTGTGACTGTATAAAAACTATTGAAGCTTGTTAAAATATTAACATTTTGTAAGTAGTTTGGATTTCTGAAATTCAAAAAAATATTTAAGTTCTAGGTTAAATGTTTTCCTGTTACCCCATTGGGGAACGTATATATGGTTTTCATTAAAAGTCTTCATTCTTCTATGTTATTATGTACTTTTGTTACGATTGTGTTCCAGATCATTTCGTATCTGCTTAATTCTTTTAAGATATTACATTTCTATGTTATTATAAGCCTGCTCCTTGTTATGCATTTTTGCACATTTTTCTGGCGGATTCAACCTAAGTGACGTTCTGATTCAAAATTTCGATAATCTTTGTACCTAATTATATTTTTCTAAGTTGCATAGTTATTTCTAAGATAGGTAGGTTTTTGTGTTGAAAATAAGTAAATCTGTAGTTAAATGTAACACTGGATTAAAATATAATATAATAAAATATTACATACATACGTATATATAATAAAATATATCACAAGATGACAAACATTTATCAATCATTTTTTGACTATTTATTTTTATCAATTAAAAAAAATCTAAAATATTTTCAGTTAAAAAAAAAAAAGGGCAAAAAAAAAATATATGTGTATATGTAGGTATATTATTTATATTCAAATTTTTAATAAAAATTTGAACCACATAAACATCTGTTAGTGGTTAATAATGGTACATGTGTTGGTTATAACGATGATGATTATATTGGTTTAAATTTGTTTTTTTCTTGTTCATTTTATTTCTTTTTATATTTTTTTTTTAATCTTTGAGCCTTGGGTATTATAAAAAAAAAACAATAATAATTTATTATAAACTATATAATATGTAACTTTGTTCTTGTCATCTATATGTAAATATATTCTATTATTTTATGTCCTTTATTTTTATTGAAGGTGTTTCAAAAGATTTGTTTGTCATATAAATAAAATATATGTATATATGTATGTATTTGTGTATATCTTTTATTTATTGTAAAAACATTATAAAATTTCTCTGCCTTTTGGTTTTTATATTTGTTATAATATATATATATTATATTTTACACAAAATTTACATATTTTGTTATTTATAGAATTTTTTTTTTGTTTTTTTTTTTTTATTTAAATGATCTTGAAAATATTTTTTTTGCCTTATAATTTTCATACACATACGCATACGCATATGTACAACAAACATTTACTTTAAATTCCGATTTATATTTTTCTTTTATTACTTTTTTTCTTATTTTGTATTGGACTTTCTGTAGTAACGTATATATGTATGTTTTTCTTGAATAAAAAAATGTATATTTATAAGTATGTGATTTAAAGGTGATTTAAATTTTTGAATGTATAGGTATTCAATTTAAAGAAGTAAAAAATAGAAAAACAACGAATAAGTAATATTATATACATATGTACATATGTTAAGCATATGTTAAGTAATATTGTTGCGCTATTGTGAATTTATTTGCGATATTTTATTTTTTTAATATTATTGTGAACTGTTTTATTCAAAGTAGAAGTCATAAGCAAAAAAAAAAAAGCATAACTTAATATTGTAAAAAAATATCCATATAAAGTATATTTTAAGACAGATTTATATTAAATGTTTTTTTTTTTAGTTATTATTTTTATTTTCATTGTTTTTTTTTTTTTTGACAAAGAGGAAAAAGGAAAAATATATATATATATGTATGTATTATAAGTATATCCGTTCTTTAAGATATTTTTCTAGCCTTGTCCTTATGTACATAACGTACCTAAGATTAATTTTTTTAGCTTACGTCAAAAATAAAAAAAAAAATAAAAAAAAAAAAAAATTATTTTTATTCTTATTTGAGGCTTGTCATAATTTTAGTCTTGTTATTATTTTGTGGAAGTTGTCGTTGTTGTTGTTGTTGTTATTATCGTTATTGTTTTGGTTGAATGGTTAATTTTTTAGTTTATTTTTTTTTTTTTATTTATGAAGATATTGAATATTCGAGTTTTTAGAGTTGATATTTCGTATTGTGTTGAAAAATGAAAAAAAAAATTTTTTGTTAAAAAATATGAAACATCTGCTAAAGAAAAAAGAAAATGAAAAAGAAAAAAATTGATTTCAAATAAGTAAGTATGAATTTTTGTTTTTTTTAATTTTTCCTTTTTTCTCTTTTTTTTTATAGGTATAGCTTATTCTTTCTTTATTTTTTTTTTTTATATAATATATTTTTATACTTATGGTGTTTTTGTTGGTTTGGTGGTGCTTAAGATATTTTTAATATATAATGTATATATTATTTATTTACACCGTAGAAATGAGTATATAATTTTCAATAATATTGTGGATTGAAATTGGAATATGACGTGTGTGTGTGTGTGTGTGTGTATTGAAAGTGTGTAATTTATATGAATGTATATTGTATATAGATGAGGATATAGTTAAGTACATGAGTACATATATATATACGAGTATATAAATTTTTAATGCGAATATTTACTGGATTTAGATTTTAAATTTAATTTGAACATATCTTTTACTTTTTAAGATTGTTTTGATTTTAAGTTTTATTTCATTCTGAAAGATTTTTATGAATATGAATTTGTATATCTAAAAATATATATATATCTAATACTTACACAGACATTATATTTTTATTTTGTTTTGTGTGTTTTTTTTTTTTTAATAAATTTTTCAGTTAAAGATGTTTTTCATGTTATTTGTTCCCTTTTGTAATTTTTTCTTTTTTGTTTTTTTTTTGATCGATTTTGATTATTTTCAATCCAAAAACAAAATTAGATTTACATCTGGTTCTATGGAATTATAGAAATTGTAATTTTGTTTTTTTTTTTTGTGTGTTTTTGGGAGAGAAAAAATAACCGACAAAAAATAAAAAAATAAATGAAGTGGTGAGATATATACAATACGTATATAAAATATTAGGGAACTGATGGTATTTTCTATTACTCAATAATTTTTAAATTGTAATTTTTTTTCTTTTCAATGAAATTTGCATAAAAATCAAATCAGATTATAAACAATATAAGAAAAATCCTCCCCAAAACAAGACAAAAAAATTTTATTTTATTTTTTAAATCATAAGTATAAAGTATTTTTCTATTGAATTCTTTAAAGCGCCTTATATTGTCGACAAATTTTTTTTTTTTATTGTTGTGTCTAAAGTATTATATATTGCGTATAAAATACTTGAATATAATTTTCAAAAAAAAAAAAAAATATACCGATATATATACAAATTATTATAAATTTGCATTTTTATATCAATGATTTCAAGAATCTATTGTTAAAATTTTTTACTAATATTTCTTTTGTTATAACTACCATATTTTTCGTAATATTTAATCTGTCTTTATTAGGTAAAATCGTTTAGAATATAAAATTTCATATATATGTATGTAATCAAATCATACAATATTTGAAAAAAAAAAAAAAATCTTAAGATATATTTAAAAAAAAAAGAAGAAATATTTGATATAACAAAACAATATACTTTAATTTATGAATTCATATTTTTTAAAATTTGATTTAAATTTGACAGGTAGGCAGTTTAAGAAAAAAAAAATAAAATTTATTTTCCAATTTAAAATTGATTTTATTATAGTTTAATTATAGATTTAAATATAAGTAATAAAGTTTAAAAAAAAAAAAAAGTTTTAATTTTGTATATTGAGTTCAGGTGGTCTTTTAAGTAATTTGGAAGTTCAAAAATTTAGCATAACATTTAAATTTAATGTTATTCATCCGGCTGATGTATATATATAAGTAACCATGTGTTTAATTTAAAAAATAATTTTTTTTTTCTATAAGTCCAGTTTTTTATTTCTATAAGTCCAGTTTTAAATATTTGATAATAAAATTAATTGCGAGTTTAAAAGAATTTTATAAGATAGTCATATCTTGAGTACCTACTTTTATACTATGTATAAAGAGCAGTTGGAACTATGATTAGAACATATATGAAGTGAACAAGAAGATATCACGATATACCTATCCTGTAATCAAGTATAACTGTCAATTGATAGTTACCCCTTCAGTACTAGCGCAATATTCTTTTCATAAGTACTCACGCTGGGTCATATTGACCTAAGCTTAGAAATGCATAAATGCGCGTTAGTCATAAATGTATAAGATATCATCTGAATATTTTTGTTTTTTTCAGATAATAAAACATTTAGATACCTACTTATTATATTTCGATTAAATTTATTTAACAACAGACGAAAAATTCAAAAAAAGTGTTAAAATAAAAACATTTATAAAATATTTTTTGACTTTTTTTGACGTTTTCTGTTGCAGCTACTGCAAACGTACACCAAAATTTATGAAACGTTACAGTCTTATTTAAAATTTTGATAAAAAAACATTTTTTCAATACAAAATTTAGAAGTGTTTAGAACAAAAAAAAAAAAAACAAAATAAAAACAAATAAGTAAATATTTTAGGAAATTTAAAATTAACTGACCTAGACGGTTTTTCACATTACAAATAGAAATAAAAGTCTGCAAAAAATCAAAGAGAAAATGACAGATAACTGGAATAATCCATCAGAAAATATTAAAATTCAGCTACTGGTAAAATGAAGATCATTATGCTTAAGAAAAAAAAACTTATTGGCTTCTAAAATAGATTTGAATCGAAAAGATTCGTCCACGAGTTAAACATGATCTTATTTTAAGTTGGTAAGAAAAAAACCAATACAAGAAAATATTTAATTAAGAAAATAGAATCAACAGGACCAGCAATTCTACAAATTTTGTATAACTAGTATTATATAGTGATTATCAGAAAATTGTAGTTTAGTTCGGCTTAATGAAGAAATAAAAAGGAAACAAAATAATCAGAGAAAAATTGCATTGTGTTAATAAGTTTTTTGGTTGGTTTGCCTGCAACAGTTTCAAGAATCTCCCTTTTCTTAATTAAATAATTATATGTTACTCAAAACATTATTTTCGGAAAAAGGCACACTTCGAAAACTGAAAGATAATGAACTTAAAAAAGAAAGTAAAGAACAATCTTGACTTGTATAATTTTCTTGACTTGAAGGAAGAAGAATTCCACCAAGTTAAAAATCTGGTAGTTAAACAAAAATAGTCTATATAATGCAAAAAATTTATATTTGTCGAAATTAATTTTATGTAACATTCATCCCTCCTTTAAATGAACAATCAAAGAATATATGTTTAATATATAAAATTTAAATTATTAAAAGAGAACCCATTCTAAAAAAAAAAGAAAACCACATAAAAAAAAGGTTTTTTAAATTAAAAATTTTTTAATATAATAATAAAAATTAATTCATAATCCCCTTCTCATTTTTTTTTTTTCTTTTTAAATATATGATTGTTCTTTTTGATGCAATTAAATGTGAATGATTCGCTTATAATGTATAATTAAATGATACCTTTATTTTTGTTTTGTAAATTCCTTTCTCGTACCATATCTCATACATTCTCTTATTTTTTTCAGTTCTTGAAAAAACAAAAAAAAAAAAAAAAAATTAATTTTAAAATCCAATTTTTTTGTAATTCAAAATTTGAATTTTTGTCACAGAAAATGAATTAAATTACAATCAAAATCATATCATTTGGTTTTTACTGTTTTGTTACCTATTCAACATCAACAGCTATTGGTTTTTTTTTTTTTATTTTATATTTTATTTATATTCAAATATGAATCCTTATTGCAATCGGGGTGTATAGAAAAAGAAGGTTGATATTTTGTTCTGAATTATTGTAACTAAAAATTGGGGTGTAATTTTTTGTTGCACAAAATTAAATTACGTTGTGTAATTCTTTAGTATGTTTTATAGTATAGTTGCTTTAGTTACTATTTTTTTTTTTTTTTTTGTGTTTTTAAAAATTCGTCGTACATGTCTGAATTAAAATCATTTATTATACAAAAAAAAAAAAAATTTGTTGAAAAAATTTAATATAAAAAAAGGGTATAAAGAAGATTTAAGCATCCAGAACCCAGGGAATTTTGGTTTTTGAAAAAAAAAAAAGTTATAGAAATAACATTCCTTTTAAAAATAGGAAAGAAATATTTTTTGAACATATTTCTTATTTATTTTTAAATTAAAAAACCAAAACTTGGTAAAATAGAATTTGGGTGAAATTTTACTGCTCAAACCTTAACTCATTACACAATAATCAAAAGTGTGTAAGTACGTATATATTTATATGAGAATCCTTTTTCCTTTTTTTTTTTTTAAGTTTTTCTATAGTTCTTTTTTTATTAATTTTTTTTGTGTCATGTTCGTTTTTTACAGATTTAATTATTGTTCATTTGGTATTTTCAGAGTAATATTTTTTTTTTTAAGAATTATTATGAAATTTTTTTTTCAATTAAAATTTTGTCAAGGTGATAGATAGTTTAGTATTTTTTTTAATTAGTGTTTCAGTTGAAAATTTATTGTATAAATTTAGCTTAGAATAAATTACATAATAGTTTGTATGATAGATAGCACATAATATTCAATATCTTTGTAAGAAAATATAAAGAAATTGCATACTTATAAGCGCAATTTTACTCTTTTTGATACAGAAATAAAAACTTTATATTTAATTCGTGTTAAAAACAAATTAATTAGAGAATATGAATTTATTTATTTCTATTAATATTACAAATGAATTTAATGAAACTTTTTTTTTTATCCATTTCTCTGCCACATAAATGTGGACAGGAAATTACACAGCCTTTCCTTTTCATACGTGGCTGTAAATGTCGTAAAGTGGTATAACTCTTACGACGTGTGTGGGACTCCCTCACTCACACTCCCTCGGTGTTTACAGCGTATTTTATACCGAGCCACCGAAGCTCCATTAATGAGACTTAAACTATTTTATAACTGATATTTTCAAAACTTGCATATTTACAGGAGTAAAAAAACTCTTTAATCATTAATAATCATCATCATCATCATCATCAAATTATTAAGTATATATTTAGAGGATTTATAGTCAAAAAAAAAATTATAGGTAGCTTAATATAAAAATAATAGCGTTTACTAAATAATGTATTACTGCCATCAAAATAACGATAAAATTTTTAAACCAGAGGTAACTATTATTTCTTTTGAAGTTTTTTCTTTAATTTTGCAATATCCTCTAATAACAAACAGAAAAATACTGACAAATTAAGAAACGAATTCAATAATATGATTCGAAATGTCCTTCAATTATTTGTACTTGTAATCCTATTTTAATATAATACAAAGCATTTTTAAAACATAATAGAAGAATCTTTTGTAATTTTGTTTAATAAAGGGGAAAACTGTTCTAATTTACGTTTATTTGTATTTGAAAAATTAAATTTTGAAAAAAAAAAAAAAAAACACCATTCTGTATTAAGTTTCATATTTTTTCATGGAAAATTAAATCTTATGCCTTCCAGTTATTCTTTGTATTTCAAAAAAAAAAAATCAATTTTTCTGATTTAAAAATTCAACAAAAAAAGGGATCCAGTAATGTCCTTTTATGTATGATTCTTTCATTTTTATTAAGAATATTATATTTAAAATACATGTTGATGATGTATTTTAAACTATCGAAAAACAAGAAAAACAAAAAAAAGTAAGAAAATGTTTTAAATAAATTTTTTCTTTTTAAAAAGGATAATTACATAAAATGAGTGGTTATTCATTCAAGTGCAATAGATTTTAAATGAATATTGTAGTTTTTTTTTTTTTTTTTGTTTTTTGAAGCACGTGTACATACGCATTTCTCAACAAAGCGAATATAATGTAATCAACAATTTTGTTATTATTACTGCTGCTGTTTACTACTACCTATACTTCTATTACTGTTGTTATTCCTATATTGCAAAAAAGATATGTAGGTACATGGGTAGGAAAAAAAGGAAGCTGGATATAAACACAATAAAAATTTAATTTAATTTTAACGCCACTGGTTGAAAGAATTTTAAAGAAAAATTACTATAATTTTTAAAATTTTAAAATAATCATTTATCAAACTAACCATGGTATATATATGAGGAAAAAAATATTAAGAGGGTTAAAATCTTTGAAAAAATCAAAAATTTGAAAAAAGAACAAACCCAAAATTTGTATAATTTTTATGTGTTTTTGTTTATTTTTTGTTTTTGGTTTTCTTATTGATGTATTTGTTCTCGTTAGTTGTTGTAATTGTTGTTTTGGGGTGATTTAAAAGGATTTTTCATTATTTTAATAAAATTTTTATTTATTTTTGAATAAAATAATTAATATTAATTGTTTCCAAGTAAGTGAAGAATAAGAATAAAATATTGGTGAGGACAAATTTTTGTGAAGGAAAACATAAGAAAGGCGTCAGCATACTTTTATATTTTATTGAACAAAAAAAAAAAAAGAAATTTTTAATTAAAATTTCTTTCTCATTTATCCGTTTTATAAATTTAAATTAATGTAATTTTAAAATATTAAATATATTTTTGTATTACTTATTATGTATATAATATTTTGTCAGAGGAAATTATTTTTATAATAAATTAAATATTTAAAATTGAATTTAAATTAAAGCTGCTAGACTGACAGAAGTGTGTTGTAAACAAAATTCATAATTAACTATATTGTTCAAAAACCATTTAAACTGTCTTTAAACAGTAAATAAATAAACTGAAGGTCTTGTAATGTATGAATACACAGTTTTTGTGCAGATATTTAGTGAGAGAGTAAAAAGGTTTTACTAAAAATAGATTTTTAAAAGAGTATTCTGTTTTTATTTTTTTTTATGCAGAACCTTTATATTAGTTTTTGCTGTATTGTGTTTTACAGGATAATCGCA
Source organism: Poecilobothrus nobilitatus (assembly GCA_947095535.1). Taxonomy (NCBI): domain Eukaryota; kingdom Metazoa; phylum Arthropoda; class Insecta; order Diptera; family Dolichopodidae; genus Poecilobothrus; species Poecilobothrus nobilitatus. Next base: position 249,762,967 of record OX352774.1, on the reverse strand, counting down.
TATTAAATAGCACACTGCAAAATATTGCTTTAAAATTTAAAAATTTATTATCAGTATTTTAGATTAATTTTCGATTAATTAATGGATACGTTTAATATGTAGGATGATTCAGTTTATTTCCTTCTATAGTTTTAAGAAGATACTTAAAGGTTAAAAGTTTTTTGGTTTTGTTTTATCAATGTGCATCTTGAGATATTTTTTTATAATAATTTTACTTTGAAACTACTTATTAACTTTAAAAAAAAAAAAATTATTTTGTAGAATATTGAAGCAATTTTTGAAAATATTTAGATGACATATGTGACCAAGAGCCTTTCCGAACCATCACACTAAGCACTTGCACTTTCCAAAAATACTTGATTATCATACTAAATATCGCACTAAATTTCTGTCCGGATTAAAAATTTATAACAGTTAAAATTTTTTTAGAAGTGTAGAATCAGTCTTTCCTTAATGCATATGTCATGTCAAATTTATTTTGACAGGTGCAAAAATGTATTTTATTCTAGCATTATTTATTTAACTACATTTAAAATTATTTATGATCACTACGGCAATATTGAGTAAATTTTAAATACACTTATTATTAATTATTGTCAGTTGTTATTTTAATTTTAAAATTTTTTGTGAAAAGAAGGAATATGGAAGCTGTATTATATAACATAGATAGGTATTAAATTTCCTACATTAATCTACGATCATCTAATGTGGTTTTTAAAAGACTAATTTTTGACAGATAATCAAGTGTTAAGTGCGATGAATTCCGGACAGCACTTGGTACTATTCGGAGTTTTCGTAAAAAAATAGTGCGAATAAATAGTATTTATATAGTGTCAAGTGCGATTTTTAGTGTGATGGTTCGGAAGGTCTTAAGTATGATTTAGTTTTAAATATGATTCATTTTTAATATTCCACAGTAAAGCTATTTTTATACCCATAATACGAGTATCTTTTATATAATGCATATATAACATTTTTCTGTCTAAAATAATTATTTCTTTATTGTTTTGACTTTTTCTTATGATATTTATATATGAGTTTTAAGTTAGTTATCTGTTTTTGGGAGCGTACTGAAAGTTTCCTGTATTATCATTTGACTTTATTTCATTTGCCTAATTATATATTATCATTTCGACTGTGTTTAATTTGACTGTATGTAAAATAAATAATTAGGGGGGATTTTACACTTAGTAACAAAATCAGAGTTTCAATAATGTGTTTATCAGGGGTTTGGCTCTTTTAAATATTTTATTGTTGAAGTTTGTATGTCAAGTATATTATTAAGCGGGATTTGGTTGATGGTTACAAATTGTATGTCAAGTGTATCATTAAGCGGGAGTTGGTTACAAATGAAATCCAGTCAAATGAAACAAAATCAAATGATAATACAAGCAAATGAAAATACAGTCAAATGAAATACAATCTTGTTTTAGTAACCTGTCCTTGTAACATAAATTTATCTTATTTCGCCCCCGCTTCCCAACTTGTAGAACTTGGTCAATCGTTTTTTTTTCTTACAATTTATCTTTTTACAAAAAAATGACTTTAGTTAGATAATTTTAGAATAAACAATTTGACTTTTTTTTGTTATTAATTAAATTGTTATTTGACTCTGAAATGAATATTGTATGGAATTTGTAAAACTTAAGGTAAATGTTGATTAAAATTCACAAACCTCTCAAAGAATTTAATGGTAACTTTTAAAAATATTTAAAAATTTCCTAACTTATTGAAAACAAATACATAACTATTTATTTTTTGGTAAAACTAATCGATTCTATTTAATACTATAATAGATTTATTTTCAAGATCATTAAACTATACTTTAATACTTTTAAATTACTTAGTTTCAATATCAATATAGAATTTAATGAAAATATTGAAGTACTTTTTGGTATCAATAATTAATAAATTTTGCGTTAAATGTATACATATAAGTATGTATATACAATTCGATTTTATATAAGTCATTCTACTCTCAATTTAATTATAGGTACTATTAATAGTTAAAATAGGAATATGACCTTTAAATATATAGTTATTATATATTATTATTAGTTCTCATAACATTTATGTATGGTTTTCTGGTTTCCATATAGATATAATTTTTATTTTTTTTTTCAGAATATGAAGGACATTTTGTTTTAATATATAATAAAATCAATACTTAATCTATTTCACTAATAATCAATTAACTATAGTTGTTCTTTTAATTATTAATGAGTGTATCGATTCTCTTTTAAAAAAATAAAAAACATATCGATTTGTAAAGGGTGATTATTTCTTTGATTTTATCACCGTATCGATACAAAATTAAAGCGTAAAAATTATTATATACCATGTAGGTATGTGTATATAGATAATATGTATATATATATAATATATATTAATTAAATTATTGTTTTTTTTTAACTTTTCGTAGGTTTTAATTTTAGATTTTTATTTGTTATTCGAAAATCTTTTTTTTTTTGGTTAATTTTTTGATATTTAAAAAAAAAATTAAATATTCGAATATTTTAAATATTCGAGAGCAAGTCTTAACTATCAATGCACATAAAACCAAATTCATGATAGTAGCCCGAAAAAAGACACAATACCTAATGACGACAATCACCATCGATAATTTCCAAATCGAATGGTTTTCCAGTTTTAAATATTTAGAGAGTTGGCCACATGAAAACTGGAGTTGGGAAAAAATAATCATATGTCGCATTTAAATATTCAGTAGTGGTATTTTTACAGTACAGAACGATACTATGTGCCCGGCAGTTTAACGTCTATTATTTAGTCTATTTTATTTTACGGAACAGAAGCATGAACCTTAAGAATCAGTAACAGTAAATATGCTTAAGGCTTTTGAAATGATTTACTAAAAAAATGCTAAAAATTTCATATAAACGCGGAACATATTTCCAATGAAGAGTTCTTCAAAGAATAAAATGCAAGCAAATTATTACTGACAATTATTAAGCGACATAAAACATACTACTTCGGTCACGTTTTGAGTAGTTAAAAATTACGAAATTGTTCCAATTAATTGTTTAAACGAAAATCGAAACACGAATAGATATCGGCAGGAATACGAAACATAAAAAAATTGGACTGGAAATTAGAATATGTTTTAATATTGTTATTGGATTAAAAAATTGTTTTATAAAGCGTTGTGAATCGATTAAGTTTCATCTTTGACATATGAAGTAGATTATTTTAAAACGATTTTGCCAATATTACTTTAATATAAAAGCTAATCATTTCTGCTAAATAACAAATTTTGAACGAACCTCAAATATTAAATTAGACAAAGGTATACGTACATATATACTTAGATAGTTATGAATTATATACTATATATAATGATTTTGAAACCACAAGTTAAGTATGTATGTCGAAAAAAAAAAATTAATATACATATATTATATCTTTTCACTAAACGTTTTTTTTTTACTTACATATGTAAACTTCTTCTTTTATTTTACTTTCGGCCTTGTGATGTGATTCGGCCATTTTTATTTTCATAATTAAAAAAATTAATTTGCTTTGAATCACTATTTTATAGATGACGCGAACCTTTTACCATTTTACAATTCTTTTGATTTTTGTTTATAAACATAAACTTAAAAAAACTATCTAAAGTTTGAGCTTCAATTTGGTGACAAATTTTGAAGTATACGTATACAAGTCTAACGTGATATAAGTATTAGTTGATCCACATGGGGTATTTTTAATAATTTTTTGTTGTAAAGCTATTATCATTATTCATCATAGATTTTTAACAGAGGTATACTTTTTTTTATAGGTTCATGATTGATTCTATAAAAATAGATGAAATTAAGGTAAAAAATTAATGAGAGAACTTAACCGTACCATAATAAAGAATTGCTTACTACATAATTTGACGTTGAAATTTTTTTTAGGGAATTACAGTTAACAGACGCGTATAAGAATTATTTAATTCGTATTACTTACAAATTTTTGTTATTTTTTTAAAACTGTTTGAACCTATTTTAAACCTTTTATATATGATTAAAAAATAATCTAAATTAACATACATATTATTAAAATGTACGTACATATGTACAAGTATATTGAAATTTCTTCACACCAGTAATAAAAAAAAAAGAAATGTAATAAAATTTAATATAAAGTAAGTAATAAATAATTCATTGAATTTTTGTATTCAATTAATCATCATCAATAATTGATTGATTTCTTGATTTTGTGTTAATTATTTCGGAGAATTTTTTTTTTTTTTTTGCTAATTTTCTAAATAACTTTTGGGACTCCCTTTAGTACAAAAAAAAAAAAAAAAAACAAACCACTTGCTTTAATAAGTTTTTTTTTGTTCCAATTACTTTACTGAGTATAATACGTATAATACATTTTTACATTTTTTTTTTTTAATAATTTTACCGTTATTTATTTAATTTATGGTAATTTTTCGTCTGGGTGTTTTAATAAATTGATTTTGGTTTTATTTAGGTCCAAAATATTTTAATTCTAAAGATAATTTTTTATGAAAACATTTCAATCGTGTGCAAAATTATATACATACATAATATACATACTTATTATGTGTCCGATTTATTTTAAGTACAAATTTATGTTGTAAATATAACTTAATTGAAACATCAACATAACTGTTATTGAATGAAAAGTAAATAATATAACAAATCAACAAAAACAACAACATTACATTAATTTGTCTCCTAAAAAACTGTTTTTTTTTTTTGTATTTTCGTTTTTGTTCTTTTTTTTTTTTTTTTTTTTAAAAAACATTTAATGTAAATAGACTTTTAAATACATACATATATAAAAAATAAAAATAAAAAACCGAAATTGATATCAACACTGGGACGAATATTATAACTTTTTCCTCTGTCATAATCATAATTTAATGTGTATGAGGCAGAATATAAAACAGTGGTGCTCAAAATCAGAGTTTTACGCTTTTTCCACAATATTTATGCAAATATAAGATTTTGTAGTTGGATTCAAAATGAAAGTTTCAATCATTTGTTTAGCGGTGGTTTGTGTGTGGCAGCTTTCACTATTTTAAAAACTTTGATGTTGGAATTTTTTTTTTTGATGCATTTCTTTGCCACATAAATGTGGGCAGGAAATTACACAGCCTTTGCTGTTCAGGCGTGGCTGCAAATGGCGTAGGGGAGAATAACTTTTACGATGTGTGTTGAATTCGAACCCCTTATGCTCCTTACCCACTAGACTACCGAAGGGCCTTGATGTTGCAATATGTGCATGAAAAAAAATTATTAGGGGGGATTTTAGAGTTCGAATATCTAACCTCTGATATCCATATTTTCTTTCTTTATGAAAAATGTGCTAAAGAAAAAAAACAATGAAAGAAAAACGGGATTTTGATAAAACCAGATTTAAAAAAACGAGATTTAGATGTTGTGAAACGACTTTTACTTATTTTTACTTATTTTATGCGACACAGTAAATTTATTTATGATATACTAAGTGAATCCAAATTTTTATACTTTTACTGTCATAAAAAAAAAAAACAAGTTAAGACTTCGCAAACAGCTGATGTAATGATATGATTTCAATGACATAGGTATGTATTATACAATACATAAATATATACATACATAGGTATATCATTGAAATGTATTTTCGTACATTTTGGAGGTCTGTAAATTTCTATTAAACTGAACACTATTAAATTTTGAATATTTTTACTTTACGTTAGTTAAATATATATGTATTAGCTGCATATTTAGTCCTTAATTTATTGTTGCACCATCACTGTTCATAATGTTTAGTTTTATTTTATTTTTTTTGGTTGTTAGGTTTTTTTATTCATTCATTCTACCCGATAGAAAATTATTTATAATAATTTTTTTTTTTAATACATATACATATATAGTTATATTATATATAACTTATACATAATATTTACATTATTTTTGCACAATCAACAAAAACAAAATTATTTTTATTTATTTTCTGTTTTTTTTTTTTTCTTTATTTACAGGTAAGTGGAACGAATTATTTGTTGACTCAGAGAGTAGTAGTAAGTAAACTGATTTTGAATAATATTTAAATATAATAAAAGAAAACAGGTAAAAATTGTTTACTTAAGTGAAAGAAAAAAAGTTTCAATAAAAGGGAGGTATACTGAGGGATGGTAGCCAAAAAATCATAAAACAAAATAAAAAAATAAAAATATTATTGCAAAAGTAGCAAAAATATTGAAGAGGAAAAGAGTAAAAAAAAAAAATTCTTGGATCTTAAATAAAAATTCTTTAGTAGGTAAATTTCGGCCACTTTCAGTTCCCTCTATACTGATAAAAATACAAAAATTCTTTATAAATAAATTCAATGAAAAACAAAAACAAAAAAAAATAACAAAATTATTTTTTAGGGGTTGATTTCAATTCAAATGTGAATTTATGCTCTTTGTAAATATTAAGGTACTAAAAAAAAAAAAAAAAAAAAAACAAAGTGCATAATTTAAGGAAAGAAAATTGAAGAATGGTAAACATTAAAATATTGTTTGCAGAAATCTGTTGTAGAATTTTATTTGATTCAAATAAAAGTGGTTTATGGTTTATTTAGCTTTTAGTTTACATTAGAATTCACAAGTGTGAATAATCGAATATTAATTAGATTTTTTTTTTTTTTTGTTTTTAATTCTTTTTGATTTAGTAAAGGAAAGTACAAAAAGAAAAAAAGTTTACTATAGGTTTTTGATGAAAGTGCCATATTTAGGAATTTAATGATACGTTTTATAAGAAGGGTTTCAATTAAATTATTGAGATAAATGAACTTTTTTTTTGGGGGTAACATTTTCTGGCGGAAAAAAAAAAAGTGTTGTTTATTAAGGTCAAGGATTATGATTATTTGTTAAAGTTTTAGGTATCAGAAAAATTTTAAAAGTTACTTAAATGAATTATGTATACCATACTCTTTTAAGTGTTATTTTTTAATCCATTAAGATAAATATTTTTTTAATATTTAATAATAATAACTTTTAAATTACAGTTATTCCGATTGATTTACTAAGAATAAAATAGAAGACTAGTGACAATTGAGATTGTAAGATTGTAAAAGCAATGACTTATAATAAAATGTCCTTAATTATAGTCTAATAAAATTTAGATTTATTATACTCATATTATATTATTAAGAGAAAGTTGTAGAGGAAGTGCCTATATGCTGATAGTTATGAACTTTGAACTGTTGTGAAATTACATTTAAGTTCAATTCCCTCATAAATGTTTTTCAAACTTATTATTAACTTTTCAAATATTATATTTTGCTTTTGCAGAATTATTTAATAAAATTTATCTCATAAAAGAAAACAATTAAATTGCAAATATATGTATTTTAAGTACGCAATTAATGCATATCTCATAAGTCATTTAGAAAATTCACATATGGACAATAAGCCCAGATGACTTGCATGCAATCTATAATTATCTATGTAAGTACATATATTCTGTACATTTCGTTAGATTAGAATTGCGTCTACATTAAAAAAATGAATAAATAAATATAATATAAATACTATGTATATATATATCTATTTTCATTTAATTTAAATAATATATAATATAATATATTGTAAAACAACTAAAGAAATTTTCAACGTTTTGTGTACTGTTTTCTTACATTAATAAAACAAAAGAAAAATTTTCCTTTTTAAATGAATTAAAATTGTGAATTAAAATATCTTAAGATGAAATCTAAATTTTCCAGTAATTTTCTATTTACATCCTTATAGTATTTATTATATTACAGGTTTCATGAATTCTTTTTACTTTTTCTTTTATTTTTTTTGTTCATTTTCATTAATTTTTTTTATTGTTTTCTTAATATTAAAATTACAATTAATTTGTTTTGAAAAATATAACACAATTGTGGAAATAAAATTGTAAACAATGTGAATTGATTTTAAATGAATTCATATTTAAGAAAATATTACATTAAAAGAAAAATGAAAAGTAACCAAAGATAATTTGAACAATATGGAAATAAAAGGTTTTAATCAAAAACAATATGAATGTCAACTTTTCAGAAAGTTTCCATCCACCCAAAGCATTATAAGTATGTAATTTTTCACGATGTTTTGGAATTTATGTTTTGGATTTTTATTTGGGATTGAAATTTTGGGATGTTTTGGGATTTGTTGGGAAATTTTATTCTACGTATATTTCCATGGTTTTATATCCCTCAAAGTCTACTTGAATGGTGTTTATTTTAGTTTAATTATTAACTATTTAACTGCCCAATTTTTTTTGAAAGAATTGTAAAGCTTTAAAGTTTTCAGAAAATTTTATTCTCGTTCAATTTTATTGAAATGAAAAACTTAAGGGTTTTATATAAAAATTACGAGTTTTGAATTAAATAAACATATCAGTTCGAATTCCATTTTATGATCCTTTGGTTAAAGTTCGAGATAATTGGTCGAATATGCATAAAACTGAGCTCTTGAACTCAAACCTCACATTTTCAAAGAAAAACTACTTTGCAACTCGTAGAATTAGAATATAGAATGAGAAAAGTAGAAATAGAATGTTTGAAAAAGTGAGATTTGAATTCAAACTCAGTTTTATTGATTTGTGCCATAATTAAAAGTTTGCATTAATTAAAAAAAAATTATATGGAAACAATACATAATGTTATCCTTAAATAATATACGGTATTTAGTTTTTAGTAATCGTTTGCAATAAAAATCAAATACTTACCTTTACTTATCTCATATTATCTAGATGAATCTATTAACTATCTTAAAGTTGTCATCAACTTTATTAATCACGCAAAAAAAAAAAAAAAAAATTAAGTTCATTCAAAGTAAATTGTCATCAGAAAATTAACAAATCTAGTGGCGAAAAAAGATTTCTTAAATCTCATAACTCAGTTGTTTCAGTTAACAATGGACAAATTAAAATTGGACAAATATACAATGAACATATTAAAATAAAATATATTTTTCCATAACAATTATTTTAAAATTCATAATGAAAATTGAAATTTTTAAGTTAATTTCCCAAGGATGCAATTATATTTCATGGAATGCATACATACATTATAATGCATTTTATATTATCTTAATCTTATACGTAGCTATTTTATTATTTTTATTAACATATACATTATGTGTATAAAATGTACATGCATTTTTTCTTTTCTTTTATTATCATTTTTTAATATTTTCTTACCTCTCTATTTTCAAATCTACTCTTCATATCTAAAAAAAAAAAAATGGTTAAAAAAAAAAAAATTTTAAAAACAAGTAGAAAAAAAAAAAAAAAATAGTCCAAGTCCATAATGATAATAATGACAAAGTCTTTTCTTTAACTTCCTTTCATTATTTTTCCCCCTTCATTTTTTTGCAGGTTTTTTTTTTTTATTATTATTTTTACTTTCAAGTAGGTTGTATGTTGTCATACTCTTTGTAAATTGTTTCTTTTGTTTTAACGCTTTCATCATTTCTTCGATCCGATAATAAATAAAAAAAAATTAGTTACAGGAAAAGAAAAAAAAAAAAATAGCAACAAAAAAATAGTTACAACACCTGTTATCTCATTATATAGGTCTCTTTTTATTGTTAATAATCTTAAGATACACAAAAAAAAAAAAAAAAATATGTATAAACTTTGTACAATGCATATATTATTTTAAAAAAAATATATTTTAATGCAATAAAAAAAAGTGTATGTATGTATGTTTGTATAGATGTATTCTCAAAAGAGTCCATTGTTTAAATTCATTATTATTATTATTGTTGTTTTTTTGTTTTTTTCTTATTGCATGTTGTATAAATGTATAATATATGAACGATAACATCCGGTATACACGCAATATAAGAAGTTAAGGTCAGTTGTTGCATTCAATATTGTGAGATGTATTATGTTGAATTTTATTCAAGATGTACACGCTTCATTACAAATTAAGTAGAGAAAACACAGATTAGATGATTCTTAAAGATTATTGTTAGAGAATTTTCTTTTTAATTTTTGTTTTTGTTTTTTTTTTTTTTTCTGTTAAAGTTGAAAAGACAACAAGAAAAATTTAAAAAAATAAAAATACAATGGTTTAACCCTTTTTGTCTTCTTCTGGATTATAAAGTTTTTGTGAATCATGAAATACAAATGCAAAAGAAATAGAGTAGGGATTTTAAGAACAACAATAATAAAATAGGGGTTTTCTTTTTTTTTTGTTAAATACATAACTATATATAGGGTGGAATTTTTATCGAAAGATGATGACTAAGATTAAAAAACTAATAAAGTTGAAAATTATATGATGTGATCTAAAATATAAACAAACATAAATTTTTCTGAGAAAAATATGGCGGGAGTAAAATATCTATATCAGTATCAATGACCTGCATCAACAAAGCATAAAATTTTGTTTTATTTTTTATTAAACGGTAGGGGTATTTATTAGAGTTAAACCTATTTTTTTTATTTCACTAGCTGTATTAGCCATATATTAGTGTTGGTTCGGTTGACGACTCAAAAGAATTGTCGAATTTAAAGTGAAAAAAAAAAACAATGTATAAAAAATGTTTTTGTTTGCGTTGGCAGCATTGAAGTTTTAGGTTAATGTTAATAAGAAAATTTCCCCTGAAATCAAAAGTGAATTTTTAAAAAATAATTCTAAGCCGTTGTTGTTAGAATATGAAAAGTAAGCATTAAAAAAATAATATTTTTTTAATTGAATATATCTAATTAATTTGTATTTCTGGTTTTATTAAATATTTTAGGCTACAAAGTTCCTTATATTTACCATCTAAGAATTACTTTTCATTCCTTTTTTAAGTCACTTTGGATATTGTAGTACAGTGAACTAAATTTAGTCGAAAGCGATGAAAGAGGTGAGATTCGTTGTAAACACATAAATGCAAAATTAAATGTTAATTAATAACTTCTTTAAAATTAAGACTTTTACGTTAACTTTAAGATTGTTGTTCATAATCTATATGGAGTATATAGTATAAAAAAGAAGTTTCCAAGCAGTTCAGAAATATCGTGAAGCGTTATATAGTTATATTACTTAATTGTTATTATATAAAACAGAACAAAATCTGTTAAACAAAGTATCTATTGATAAATTTTGATATCTTGGATTTTTCACAAACATACACACATTTTGTAGCTGACAGATCTGTTATGAAAACAACTTTCATTTTATTTTTAAAAATTTTTTAGTCATTTTCCAACACATTTTCCCCATCTTTATTTTATGTTTACCATGCTTATTAAAGTCGTTTTGAGTACCTATTTTTGTTTATGATAATGCATAATTATTTCTTGTGCAATTATCCTTTGTAGAGTTTTTAAATTATCTGTATGAAAAATATATTTATCATAGTTACCGTTATATTATATGTAGTTGTAATCTTGCATCATTTTCTTTAAGTGTTAATCTCTTTCCGTTTTCATTTTCGTTGCATCATAAAGATTTTTAAAATTGACTGATGCGTAATATTAAAGGTGTTTTGTAAGGATTTATGACTTTGGTTAAGATTTTTTAAGGACATTCTTTGATAAAGACAAAATTATATATATAAAGCTTTATTAATATCAATGTTATACATTTTATATATAAGTATAATCTAAATATTCTTACTTATATCAGATATTATTTCAGTTGAGTTAATTTATTGAGGTTAAAGTTATTAAAAATTTAAGTGTTTGCTTTAAGATAAATTGTAAAGAAAATATGCGTGAATATTAAAGAATGCTATATATAAATTAATACAAATTGTAAGATGCTTCTTAAACAGATAAACGAATTTTTCTAACAATTATAAAATCATTTAATAGAAATTGTTTAAAATGGAATAATAAATCTTTAATTATTTTATTAGTGTTTTAGAAAGTACAGATAAAACAGTCCTTTAAACAGTACTTGAAAGTATGAAGATTTTAAAAGATTATTTTAACTCCCGTTAAGTACTACTATTTTTACGAGAGTGGATGGGAATTATCAAAAAAACACTATAATGAAGTGAAACAAGCCCAAGTCCAAACCCATTAAACACCACCTCATTTTTTTGACCAAATAATAAGTTATGTAACATTTAGTACTAATATAGTGTTTGGTCAAAAGAAGTTAAGTTTAGACAATGAAAACTGATTTCAAAGTGCAGGAATTTTATGAATAAAATTGTTAATGTTTACCTTTAATCTTTGAGGTGATAAACATTAACAAGATTTCTGAGGTGAGAGATGGTTCTAGACATGAGCTGAGGTGAGGGATGTTTCCATATTAGCGATATTTATACCATAAACAAATTTCTGTACGCCAAATTATGGTATCTGGGGATTTGAACTACTTATTATAGTATACATAGGGATGGGCAACAAAAATTCTTCTTGTTTGTCGTTAGAATGGTTTGATTGAATACAGTTTATTTTATTGTCAATTTAAGTGATACCACGGGGTTCATACTAACTTAAATTGAAGTTACACATAAATTGTATCAACAGAATAAAAAATAATGTAAAAATGTAACTGAGGCCTTAATTTTAAGATTAAAATAAAGTTTTTACATCTTTGCTTAAATTCCATCCTTGATTTTATATTAACTACTTGTAAATAAAAATTTTTATCTTTTTATTATTAACCAATTTCAAAAGACCATTTTAAAACCAATTTCAAAAGACTTGTAAATCCATAAATCCATAACCATATATACTTGTTAACTAAAGTTTGCTATAATAAATAATTTTATATTAAAAACTAAACGCTTTAATAATCAATTGAGTGAATAAAGAAAATTTACTTTTATTTAATTCAAACTAAATTGAAATTTTGATATATTCTTGTAATAAAAAATGGTAAATTTATAATACAATACAAAAAAATAAAAATCCAACAAAGTCTTAGTACAATGTTGTAAGTACAAAGTTTACAAAATTTTAACTCATAAATATTTTTTTTAATTCTTATTTTTAACGTAACATACAATAAATGTATATGAAATAAGTATATATACACAATGAAAATGTCCTTTTCCATTTTATCCATCTCATGTAATTCTTTTTTATTAAAAAAAAATGAAAAAAGAGCAAACTTTATGTTCCTTTCTATTTCATTTTCATTTTTTCTTCTTCAATTTTTTGTTTCATTTCATTTTATAGCAATAAACTCTTCAATATTTCAATTGTTATTAGATTGAATTAAATTTATACTAACACATACATATATATAAAAATTTGATCCTTGCAAAAAAAAAAAAAAATAAATAAATAAAATTTTATATTGAAAAGCTTAAGTTGAAAAGGACATTATTATTGATTTGGAAGGGGAAAAAAAAAAAATATGGTTACTTTTTTATGTATTAACTGACTTTTAAGTTCTTCTCCTTTTCAAAATGGTTTTCAACAAGTAAAAATTGACAAGAAAACACAAACATAAAAAAAAAAAAAATAGAAAAAATTAATTATTAAATTAAGAAAACAAAAAAAAAAAACATTTTTATTTAAAGTTTTAAGCAACAAAATAAGAATTGTTTAAACAATAGGTAAATTGAATACAATAGATACAATGATGCAATGATGCAATAAATAAAGATACAACTAATTTATTTAATAGTATCTCTAATATAAAGTTTTTATTTTATTTTTTTTGTTTTTTGTTAATTTAAATCGAAAATTGACAATATCAAAATAGGAAATGCTTATCTTCATTGTTCAGTTTTGCACATCAGGAAGGAGTTTTATTTCTTTCTATGCTTATAATTAATCATTATTTCCAATGCTTCAAGATAGGGATATATTTAAAAAATAATTTTTTTTTGTAGGATATAGTTTCATGTTATGCAAAGCTATTTCATAAAAGTTAAAGTTATTTAAATATGATTAATACAATCAGTTACTTTGTAATATTATATGTAGATTTTTTTGTTTTCCTTTCCATTTCTATGATGATGATGATGGGCATTTACTAAGTCGCTTATTATTCATATTTGAATAAACTATAGTTTCTTTTCAATTTAAATTTTAAATAAAGTTTCTTTCGTTAATTAATCGGTTGTAGTAGCTATATTGTATAATAATTATAAAATAGAAATATTATATGCGTGCGCCATCTATTATCTAATACAAAAATTATTTATTTTTTATTTATTTTATATTACAATCATATAAATTAGTAATACTTAAAGTCTCATGGAATTAGGTTGCACAACTGGTTGCAGAACCTAGGTATAAGTTAAGATTTCTACCCCTCCTGCCAAACAACGAAAACAATACTATGTATGATCTGACAGAGGTTTAAATTCGAAACCGACATTTGATATTAAAGGTTTTAAAGAATATCTCAAAAGGTATTTAGGTAAGTTATAAAGAGCGCGACTATGGGAAATTTATTATAATGAAAAGTGTTGTTTTCTGTATTACCATCCCCTAATTACATAATTACATGGAATTCAAAACAAATCTTAGTTCTTAATCAAACAAAACAATTAATTATAAATCTATTAAGTTTTATACATTCGACTTTCCATTAAAACCGTATTTTTCTTCATTTCATTCAAAGAAACTTATTATTATATAACAAGAAATTGAAAGGTTAAAATACAACAGTCAAACATACTATAATATATATATATATTACTTATGCAAGATTTTACCATTGTTAAAAAAAAAAAAAATTTCTACTAATCGCGAATGATCACCCTTATATTTATTTGTTACAATGAAAGAAAATTATTATTAAAATTAATCTTAAATGCATCACTGGATTTCATATATATCAGAAAAACATAATTTTGTATATATGTATATAAAAAAAAAATTAATTAAAAAAAAAAAAAAAGTTGTTTAAAAGTAAATTTTCTATAGATATTATGTATACATAAACATATATTTTCCCAAATGTAAAACTAACTCCCTTTTCGAAAAATATATATAACATATACATATTGCAAGTTACTACCGGATGTTACTTCCTGTGAGATTCATCCTCTTTTTATTGGCATATTGTTGCTATGTATTCGATGTTAAAATATATATTTATATATATATATATATAGCTTTATATATATTATATACGTATATAGTTACTTTCATGTTATAATAGTAAATTGAACACTTTAAATGATTTTCTAATCATAATTCCGGACTTTATTTTAGTTTTCTTTTTGTTTTTCATCTTAGATTTTCCTTTCTTTTTTTTTCTTCTTTTTTGTTTTCTTTTTTTTTTGTATTTTATTATAATAAACATTGAAATTTATCTGTACTTGTACACTTATTACAAAACTATAGAATATTAAATACAGAAGAGGATAGGATAGTATAATCAAAAGGTTTAAAAAACAAAAACAAAAAAATATATACATATACACTTATAAGTAACTACATAATAATAAAGGTTTTGTTTTTCTTTTAATTAAATTCCTTTAAGTATAGTTTATTTTACATACTTTGTAATTCTTTGTGTCATTTTCTCTTGTTCTCTAAGTATAGTAACTTTAAACTTAATGTATTTAATAAAAAAAAATTTCTATATATACATCTTATATTATGTATATGTATAACTATAAATTGTATATACATATAACTATATAGGATAAAAACAATATAAATGGGAAATATGTTTCATAAGGATGATATCTTGAAATGAGGATTACAATGTAAAAATTGTGCATTAGAGAATACAAAAAAAAATGACTTAAAATAAAATGATGTCATCAAGAATGTTAAAAATAATAAAAATAAAAAAAAAAAATAAAAAAGAACAAAAATGTATATTTTTTTTTTTTTACTTTAGAAGTTCCTGAATTCTAAATGTTTCAGTCCAATTATTTTGTTTACTAATTGTTGATTATATAAAATACCTCTTATTATCAACACACAGTATTAAATACAATATATTCTATACTATATAATCTTGTGAACATTCATATACTTTAGATTTTTATTGTTTCATCAAAATATTTTTATGTTTTATTTATTTATTTTTTTTTTTTAATATATATTTTAAGTAAGTAGCAGAATTCTACTATAATCCTTTATTGACTATAATCCTTTAAGATAAATAACATTCTTAATTTTTAGACATTTTGTCATAATGATACAAATAACAAAGAAGGAATGTAAGGTTTCAATTTACAATATTTTTTTTAAACTGATTTGTTTGAATTTAAAGAATTATAGTTAATTATTTGTTAAGCATCTTATATTGGACATTATAGATTCTTAAAAATGTGGAAATTATAGAAAAATAAGGCACATATGTGAACCAATGGTTTTTAAAGGTACATATGTAAACCAATGGTTTTTAAAGGCACAGATTTTCCAAAAGACAATAAGTACAAACTGTTTGAAATTTTGACTTCCACTAAAATTTTAAAATTTTCTTAGCATTTCATATAATAAACAAAAATGTGAATAATAAAAAGACACTTTCATCAATTTTAAGGGAACTTTACATAATTAAGAAAAACCATTAACACATGTAAAACTATAATATTGAAACTTTAATGTATGCCTTTGATTTTGACAAAATTTGTATATTTGTAGACGGCTAAGTTATAGGTCTTTAAAAATAGCAAAAAAATTTAATTTGTTGAACCCAAATAGTCCTTAAACAGAGATAGTACTAAAAAATTTTCTGAGATAACTTATACTAATTCTAAAAGATCTTTCTTCTCTTAAAATGGTAAGGATCTAACTAAGTACGCGGCGGAGTTTTGAAGAAAGAAAAATCTTGCAAAATTTGTTTTTCATATAACTAGTGGTAAATTTAAAGAAAATGCATAATTTTGATATTGTTTTATTAAGGTAGGTCTAAATTCCTGCTGATTGGAACCGTTTTTAAATTGAAAAAATGGTAGACAGAACTTGACATATACACATTTAAAAATAGGATTTTTTAAAAGTTTGAGGAGGTGAACCTACATGAAAATTTTTTCTACAACATTAATTTTTTTATGAGATCTATCCATGGTTAAAATTTCATTGCTCTATCTTTAACGGTGTACAAGTATTGTAAATAGATGGATGGATGGACGGACGGACAGATTGAAATCAATAGGATTAATTTTTTCAAAAAATTTTTTTTTTTTGGAAATGTACTAAAAAAATTATTTTGATTAATTTTTAACGCATGATCTAATATGGTTTCCAAGAACAAGTTGTAGTTTGAAGTTAAACAAGGATGTTTGTTTAGTTTAAAGTCAATTGAACAATAGGCTCCAGAATTCAAAATTAAATTTTCATTATTTTAAAGAAAAGAATTCCCAATTATAACGAATTTCTTTAATGGTCCTATGAATTTTGATTTGTACTCAATGAAACGTTACACGTAATAAATTCATAATTTTTTAGTTAATCGGCCTTGTATTCAATAATAAATAAACTTTGTTTGAATATTTCTTTTAAAAAACTTAATTTTATTTTTATTCATTTCATTTTTTCTATTCTCTAAATTCAA
Organism: Poecilobothrus nobilitatus; assembly: GCA_947095535.1. Taxonomy (NCBI): domain Eukaryota; kingdom Metazoa; phylum Arthropoda; class Insecta; order Diptera; family Dolichopodidae; genus Poecilobothrus; species Poecilobothrus nobilitatus. The sequence goes on along the minus strand of OX352774.1, from coordinate 249,745,549 downwards.
TTCTTTCAAAATTCTTTTAAAATTATTTATTTCAATTGTTTATAATTGAGTTTATTATATACGTATTATATCAAAACTTATATTTTTTTTTTTTCAAAAACCATTTCTTGAATCCTAAATAACCATTTTAAAATTTTTATTGGTATTCAAAAAAAAAAGCCATCGTCAACAGAAATTCAATTCAATTCAATTGGAATTTAATTCCAAAAACAAAAAAGTCAATAAGAATCGTTATTAGTATACTAATTTCATAATATTATATATAGTTATATATGTATTTATGTTAAAAGTGCATTTAAAGGATATATTTCATTAATAAAAACAAAAAAGAAAAACACAAAGAAAAAGCCCAGCAAACATAAATTTTCTATTGTTTTTCTTCATGAAAATTTTTTTTTTTTTTCTTTCTTGAAATTCATTTTGTTTTTGTGAACAATAGAAACGACATCATATTTTTTTTATTAGTTTTTTTTTTTTTTGTTTTGTTATTTTTCTCCGGAACTCTAGCAAAATTAATCTATGAAAGTTATGAGTCATATGCGACTAGACATCTTCTACTGCATTATAAACCAAAAGTACTTTATTTTAATTTTCGTAAGAATTCAATTCAATTCAATTTTTTTTTTTTTTTTTTTGTTCTTTTCTAAATAAAATGGTACTTTTCTTAGTACATGCATTTTCAATTATTCTTGTTCACTTCAAAACGACAATTATTTTTTTTTTAGATTTTCTATGTCAGTGTTTCATTTTAAGAAAATATTTAATTTAAATCATTAATTTTAGCTTATAATAAAATTTGCATTTTATATATATATGTAATATGAATAAACTGACTAAAGATTTAGAATTAAGTTTAATAAAATTTAAAGTTAATATAGAAAAATGACCAATGCATAGTTTAATATAAAAGAGGGGTACTTATGTCATGTACTATATTAAACAGACTAGAATACTGTAAAAAATTCAATTATTCCAAAAAATAAATTTTTCAATATTTAAAGTGTATCAATGATATTCGGTTCAATAGATTTTAATCTTAATTGCTTGTAGTACTGAACAATATAAGTAAGTACTTTTGTTTTAATCATACATGTATGCATGTACCTCTTTTGGGCTTCATTGCGCATTCACAGTTTAATTTCTAATCCCTATATTATACGGTTTAGGGTCTTGACCAATTCTTAATAACCGCACCACTTAATTTGTTTATGTAAGTATATGGGAAATTTTTCATATTACTAAAACCAAACTAAAAAATATTTAATTTCCTAATTAAAACTTTCCTAATAAAAATTTTAAAAATACAATTTGAAGAGCACTGAATTATAATAAAACAACAATTAAATTTCAATTCAAAATAATGTATTATATTAGAAAATGCAAGAATGATCAGAAGGATTTCAATTTAGACAAAAACAAAAAAAACTTTTTTTTAGAAAACAAAAACAAAAAACAACAAAGAAAAATAAAATCGAGGGTAAAAGTTTATTTATTTTCAATTTCCGGTTGAATTTTCCTTCTTTCTTAATATTTTCTTTTGCTCTTTTAATTTTTATTTTTTTTGCTTTCTCTTTTTTTTTTTTTTTTGTTTTATATTCAAAATTGAAATAAATATTGCATTTTGTTTTGTTTTGACTGAGTACAGAACAATACAAGTTACATACAAAGTACAAACTACAAAAATAATTTATTTTTCTCTTTCTCTTTAAACATTTTTTTTTCTCTTTTAATTTTTGTTACTCTCGTCACTCGTGCTCGTCAGTCGTCGCTATTGTATTTGATCAGTGAATTTTTGGATATTATTTTTTTTCTTTTGTATTAGATAGAATTTTTTTTTTTTAATTATACTTTATTTTTGGCTATTTAAATGAATTTGTAAAGGAATAATAAATTTATGAATGAATGAATTATTATTATTTTTATTTAAATTTTTTTTATATTTTTTTATTTTTTATTTTTCATTTTTCTGTCAGTATGAAATATAATACGCTTTCAATTACCCATTCTTACAATCGTCATTGTATATAGCTTTGTATTAGTTAACATTCCAAAAAATATAATCATCGTAATATTCATATCCTAACAGTATTATGATCGTTTATATACATATACATACATATATATGCATTTACATTTGAAAATCAAATTCAATTTGAAACATTAAATTTGTATAAAGAGAAAATTTGTTTTTATGTACCTACTATACGAATATAAAGTTATCAAAAAAAAAATTGTTTGACAGTTAATAGCACACCAAAATCACTGCTGCCATGATAGTAAATTTTATTTTTTATTGTATTTGGTTTTGTTGTTTTTTTCTTTTTGTTTTTCTTGTTGATGGAAATAAAATGAGGGGAGGACAAAAGAAAAACTCCAACTGAGTTTTATTAGAATTGAAAAAAAACAAAAAAAAAAAAAATATTTTCTTTTTTTCAACATGAGTTCCTTTGCATTTTTTGTTTTGATTTATCATGTTTCAATTATGTCATACATTATATCTATATACTTATTGTATATATATTGTATATATATTGCATTATACTATATATATATACGTATAATATATGTATATTTATTTTATGTACATTCATTTCAATAATGTTATAGCCATTAAATATTAAAAATGTAATATAAACAGGAAAATATCCAAAAAAAATAAAAAGAAGGGAATTTTTGAAAAAAAAAAAAAAAAAAAAGAATTGAAAAAAATTCAGGGAATCATATCATGTTATATACAAGAGGAAGAGATTGATTTTATTGTTTCAAATGTTTTTTTTTTTTTTTTTCGGAAGGCATAAATGAAATACTGGTAGAAGTAATTGTCAGCAGAATGTTCAAAAAAGATAAAGAATATGTAAAGAATATATTTTTATTTTTTGTTTTATTATTCAATCAGTTGCAAAGTTGAAGTATTTGTTGTTTTTTTTGGGTGTACTTAAATAATTGAAATGCATCATAATGCACATATTGATTGGTTGTATAGGACAGATGTTTGTAAAGTTTAATTTAAATATTTAAAAATAATTTTGATATAATTATGGTAATTATAACTTCTTCCATACAATAATTTTAGCTATAATCAATAAATAAGTACTTAATTGAGCGTATATATTATAATGAGTAACTAGTGAAAATGTAGCTTAAATCGTGTCCAAATGATACAAAATTTGAATACTCTTTGATATGCAAAACTTGTTTCGGAAAACAGTATTAGAAAATATACTGTTCTCATTTTCTTTATCCATTAAAATAAAAAAAAACAAAAAAAAAAGGAGAAAATATCAAATCGATACAAATCTTTTCTATAATAAAAAAACAAGAAAGTAATAAATTTTAATTTTATTTATTTAAATTATCCACCTAGAAAAAAATTCTAAAAGATTTTACTTAAAAGTTAGACTATTATATATTTTTAGAAAAATATACAAAAAAAAAAAAATCAACAATAAAGGTCAATATAAAACTGGAACTGTTTTAATGGCTTAACAAATTATTAAGTAAGTGAAAATTTATTTCTCTAATAATAAAATATAGTACAAAAATAACTTTGAAAGGTTCACTTACTTATTTCCTAAAATAAATAAAAAAAAAAAAAAAATATTTCCAAAGTTAAATAACTAATAGGGGAATTATTTTACTTTAAAGAAATTTTTTTTTGGAAAGATTCCCAATTGTAATGCAGTTCTGTCATTCCATATGTCTTAATAAGTAATACCGACTATACTAACTATAAATTACTAACTTATATGTTCTTATATAATAATAATAATAATTTCCATTAGTTGCGCTTTGTATTTGATTTTTGTTTTATGTGATGTTGTAAATTTTCTCCCTTATTGTTTTTTCCTCGTTTTTGTTTTTATTTTTTTTTTGGTTTTAGATTTTCTGGAATGGTTTGGTAGAGCATTCAATTTTTTTTTTTTTTTTGTTTCGTTAAATTTGAAGATGTCAATTTTTTTTCCTTTATATTTATTTATTTTAATATTTTTTTTTTTTTTTTTTGTGTTCTTAGATTTGTCTAAATGGGGGAAAATTGAAGAATGAATTATTTGTATTTTGTTGGGTTGAATTCAATTTTTTTTCTTTTTTATGGATAATATTTTGGTGTACATTATTCATGCTATTTTTATATCTTCTGTTTTTTATTCCTTTTTTTTTTTTTTTTTAATTTCTGTCTTTTTTGATGCTATAGTATTTTTTTTTTTTTATAACTTATACGTGCAATCGTTTTAAATGCTTTCATATGATAAAAATTACCGCATATCAAAAATATCACAAAAAAAAAAAATAAAATAGGAATAATGTTGCTTACTTATACATAACGTCTAAGTATTACATTCTGTATTGGGAGATGAAATATAGCCGAGAGTAGGTCCTTATTTAGAAAAAAAAAAAACAAATAAAAAATTTGTTTGTACATAAAAAAGGAAACGAAAAAAAAAAAAAGGTTATTTAAAAAATATATGAAGTACTAAAATTTATTTTTATTTTTTTCTATTTGATTTTTGTTATATCAGCTAAATGCATATCTATGTGTATAATTTAATTCTTCTAATTGTATAACATTGATAAATCATGTCTAGTACATGTTGTATATATAGTTTCCATTCTGTTTTAATATAAAATAAATAAAGAAAATTAACAATAATTTAGTTATTATTTGCATCAGACTGTTCAGGTTTTTGTTGTTTGTTTCAAATGAATAATGTATAAAGTAAAAGACAAAAATTATTTTGAAAACATGAATTTTATTTTTAGTTTAAGAATTGTATACTTATATAGCATTTTCCGGTCAAATTGAGGTTATTAAATATTCTCAGTTATTTAATTGCTAAATATATTCAGATTTTTCCTAAATATATTCACGTATTTACTAAATCAATTCAGATTTTTTTTTTGAATTCAGGCTTTTACGAAATGAATTCAGATTTTCACTAAACATTTTCAGATTTTTACTAAATAAATTCAGATAATTTTTTTAATTTCAAAAATTGTAAAAATTAAAAACTTTCTATTGATAAAACATACAAAAATTCTCAAAAATATTTAGGGTCGACTTGTCTAACTTTGACCCATTTTTTAACATTAAAAGTGTAATAAAAATTAAACTATCTATTTTAGTTTGAAAATAGAAATATATGCAAAATTAAGGGCACCATGAGTTCTTATATCCTAATATAAAATTAAATATGTGTTTTAAGTCCATTTTTATGATAAAAACCAGATGGTGAAAGTTAACTTTGAGCATTGGTCAAAGCGTTGGTCAAAGAATAACTAAGTAATAAGTCGCAGTCAACGTTAATGGTTTTAATCAACTATGAGAAGGCAGGTGGTCAAAGTTTGAATAACCAAAGTGAAAGTTTGTGGTTTTAATCAATTTTTTTGATCAATGTCAAAGTTACCCTACCTGATACCTACCAAAGTTGGACAAGTGGGCGATAAATATTTTAAAGAATTTTTACATGTTTATTAAAACTTTTAACTTTCACAATTTTTAAATCAAAAAAATTATCTGAATTTATTTAGTAAATACCTGAATTTGATCAGAAAATGGTATAATAAATATATGTATAATTACGAGTACCGGATTATGCTTTGCCTCTCTTAATACATTTTTTAATGTGTCACTCGAAACAATTTTATAGTCCGATACTTTCTTACATTTTCAAGCATAATAAATCCCACCACAGTTTTTAAGTTTGAAAGCAGTGTATTTTGATTTCAAACATTACAATGTTAAAATATTGTCTACTGCAATTGTAATAGCAATATTCATTAATTTTTATTTTTATAACAGGTTCTAGCAATATTTTTGTGTGTAAAATGAAATATAGGAATGAATTTCTAAGACTAAGCTGGAGTGGTTTAATAATTGAAAATATTCCTATACAATTAATTTTTATTTCTATAATTTTTTTTTTTTTTAATTTTAAATTATTGTTGTTGGTTTTTTTTTTTTTTTTTAATAATTAATGAAATATGGTTTATATATTTCTAGTTATATATACATATAACATTAATGCATTCATTTTCACTTTTCCAATATATTAAATAATGATATCAGATTTTATTTTTTTGTTCTTATTTTCATTTTTTTTAAAGGATAGAATCTAATTAGGTTTTTTTTTTGTAAATAGAAATAACGGTATTTCCCCAATGCAATTCTTTTGTTGTAATAAGCTGTGAATAAGAATATATAAACGAAAGGATTCAATTTAATTTATAATGAAATAAAATTGTATAATTTTTTTTTTATTTAGATTGCGCAATAATTGTTTTTTTTTTTCTTTAGCAAAATGAAAAGAATAGAATAATATAAAATGTTTGTATCTTATTAAATGAAAATTATACTTTTTTTTTTTTTTGATTGGTTCATTTATAAAAATGGAGTCAGGTTGAGATAAGTTTATAAAAAATACTTAGGTAAATAATTTTTATTTTTAAATTTTAAAGAATATTGTTTTAACTATAGGTGTAAAGTAATTTAAGTAGATACTTGTCTAGTTCATTATTAACTTTGTTTTTTTTATATATTTTTTTTTTTTTTTGTATTAAAGTTCAATTACATGACATCATAATGTTTTTCAAATAAATTCATTTTTATGATATGAATAAGTATTAAAGATATGAAAAGAGTATCTTGACTTTGTAAGTACTTTATTATATGCATCTTATATTCAAAAATAAATATTGATTTATTCTTTATGATATTTAAATAAATTCTTAAGTAAGTGTGAATATGATTTTTAATTGACATTATTTTCAATAAATAATTCAGTAATAAATTAGTAGTACTTTCACTTTTGTCTAGTATTAAGTCTGTTTTAAGTATTTTCGATTCAATTGAATATAGGGAAATAGGTCTACTTTAATCAATTTGACTTTGAAAATTGAATTCAAAGAAATTATAAGTGTTATATCATATGATATTAATAAAAACTGTATGGATTAATGCAATAATATCTAATGATGAAAATATTATAAATTTAACAAGGTGAATTGAATTGACAAAAATAATAATTTGGGAAAACAATAGAAAAATATGATAATTAGTTGTTCTAATGAAAATGATAATAATGGTAAAGTGGTAATATAGAGGTTATAATGATAATTAAAATGTCATTAAACCATTTAATTAATATTACAATTTGGCAAGACATTAATATAAAAAAAAATATTTATTTTATAATAGAAAATAATACTTTTTATATTACAGAACTCATATCCTTTTAAAATGTATTTTCATTACTTAGTTGAAATTATAAAATTTTTAATTAAAAGTGTTTATTTGTAAAATGATTTAAATTCTTATAATTTTTTGTCATATATTTATTTCTATAATAAATACCATAGGACAAAAGAAAAACCAATTATAAAAGTGAAAACGATCATTACTATATAACTATTAATTAGGATTAGAATAATGGGGAAAATAATAAAAAAAATTTTTTATTAATATGTAATTATAATAAAAGTACAAGCAGCAATAATAAAATTAAGAAGACCCAGATATAATAATTAAATTTTATTATAGAAATAATAATAAAAAACTATTCAAATTTGAAAACAATAATATATAATTTTAAAAATATCAGTTGGGAAATTTGTATATAAAAGTTAGAACTTACTTACTTATATAGAATAATTTTCTGAGTAGATGTTAATTCATTTTGCACAATTCACTGTGGGGACAATTATTTAGATTTTGATATAGCCTATAGAATCGCGAAAATTTTTTATATAGGTATTATATATGTGTATATAAAATTTTAAATATTTTTTATATCGATGACATTTATTGTTATAAACGTACATAAATATGCATGCATATGCAGTAAATTATGTATTAGATAAAAAGGTAAAGATTTTTCGCGGTTCAAGATGGAAGTTCAAGAAATTTTGGCAAAAAAAAAAAAACATTTGACACAATTTATTTTGGCAGTGCAAGGGAATACCGCCATTTTTAATTTCGCTTTTTCAAAATTCCGCTTTCCAAAATCCCACTTTTGAAAATTCCGCTTTTAAAAATTCCCCTTTCTCAAAATTCCGCTATTGTTTAAAAGTCCACTTTTTAGCACATTTCCAAAAAAATTTTGAAAAAATGTGCTTATTAGTTTCACTCTGTCCGTCCGTCCGTCCGTCCGTCTGTTTACAAAACTTCTACACCGTTAAAGATAGAGAAAAAAAATTTTAACCATAGGTAGGTCTCATAAAAAAAATAATTTTGTGGAACAACTTTTTCATGTAGCCCCCCCTATTACGGAGCTACAGCCCCTCAAACTTTGAAAAAGCCCTATTTTTAAATGCATATATCTTATGTTCTGCTTAAGATTTTTTCAATCTGAAAACGTCACTCGACAGGTATTTTTTTTATCTTTGTAAATTTATATCAAAATTATACAAGTTTTTTAAATTTAGTATTTAAATTAACCGTTATGTGAAAACCAAATTTTGCATGATTTTTCTACTTTCATAACTCCGGCACGCTTCTAGATAGAAGCTTGACATTTTGAGGCAAGAAAGAACTTTTAGAATTAGTATAAGTTTCCTCAGAAAATTTTTTCGGACCACCCCCTGTTTATGAGCTATTAGGACTTAAAAATTGAAAATTTGCTATTTTTAAACACCTGTAACTTAGGAACCTGTACACATTTTACTTCGGCAAGATATAAAAATTAAAGCTACAATAATATATTTTTACGTGTGTTAAAGGTTTATTTTAATTGTAAAGGGTTCCAAAGTTGCAGCTCTTCAAAATTGCGAAAAAGCCCCATTTTCATATGTATATATCTCGGGCTCTGCGTAATAATTTTACAATCTAAAACCGCCAGAAGATTGAAAATTTTATTATCTATATAAAACAATATCAAAATTATGTAATATTTTGTAATTTACTATTTAAATTTACCGTTATGTGAAAACCACATTTTGCATGAAATTTCTTTTTTCATAACTCCGGCACCCCTTTAGATAGGAACCTGAAATTTTGAGACAAGAAAGAACTTTTAGAATTAGTATAAGTTTCCTCAGAAAATTTTTTTATAACACCCCCTCTTTAAGAGTTATTACGCCTCAAAAATTGAAAATTTGCTATTTTTAGACACCTGTAACTTAGGCACCTGTACAAATTTTGCTTCGGCAAGACATGAAAATTAAAGGTTCAATAATATACTTTTATGTGTGTTAACGGCTTTTCTTAATTGTAAAAGATTGCGGACTTACGACCCCTCAAAATTTCAAAAATGTCCTATTTTCACATTTTTTCTTATTACATGAAATTTTCAAATTTTTGTGTAAGTCAAAACTCTAAACAGTTTGTATTGAGTTTTGGAAATGTGCGCTTTTAAAAACCGTTGGTTTACATTCTACCTTGTTTATTTTTTATTACAAATGTATCCCTGATAAGTAAAAGGCAAATATTTCTTTTTAAGTATAACTTTATATGTATATGTATGTTTGATCCTGAATTAAGATGCATTTTAGAGTTGTATTCAAAATCAGGGTTTCAATAATATATTTAGCGGGGGTTTACGGTCATCAGTCCCTATATTCTATCTAATGTATTTTATTTTAAATAAACGTTTCAAAGCAATTTAAATTTTTAAATTGTAGGTAAAAAAAAAAAACAACTAAAAGGCGGAATTTTGAAAAGGGTGATTTTGTCTTTTCAAAGTAATTAAAATATTTAAATTGTAAGGAAAGAAACAACTAGAAAGGCGGGATTTTGAAAAACGATGATTAAAAGTGTCGACCTTTCGTACAAGACCGTTTATTTTGTATAAAAATTTCCTAACAAATAAATTGCAAACAATATAACTTATTGAAACCAAAGCTCAGTTTCGTAAATTTTTCTTGGGAAGGGATATTGAACCGTAATAATAAAAGAATAAAATAGACAATTCTTATCTAAGTAACTATTAAAATAACTAACTCTTTTTTGTTTAAAATGGAAGTTTATTTTAATTCTCAGATGAACGGTTTCATAAAGGATATGTTCCTAAAAAGAAGAAAATCTATAATCGACCCAATAGTTTCAGTTGACTTAGTTAAGTATAATTTTCCTTTTTAATTTTAATTGATCCTTAAGAAAAAATTGAGCTTCGAAAATAAATGTTAATTAATTACAGTAATTTTACTTATAGGTATAATTTTTATTTGTTGTATTTTTGCAGGCATAAATCAACCACAATATAATTAAAAAATAAAATTAATAATATTTTTAAATTTTTTAAATATATTTTTAATCAGTAGATCTTAAAAATTAAATCCTTTAAATATTTTTAATTATATGATACATTATAAGTATTTTTTCATTATAATTTCTTTTTTAATTCTTTATACAATTTTAAAATTTTCAATTAATATTATAATATTTTTATATATATATATATTTTTTTTTAAATTGAACAGCTGTTAAGAAAATTATTGGAATTTTTTATTTTTTAAAGCTTTACCACCAGTATTGAAATTTTTTTTTGTATTTTATATCCTTCATTTTCTTTTTGATTCACATTCACTTTTTCTTTTTTTTTTTTTCTCTCTGGAAATAAATTACTGTTAAATTATGATGCAAATAATATATTATGTATAGTATATATATATGCATTTTTTAATTTCCATTTATATCAAATTAACAATAATTACGGATAAATACACGCACAGTAATACACACAATTTCATGAAAACCAAAAAAAAAAAAAAAAAATACAATCTGCATAAGTAAATAAAGGAAATATAAACCAATACCAATTAAATTGAAATCAAGATTTTATAAAATTGTTTCATAAACCTTCATATTCATATAAAATGTAATAAATATATGTAATTATAAGTATATATAAGAATACATACATATAAATATATATTAAATCAATAATCGTAAAAAGAATTCTGAAAAATAAAACAAAAAAAAAAAAAACAAATTAAAGGATAAAAATAAAAGGATATTAATTGAAAAATAAGTATATTCAGGTATGTAATATATAAATTATGGATATCCTACAAAATCCGAACTTTAAAATCCAAACTTTTAAAATTCAAATATTAAAATCCAAATTTTCGAAATTCAAACATTTAAAGTCCCAATAACACATAATAAGATATGACGCCTCAAGGCATAATTTACATATTTAAAAAAAAAAACTTATATTGATAAACAAATATGTATACATAAATCCAAAATTTACTATATGTAAGGTTAGTATATAAGTTGCAATTGATTTTAGGAACTGCAGTTTATTAGTTTGATCTTTCTTTTTTTCCATGCATATCTTAATTACAAAGCAATAAAAATTAATGGGGACGTCGCTCTCAAATCCCTGCTAAACAAACTATTGAACACCTAATTTTGTAATTAACTAAAAAATTCCTCCTAATTATTTTTGTTTCTCTTGCATATTTCCATAACAAAGCCATCAAAATTATTGGCGCTATCGCTTCCAAACTTCCTCTAACTAATCATTGGAACACTTAAATTGTATTAAAACACTAATTTTGTAATCAATTTTGTGACAACAACCTCTCAAATAGTTCATTTTGTTTGTTATAATTCAATTTTGTTCGCTGCATTTTGGATTTGCATTTTCAAATTTGACTTTTGATGCATTTTTGTTTTGTAAATTTGACTTAAAACGTTATTTGGATTTTCATTTTTCGTTTTTTGTAAAAGTTTGAATTTTTACGCATTTGGATTTTTGTGTTTCAGATTTTAAGCGTGAACCATAAATTACTTGTACCCATCATTAATGAAAATTGTAACTTAAAAGTACATATATGTTGTATACTTATTCTTATAATTAACAAAAATGCAGATATGCACACCAATATACACACAAAATTCTTGTCTTATAAACAATGAAATATATATATATATATGTAAGTAACTAATTATAGATTACGGTACGTTTTAATTAATGTCAATATATTTGTATGTATATATATATATATATATATATATATATGTATACAGTTAATAAAAAGTGTATGCATTTTCAACCATTTTAACACGAATATGTAATACAACCGTTAAAATTGAACGTTTTTGTTTTAAATCGAAAAAATAAAAAAAAAAAAAAAAAGAATTCATATAATTATTTTGCAATTAATGTTAATTGTTATGTTTTTTTTTTGTATCCTTAAAAAAATCCTTTCAAAATAAAATTTCATTTTATTTAAATTTTACATTTTATTATTTTCGATTAGGCTGATATCAATAAAAAAAAAAAGAACAAAAAGAAAAGAAAAAATATATACATATATACAACACTACAAAATAAAAATTTCCATTAAAGATGTAAAAATGTTGAAAACTTGTTATTATATTTTCGAATAAGGATAGACATGATTATCGGTAATCAAAAAAAAAAAAAAAAACATTAAAAAAGCAGAAAAAGGATATTAAAAGGATGTATTAACCAAAATTAAGTTTAAAATTTTATATATTATGTTAAGCATTAATTTTGCAGAGCAAGCATCAGATTTTTTTGTTGTTTATGATGGTGTGAAATGTATTCAAAAACCCTAAAAAAAAGTTTATTGTAATTTTTTTTATTGTCCATCCAATGGAAATTGTAAAATAAAAGTTACATATTATGTATTTAATCTGTTGTTGATATTTTAGTGATCAGATTAAAACTGTTAAAAAAATCTACGTCCTTAAGTATTTTATAGTAACAATAACAAACGCAATATGGATTTTGGTATTTAAACAAGGCTTATCGAGTTTTAAAAGTAATTTAATGTGGATTGTGGATTTGGGATTTGGAATGTGGAATTTATGTGTAATACTTACTTATATATTTTTTTTTTTATTCGGTTTTTTGTCTCGATATATTTTTGATTTTTTGATTTTTAATCTATACACACTTTTATTTGTACAATTTTGATGGTTTGATTGTTTCCAATTTGTTTGTAAGTTGTTTAGGCTTTAGTTGAATTTTTTTTTGTATAAAGTTCATTGTTAGTGGAATCTGACTTTAATTAAATCTTTAGTAGAAATTTTAGACAGTAGTAAAATTAATGAAATCTGAGTAAAAATTTTGCATAAAACATTTATAATTTATTTTATTAAACATTTATTTTTTTGATAAAAATTCAGGCACCCTAAAAACGTATACTTATATAGGATGGAAATTTACTACATTAAAAATTATTTTATTTATAATTTATTAACTGATTGGATGATTATATATTATAGATATATGTATATGATTCATTAGATTCCATGGAAAAAGTCCCCAAGAAAAAAGTTTCCCAAAACCAAAATTTGTATGAAATTTTTGGGGAATTTTTGCATATTACAAAAAAAATGGGTACGAAATTCTAAAAAAAAAATTAATTTTCACATATTCTTACATTTTCTATATATATTCTCATTTTTTTTTTTTTTTTTGCAGAATGTAAAAGAAGAATATGTATCCTGATTTAGATTTGAACTGTAAAATCCCTCCTAATTCAGAATCTGTCATAAACATAATATATATGTATATATATATTCAACTCTAAAATCTCTTACAATTTGTAATCTCACATATACATATATGTATAGGTACCGATATAAATATTCTGAAAAAGGAAGCAATCCTGATTTTGAATTCAACTCTAAAATCAATTCAATAGTAGGTACATATAGTAATTTGTAGGAAATTTTATGCGTAGTATTTAATTTTCAAAATTATGTTTTAAGGACTTTTTTCTTGCGGACTTTTTTCGCGGAATCGATTCATTATTGATATGAGTTAATTTTGAATAACTTAAAATATGCATTTAAAAAAAAAATTATCTTTTAAATAGAAAAAAACAATTTTTTCCGTTTACTTTAAAAGAGAAAGATAATTTTATCTCTGGTGCGGTATGGTTCTCTATTGAATTTTTTATTTATTTATCACCCTGTTTACACTTGTTAACATTTCTGTATGCAATGATGTATTCATTCTTGTATTTAAAATGTGCTGTAAAACTCTCGCTTTTACATTAAGTTGTATTTTGTAGTTGTAACTTTATAGGTGTGCGTTTATATTATAACTTATTTGTTTGATCTGATAAAATTTTTTATTGTTACTTTACATGTATTGGTGACATGCAAAAGTTGCAACAGCTAAAGCAGCTAAATTTTGGTTAACCAAAGGTTTAGGTTAATTTTGGTTAAGGTTTTCGGAATTTTACGCATTTTCGTCGTTTTTATTCGTTTTTAAATTTTTTTTTTTTTGGGAGAAGCGAGGAAGTGGGAAAGAAAAAGGAAAAGTTACAACTGAATAATGCAACCAGTGTAAACAGGCGGATACATTTATGTACACATATATTTTTTAATTATTTAAACAAAACCAAAAAAAAGCTTTTCTTTTTTTTCAATGCATTTCTCTGCCACATAAATGTGGACAAAAAATTACACAACTTTTCCTGTTCAGACGTGGCTGTAAGGGGGAATAACTCTTACGACGTGTGTGGGATTCGAAACCATACTCCCTCGGTGTTTACAGCATATTTATATGATTTTATATGATGATATGATGATATATATAAAACATATCCATCAGGACAATAATGAAAAATTAAAAAAAAATAACGCATTTATAATTTATATGTATGTGAATATGTATGTAATATGCAATGTATGGAATGGATATGTTTTTATGCATAAGAATCAGTTGAAATGAATCCGGTAGTAAATATTACACAAATAATTAAAAATCTTAATTAAAATAAAAATATTGCAACAGTACCCAAGAATATAGTACAGTTGTTAGCAAAATATTATTATCACTTTTTAGTTTGACTAATGACTAATAGATTATTAAACTTTATAAATAGAGTCAAAGTTTAATTTTAATGATTTAAATGTATGAGTGTAAATGAGAATGAAATAAAAAGAGGTGCTTATTTTGTATGATTGTGTAAAAATGCAAAAAAAAAAAAAGCAACAAACAAAAAAAATTATAATAAAAATTGAAACTTAAGGAGTCACGCTATACTTACCTATACTAAAAAATGATTTAATTTTTTTTTTCTATTATTTTTTATTGTTGTTGGTTTCTGTTATACTGAATATCATTGTTTTAAAAGCTTTTCTTTTTTCCATTTTACTATGTTGTCACATATAAAAAAAACCAAAAACTCAAAAAAAAAAAAAAAAAAATGATAAATGTGGTGGAATTGATCGAAGTGACTATACAAATCGATTATTTATTGCTTTTCGATTTTGCATGACAAAAAAACCAGAAAAAAAAAAACAGAAAGAAAAAAAACAAAATAGAAAAAGATGAAGAAATACCGTGGATTTATTTTGCTTTTTTTTTTTTTATTTGGGCATACCGTTATAAACCGTTTTTGGGAAGAAAATAAAAATTTTATTTTTAATATGTATTATTCTTTTTTTTTTTGTTTTTGTTTTTTAAAAGGTGAATTTAAATTAATGTCGGGTTATTTTTTATTCTTATGTGAATGTATGTATAAGAGTATATGTGTGTATATATGAAGGTATTTTTCTATTATAAATTTTAATTTTATTTTTGAATTTTTTTTGTTTTTTTTTTTTTTGTTATGATAAAAATATGAAAAATCGTTGAATTCATTGAAATGGAAAAAGAAAAAAATGATTTTATGACATTATTTTTTTTTTTTTCGAAGAAAATAATTAAAAAGTTTTAAAAAGAAAAAAAAAAAAGTTTAAGATTAAGTTGAGAAATATTTGAAGTTATCGCGGAAACATTTTTATAGATACATAATATATATATATATATATATATTTTTAAATATTATGTACATATTATAAAATAATAAGTCAATAATGTTTATACGTACCTAAATTTAAACATACATACATTGCTGTACCATATATTGAAAAGAAATTGATCAGTTAAAAATCAGTTGTTTTTTTTTTTTTTGAATGATTAATACGGATATCCGATGTTTTATATGATAAAAATTTAAAAAGGTGGAAAAATGTAATCATAAATTTTTTGTTGAATAGCTGAATAAATGAATGAATGAAATAAATTGTGTCACGGAAAATAAATTACAAAGTTTTAAAAATTATTTTCTTTTTTTTTTTGTTTATTTTATTATGTAAAAGTTTTTGATTTATTTATATTAATTTTTCTTAAATTCTTACTAAATTTTGAATTTTTATTAACTGAAAGATTTATGTTTTTATTTTTTTTTTTATATTAAATGATAAGGTTTAAAGATTATTATTATTTTATTTTATTTTCTCCAGTTATAAATAACGAAACCTGTTCATTTGGGATGTTGTCATTAGTACTCTATATTAGATTTAATAGTACTTAATGTCTTTGTATTATTTAATTAGATATTATTTGACCGGAGTTTGAACTTTAAAATCTTTCAATTAAATGTAGCTGAAGAATATTATAATGTTAAGTACGGGTCAGATACCTATTCTGTTTATTTTATACGAATAAAGGTATTCTCTCTACGAAATATTAATTTTTTTAATCTTTTTTTGTTAAAAAGACTTTTTATTATTTCAATGAAATTTTTTTTAATATCTTATTTGTTTTTTTTTTTAAATTAATATTTTTCCACAAAAATTTTAAAATTTCAGGACTTCAAAAATTTGATTACAGGGGATTTGGGGAGGATGCCTTCACTATTTAAAATTGTATATTAAATATGTATATAAAACAATAATTAAAAGTTATTTTTATGGTTAGTCGGTTACAAAATCAGGGTTCTAATAATTTTGCAATTTTTGGTGAAATTAGGGTTTCAATGGCGGCCCATCTTTATTCTCTTCTTAAATGTTTAAATGTTGAAAAATGTAAGTAAGAAAAAAATTAACTAGGAGGTACTTTTTAGTTGCTCGCGAAATCAAGATAATACACTTTTTTCAGCAAATGTATAATCAACGTAAATTACAAAAAATGAAACAGTAAATGTAAAAAAAAAAAAAACATATATGTACTTAGATTTAGATTAAATAAGATTTTGAATTGAAGCATATTCTCGTAGTGTTAAATATAGCAAATAAATAAAATAGAAGTGGTTTATTTTATCCTAAAATAACTTTACAGCTTAAACCTTTTTTTGTTTTTTCTTTATTTAATAGAAGCCTGTTCTTCCTGGTATTTATTTTAAATTTAAAATTTTAAATTCTGTTTTTCTGTCCTCTGTAGTTTTTCTGTACTTGCATAATTCTGTATTTTTTATTTTTATAAAGAATCAATAGAACATAAATAGTCTAAAAAAAAAAAAAAAGTGCTTTTGATATAGGTATATGTAAGGTATATATTTTTAGTTTTTTTATTTAAAAAAAAAATAAAAAATGTATTCATAGATTATAAGTTCTTGTTTTTTTAATGAATTTTGATTTTTTTTTTTTTTGTACAGAAGTCTGAACTCGGAAATAAAAAATTTATAAAAGAGAGATTAAAAAATTTGTAAAAATATAAAAATAAATCCTTACAGAGAATAAATCAAGAGAATTTTTTAAATAAATATAAAAATATATTATGCATTATATCCTATATTAAACCTAGTGAAAATAAGTATTTATTTAGTTATTTAAATTTTACAAATATTATTTATAAATTTGTTTTGTTTTTTTTTTTTTTTATATCAAATAGATAATCCTTCAATAATGAAAGGAATTTTTAAAATAAATCTGATAATAGTTATTAAATTATTTTTTAGTTATTAATAAATTTTCCAATAACAAAAATAAAAATTTAATTTTCATATATATATTGATGTATTATATATATTGTGTATATATATATGCCTTTCGATTATTATTAATTTGAAAAATTTATATTTTCATTGAATTTCCATCAAAAACTAAAAATATTTCATAATTAAGTATATTTTTTTGAAAAATAATATGTTTTACTATTTTGAAAAATTTCATTATAATCCTTATAAATTATTCTCAGAATTCCTCAGAGGATTGCGTAATTTTTAAACAGTGTTATGAAAAACACATTTTTTATATTAATTAATAAATTATTTGAATACGTACCATTCAATTTGTGATTATATTTTTATTTTTGAAATTATTTGTTTTGTATGTCTGTTTCAATTTAGTACAGGATTTTCGAACTAGTTTAAAATTTATTTTAACTTTAGTGTAAAAATAATGAAAAAAATAATCATTACTTTAAAATGAAAGTAAACGTGAGTTTCCTTTCGTTTAAGAAGTAAAAGACATGTGTTCTTTGCAACATAACAATTTTAAATGAATGAAATCATTTTTAAAAACGGCCAGTTTGAGTTGAGAGAGCTAAGAAAAGAAAAGATGTTGAAAAATGGGAAGTTTTAAGAAGAAGTTGCTATTTGCGCAATGTTTCATTCGACTCTTTTATATTTGCTATCTACGCAGTATTTTAACCTACATTCCTTTAGTTAATATGCTATCTGGTTAATAATT
Organism: Poecilobothrus nobilitatus; assembly: GCA_947095535.1. Lineage (NCBI taxonomy): Eukaryota > Metazoa > Arthropoda > Insecta > Diptera > Dolichopodidae > Poecilobothrus > Poecilobothrus nobilitatus. The sequence goes on along the minus strand of OX352774.1, from coordinate 249,727,167 downwards.
CGACTACCAAGACCCCCCCTCTTTTAAAGAACTTCATTATTTAAAAATTGTAAAAAAATATTTCCCAGCCAATATAGAGTAAAGTAACAAGCAAAACGTTGTCAAGAGAGGGAAAATCATGTAAACTGAAGAAAAATGAATTTAGTTTTTAGTCTTTTGTTTTGTTTTTTTGGTAAAATAACTAATGATTATTGGTAAAACAATGAATTAAGAAAAATGTAAAGAAGTAATCCATCCATAGATTAAGAAATATATTCATAATATAAAACTAATGTAATACTGGCCCACATTCGAAGGGAAAAGTGTCATTCAAATTAAATTGTAATATTTATTATAAATTTAATAAAAAATTATTTATTTATTTATATATATTAATATTGCAAATCATATAAGATATTGCAATATTACAAAACCATCGGCTAGTAAAGGCCATTATACCTGTGCAGAATGTGAACCCGCACTCCCTCGGTTAATAAGCCACGTGCTTAAGCACTAGGCCACCGAGGCCCCTTTTTTTTATTTATTTATATTAATATTACATACATAAATGTAATGCAATATTATTGAACCATCGGCTACTAAGGCCATTATAGGTTTTTATACTATTATTAAATTATATACTAATATTATTTATTTTGTTTATATTATATACTATATATTTACATTATATTAGGTCGTAAGGGGGGTATGTAAAGAAAAAAACTTACGACCTGTGCAGGGATCGAACCCACACTCCTTCGGTTAATACGCCACAAGCCTACCCACTAGGCTACCGAAGCCCCTATAAAAAATAAATAAATAATAAAAATATTTAAATTTTTTTTTGCATATTTAAAGGCGTTCCATATAAAATTCCTTTGTAATATTTTCGGTAAAGTAAAAACATTTTAAACTTTTTACTAATTTATTAGTAAATGTAAGTATTTTTTTTTGTAAATAGATAATAAAAAAAAAAAAAAAAATTTAATTTAATTATAAAATCCTGCAGGAGAATTATTTTCAAAATAAATTACTGAAAATAATTTAAAAATGATAAATAACAAGGATAAAACATTTTCATGACTCATAAATTATTACATAATTTAACCTACAAATAAAAAAAAAAATTTTTAATTGAAAATAAGAGAATTCTACTTCTTCGAAATGTAATTAAGCAGTAAAAAACTTATTTTCCCTAAAAAGAAATAAAAAAAAAAAAAAAAAGTAAAGTAAAGTAAAGTTTTTCTTCGGAAAAAAATTGTTCTTTGCAAAAAATTACAAAATAAGAAGAAAATAGGGAAAAAAATAATTTACCTACCAGAAAAGTATAAAACTTTAAAACATTGTTTTTAAAAAACTTTTTCCACATTTCATTTTTTTTTTCTTTCTATTATTTTTTCGAACACAAAAAAAAAATTTAACTCATTTTAATTTCCATGATGATAAAAAATTTTTTTTTTTATTTGTTTTTTTTTCTCTTTTGGAACAGCATTACAATATTTTATTCATACTCTTGTACTTTAATTTTTTTTACCCTTATTTGTTAAGTTTAAAATAGTTATTATAAATATCTAACTACTTCCTATTAATAACTGAGATAATTGGTGGTATTTGTTTTAAGATAATGTACAGTTGGGGAATAAATTAAATGAGTGAATTAATTACAAAAAAAAAAAAAAAGGTTGATTTAGTTATTCTACAAGTTAAAAGTAAATTAAAGTGATAGTTTTTTTTTTCAAACTCTAGGAAAAGATTCCTTTATGCAAAGTTATAATAGATTTAGGTAATGGTGAGAGGACTTGAAGGGAAATATTATAATAAGAGAGGGTCGTAAAGTAAATTATAAGTAAAGCTGTGAACATTTCTTTAAAAAGATGCAAATTGCAAATCATATCAATTAGATGCGAACGCAATAAAGGGAAACATGTTCACAATTTAAGGTTCTTACAATAAATGAATTTCCATAATCAGTTTTAAATATACTTAAATTATTTAATAATCAAAAATTATTGAGTAAATTAACATTTTTATTTGATATATACTTACTTTACACGTTATAATTAATGCTTTTCCGCTTAGGTTTCCTTTTAAAGTCATTAATTTCACTATACTCTATAGTCTATAGTATTAAATTTAAAATATCTTATTAAACAGAAATCCTTCATAGCGTTTTTTTGTATTTTTGAGCTCTTCCTGCAGTGTTGAAGATATAATTTTATGACATAAAATTATAGCTTATAAACTATAGTTATTTTCGAAAGTGTTTGACCTGATTTTGGTTTTTTTTTTTAAATTTTATTTTGTCTAATACTTATTATCTTACAAAATTTTTTTTGTAAATACGATATATTCGGCATAAACTGAATAAAACCAACCAATCCATCAATACTTTTAGTACGAATATGCTTTACTTAAAATATTAATATAATATAAATAGAAATTATTAACAAGTATAACTAATCTTAGTTATTAAATCCTTTACATGTTACTATATTTATATCATTTTAAATTCCTAATTAATACTACATAAGAATTAATAAAAAAAGAAAATAAAGGCACCAAAAGCCAGAAACAAATAAATTAAAGTATTAAAAATTAAAATTTTCAATTGAATGAGGTAAAATGACACAAAAAACCGCAATAACGATCATTTAAAGTACTTTAATTATTAAATTTAAAAAGATAATTTAATAATTACATCGCGCGTACATATATCCTATATTTTTTATCCTTCACAATAGCATATAAAAAATGCTATACACATTTTAAAAAAAACGTATGTACTTATATAATATATCCTTATCTAATTAAATAGTAATTTAATTTTTATTTTTTTTTTTTTTGCCCTATTAATTGGTAAACGATAGTAGTTTAAACCATAATAATAGGAAAGAACTTTAGATATAGAATAACTTTCCAAAATTTTATTAAAAGAATAGCAACAACAACATCGTTCGAAGAAAAAAAAAAAAAAAAAACCGCGAAAGATAATTACATATAAAGTATACAAAAAATGTTGGAAAATTTTAAAAATATAACGATGTACATAAATGTAATATTCTTTCTATTTATTATATTATTAATTATAACCATAGATAAGTACCATTATATTCCATACTATAAAATATGTAAAAATAATTTTTAATATTATGTGTTATCAACTCTTATAAATTCCCAATAGGCTTAGAGCAATTTTCATTAAGTACAGCTAAAGATTTTCTTTTTTTTTTTTTTTGTTTTCTTTTGGAATTATTATCCTCATTTTCCTCCACTCTAATCTATTAATTTCATATATTTTGTTCGAAATAATACTAAATTTCTAAAGTATCTATAGATAAGAAGTTGCTTTTCTTTTTTTCTCTTGTATTTTATTTATTAAAATTACAAAAAAGTTTTTTTTTTATAAAAATTTTGAATATTTTGTTTAGATTTTTAAAGCGAATTTAAAATAACGCTTGGAATGGAATTGAATGAAAATAAATAAATTGGGAATTAAAAAACAATATAGTGATAGAGGGAATAACTAATTTAACTAAATTTATTAAAATATTTAGTTTTTATTTTCTTTTAAGCAAATTTTCAAAAAAAAAAATTACAAAAAATGTGCCTATTAGTTTAAGACTGTTCGTCCGGGTGTTTTAAAAACTACTACACCGTTTGAAATAGAGCAATGAAATTTTAACTACGGAAAAGTATTGTAAAAAAAAAAAATTGATTTCGTTGAACAAATTTTTTCTGTAGGCGCACACGTTATGAGAGTAAAAGCTTCCAAAGTTCGAAAACCCCCTACTTCTATTTAAATTGTTATACTTAACACAAGTTCTATTAGGTATGTCTTCAAACCGAAAATCCCCAGTGACTACTTCTAAAAGTTTTCTAAATATACATATATATAATAAATACGTATACACTTTTGATATACGGTATTTTAATTTCAGGTTATGCGAAATTCAATTTTAGCAAAATTTATGACCCCTTCTATCTTCTCAACAGTTTTTAGTTAAAAACTTGAAATTTTGAGAAAATTTAGATCTTTGAAAATAATTAGTTATTTCAGAAAGTACTTTTGTATCATTCACCGTTTCGGAGCTGTAAAGGGTCATAAACTGAAAATTCCTTATTTTTAAACACGTATAACTTGAAGCCCTGTCGAAATTTTTATGAACTATAATAACTACATACAAAAGTTAAAGCTTTAATATTATATTTGTATTTCTGTTAACAACTTTAGGTTTACCTTAAAATTACAAAATTGTTACTTGAATTTTCCTAATTTTTTTTAATGAATTTTTCTAACGGTTTTTTTAAATTTTTATATTATTTAAGTTTATTATAAGTTTAAGTTTATTTTATTCAATAAACCTACTTATTTATATGCTCTTTACCGAAAACGCTTTTTAATTTTGGAAATGTGAATTTTTGAAACCCTCGCCTTTTTTCACCATCATATAATAGTAGCTATAGTGAACGCCAAAGTACGGAAACACTACTGGATATGATACTGATACAGTATAAAGATAGGAATTACAAAAAGAGGAAAATAAGGAATTACAAAAGATACTAGAATCTTTACCTAAAAGTTATATAATAAGTATCTTGATTTATTTTGTAACACTTTTAGATAATCTGATTTTTTCTTTTTTTCTACAAGTTGTATTAAATTTTTAAAGAACAAATAAAATATTAAATTGAGTGATAAAGTCAATTCATAATAATTCCATGGTTTTATGCTTTAAAGTGTCTTCTTCTGATTTATTTTGCACGTTTTAAAAGTACTCACGGGAAAATTGAAATAACTTCGAAAAAAAAAAAAAATTTTCGGGTAATTTTCGTGGATTATTAAATTTACATTTTTCGGTTATGAAAATATTTATTCGGTTATGAATATATATATTTCTTGTGAAGTTATTTCATGCAGCCGTAAAGAGTTTATTAAAAGAAATTAAAGATAAAATAAATTCCCTTGGGAGAATACGGCTTTAACTAAATATTACCACCTAATTCGCTTGAGCTAAATCTCGATTTAGTGAAAATTTCGAATTAGGGTAAAATTAACAGAGTAGATTTTAACTCTAAGAAAACTCAGTGCTGTTTAGTCTCTCGGAAAAGAAACATTTCGATACCAACTTTAACTTTTCAAAGGGAAGTTTTGCAACATACGGGTGAGCTCAACATCTTGGGCATGGAGCTAAACCAAAAATTAAGTTGGTCCAATCATATTTTTGGTATAGCTAAAGATGCAGCTAAGTTTATGGGTTTCCTATATCGTTGTAAAGCCTTCTTTTCATTTTCTGATCTCCTTAACACCTATAAAACATATATAAGACCTAAGATGGAGTACAATGCATATATTTGAGGGAAAGGAGCCTCCAACCGACATTGGGATTTCTCGATAAAGTAGATAATAGAGCAATTCGTGTAATAAAGGATCCATATGTCACCTCTACGTTCTCTCCACTTGGTCTCCGTCGCCTAACAAGAGATACCTTATAGGGTTGGGTTCTGGCTCTGTTCTTGAGAGCTTCTGCTGTCCACCCCTATGTAGTTCAAATTTCCAGATGGCATAATTCGGCTTATATAAATTCGTTTGTAGTACAAACATTACGAATGTGAAACCATCTCCGACCTCATGTGTTCCCCAGAATTGGTTATGATTACATTTACAATACGTGCAAAGATTCAAGGTGAATATTAACAAATTTGTTCACAATATACCTGTCAATTTGAAATCAATTTTCATTCCCTTACTAAACTTCTTCTGACCAGGCAGTAGGTAAAGGTCGTATAACTTATTGTTTGGTCAAAAAAGGGAGGTGATGTTTAGTGGGTTAGAATCCCACTCATAGAGGACTCGTGCTCGTTTTTACTCCTCTATAGTGTCGTTCGATAATTCCCACCTATTCTCGCAAAAAAAAAACAAAAATAATGTTCGCAACTATTGTTTTGTCACTTCCGATATGATATGCTAATCTTATTCAGTTTCAGAAGAATTGTACGTCAACAGGTTTTATTCGGTTGATCGTTTCTTCTACTACCTTGTAGCTTCAATTATATTGGAATTCTGATTATGTTTTTTGTATGTTTTTGAAGTATGTGCCCTATTCACTTAAGAAAACTTAATTAAGTTACATTTTTTATTTTTAAATTAATATTAAATTAATTTATGAACTATGTATATCTGTATAATATATATAGATGTATAGGTATATATATATCTATGTAATTATGGTTATTATATAATAATAAATTATACATATATAATATATACATACATATTTTGATATTTGTAATTTTGAATTAATAATTTTATAACTATCACAAGTTTCTTAATTAAATTAAATAATTTATATTTTATTTACATATATTTTATATTCTATTTCCTTTTTTAAATTTATATATTTGATTAATTTATTATTAACAAGATCAATTATTAAATGAATGTTAAAAGAAAATAAATTATTTAAGAATTCCATTTATATTGAAAATTTTGAATAAATTATTTTCTTTTTTAAATATAAAAAAAAAATATATATATATATAATTTATTTATTAAATATAAATCTTTCATATTTAAAAACTTAAAAAATATAAAATTAAATAACTTATAAGTATAACTATAAATATTATTTGTTAAGCATTTGTTTGCTCTTTTTAATATTAAAATAATTTTTTTTTTGGAAAATAAATTTATATAAGATATATTTGAAAATTATTTTTGAAAAATAAAATTTTAATATATAATAAAATCAATATATAACTATTTAATAAATTATTAATTAATATATACATTACTAATAAATTTTTATTTTTTTTGTTTTTTGTTTTTTTCAGGTGAGTTTTATCCAACCATTCGAAGTAATTTAAATAAAAAGGATCACACTTTTCAAAGATGTAAATTTTTAAAATTATTATTTTTTTTACATTTTTCTTTACATTTTACACTTTTCTTTACATCCAATGGTTTTAAAAGGCGCATAAGTTTTCCAAAAGACAATAGAAATCAGTTTAGAATATTATGATTTGCACGGGACCAAATTTTTATAATTTTAGTTAAAATTTTATATATACAATTCAATATATATAAGAGAAAACTGTCCAAACATAAGGGACACATATTTTTCAAGGAAATCCTAAGAAAAAGCAGTTAACACTTTTAAAAATATAATGTTGAAGTCTTACTGTTTGCATTTTATTATAACAAAATTTGTACAACTGTCTAAAAATATCATAATTTTTAATTTTTGAGTCCTTTAACAGAGATTATCACACATTTATTTTCTGAGGAAATTCCATTTTATGATAATTTTGAAATATCGATCTTCTCTCAAAATTTAAAAGTTCTATCTAAAAGCGTTCTGGAAGAATGAAAGAAGCAAAATCTTGCAAAATTTAATTCATCATCACATTATGTTTTATTTTGTCATCATATAACAGTAAATTTAAGTAGGTACTAAAAACTAACAAAATGTCCTGTCATTTTGCATTTTTAAATTCAAAAAATGTTAAGCAGAACATGAGGTATAAATATTTTAAAATAAGACTTACCAATTGTTATTGTCTCTAGCTCTGTAATAGATTAGGCTACATAAAAATGTTGTTCTACAACATTTATTTTTAAAAAAGAGATCTTCCTATCAATGATTAAAGTCTCAGTTTTCTATTTTAAACCATGTAGCAATTTTCTAAACAGACAAACTATTTTTTAACTTTTTTTTTTTTGGAACATGTGCTAAAAACTTATTTAAAGTTTATAAATGTATAGTTTCAGAAATAATGTAAGTATATATTATAAAATAAATAAATATATATTGTAACTTTTAACATCATTTTCAATTTTATCTTCCTTATAATTTATTTTCTTATATTATTTTATTTATTATTTAATATGAATCGTTTATTTGTCATATTTTGCTTAGCAAGAAAAAAAGAAAAAACCAAAAGATGGATTTAAAAGTTTAAAAACTGATTATGAAACTTATAAAGTAGAAAAAAAAAAAAAAAAAAATTCAGAATAATATAGTGGGCGAATCAAAAAAAACATGGAATCTAAAATGAAACGAAAAAAACCAAGAGAAATCAAAATCATTTTGAAATGAAAATCTATTTTTAAAAAATTTTCCTTTTATTTTATTTTTCTTAAATTTTTTTTTTTTGTTTTATACAACATTTTTCGTCTTTTCTATTTTTAATGTCCTTAAATTATTACATAATTTTTCTTTAAATTTCTTTAACAAGCCTGCCTCTTTCTTATACACTACACTACACTATATGTATATAAGTATATTTATTATTTTAGTATCTGTAGATAAATTCTTATTTATTTTGGTTTTTTATTTTTTTTTATATGTTTAATCTGGTCCAGTTTCAGATTTTCAGATTGAATAAACAACAAACGATTATAGAAATAAAAAAACGAAAAAAGAATTTTTGTTATACGAACATTTTTTTTTTTCTTCAAAAGAATCTTAAGATATAATAATCGACTTTTATCGACTTTCTAGGACAATTTTTTGACAAGTTTAAGAGCTTTCACACTTTAATGTCAAATTTTTGATATAAAGAATAAAACCATAAAAAAAAAAAAAAACAGTAATATTCTCCGTTAAAATTTTTGTTTTTTTGTTTTTTTTCAGATTTTTTAGTGAATTTTTTTCACATTTTTCTGAAAATTTTTGCGACTAATTTTTTCTCTCTTCTTTTATTAAAACTTTGCAAATTCCGAAATAAAAAAAAAAGAGACAAAAAATTATTTGAAAAATATAAGTTATATATTAATGAGGACAGGCAGGACAAAGTAAATAGCTTTTCACACAAAAAAAAAAAAAAAAAATAAAGAATGTCATGTTTGACATTTGAAATAAAATCAGGATAAAGAAAAAAAAGAAAATTAAAGTTAGAAGAAAAAATGTTTTTAATATTTAGGCTTTTTCTGTTGTTTTTATTCATAAAATTAACAAAAAACAAAAAAAAAAGGAAATATGTAACTAAAAAATAATATGAAATATTAGAAAACTTTACGGACTGTAACTATTTTTTGAAGGTCATTTTTACGAATCTTAGCAACATAACTTTTGACTTTTTTGTCCTTTATTTTTTAATGAATTTCCAATGAAGAGTAAAAGAGAAAAAAAACTGAATTAAAAACGAAAACTTTTAAATCAAATCCTCATACCAAAAGAAAATATAAAATTTTCAATTTATTACAGTTATTATTATATTACCTACATAGTATAATCTTTATACTATAATATAGCCGCTAGGGTATGTTATAGGTTTGTTAACCCTTACTACCATACCATAAATTGTTTACTTATCATCATCATAGTCATATTTTTTTTTTTTTTTTGTCGTTTTTTATAATGAAAGAAAGAGATAGAAAACTTGATTTCTTTTTGAGAAAAGTGTGAAAAATAAAATTTTTTTTTTATTTTTCCTTTTTCTATACATGCACACGTATGTGTATTACAGTTTTGTTTTTTTTTTTTTTGTTTTGTTTATATTGTTGGTGTTGTTGATAAGCTTTGAAAGTTACATAACTTCGTTTTTAGAAAGTTGACATATGTCAGATTTGATAAGGGGACTTTTTTTTGATAAAAAAAAAAAAAAAACAAACAAAAAAAGCAAAGAAAACAAAAAAAATTTTCTAAGAAAATAGAAAGACATGAAGTGATTACTTTCTTTTTTATTTCTGTGTTGTTATTATTATTATTATTATTGTAGTAACCACAAACACATGTAAAGATTATTCATAACTCATATTTAAGACTTTTGTTTCATTTAACTTTTTTTGCTGTGTTTTATCAAAAGTTTGGTAACAAGTTTTTGTTTTTAATATATATAAACTTTAGGTCACGAATTATTTTTATTGTATTGTGAAAATTATTCATACGATCATATAGGTATATAAAATATAAAGGATATAAAGGAGTAAAGGATGACTAACTGGTTAAATTTGTTAAGATTTATTCCTTTTATTCATTATTTCTTTAGTAAAAATTTATTTAGTAACATCCCTCTTCAAAATAACTCTTCAAATTTTTCCCTTCATCCTCCATAATCCGAATTATACTAAACCCAATTTTCCAAGTAATCCTTGCGCCTTTATCCTTTTCCACAAAAACAAACTGAACATTATATCAATATATAACAGGGGGTTGGTTGATTTTGGTTGGTTAAAGTCCAACACTACCCAGAGGAAGCTCGTTCGGTTTCTTTGAATTGACTTTCGATATTTTCCGTCCCTCGTAAAAAAAAAAATCAACTAATGACATGAAAATGAAAGTAAATTGTTTCAAATGTTTCATTTCTTCTCATTTCAGTATGTAATTGAAAAAAATTCTGATGCAATTCTTGACATATTTCATTATGATTTTGTATTTCAATCAGTTTACACTTAAATTTTATTTTTTTTTATTATTTTGTTTATTAAATAAAATAATCTCTTTTTTTATTCTTTATTGGTATCATTTTCTATCAATAATAAATAAATAAATTAAAATAATAAAATTTTATTTTCCAAACATCGAAATAACGTTGACAACAATTTAAATTACTTTTATTTTTATTTGAGTTTCAGTATTGTCATTTGACAGATAATTTTACTGACATTTTTTTCTCATTGCTATAATCACCTATACGGAAAAAACTGTAAGTTTTCAATGAAATGTTTTTTCTATGTGCATTTCAATGAAAGCTATAAGTGGCGCCTAAAAGTCTGTAATAATTTAAGATGAACTTTCTTAAAATCTGAAATACTTATGCATATTATATATTTACTCACACACATAAAGAAATTTAGAGATTAAAATAAGTTTTTTTTTTTTAAAGAATAAATTATAATATTTTTTTAAAAAGAAAAATAAAGTACAATTTTTTATTTTACTTATTGGTCATCCTGTACATTTATATAGAAGAACGCACGTTCATACTCATATAAATAACAAATCCCTATAGTATTTACATACCAAAAAAAAAAAAAAAACATAGAAGGTGTTAAAAGTATCTAAGAAAGACATAAAAAGGAGTGCTTTTTTGTGTTTTACTTATTATTTTCTTTATAGTTTTTCGAAAAGAAAATTTTCATTTTATGTAAGGAAAAAATAATTTCTAATTTACATGCTCACACATATCCCACATATATGTATACAAAATTTCTGTTTACATATTATATGTATTTATGTAAAAAAAAAAAACTGTTGTTGTTTGTTCACTTCAATTAACCAAAAAATTGAGACAAGGATTTATTATACATTGCAGTCAGTTTGTTTTTCATTAGAAATGAAAATTTGTTGAATATTTAGTATGGGTGATTTGGCATAAAAAAGGAGTATTTTTGGTAGATTATTTTGGGTTGTATATACTTGATGACAGATTCCTTTTTGCAAAAATTTTATTTTTATTTTTTTCTCCTTTTTCTTTATTATCGTTATCTTTAATTTGTTTTCTAATTTTTAGGATTATAAAGGATAACCAAGAAAAAAAAAAATAAGGATGATACAATTTTGTATGATATGAAAATAATAAAAAAACTATGATATGAATCTTTAGATACTTTGTATATATATGTATTACTAATTTACTCATTTTTTTTTCGGTATATACTTATTGTGTATTAAAAAATTTATTTTATTTTTTTTTTTTGTTTTGGGTGTGATAAAATGTGTATAGTTGGTCAAAATCTGTGCAATGTCAAGTCAATTTTATTACAGAAATTTGACCATAAATATTATTGAAAAGTAGATTTTCATTAAAACAATAGAAAATGAAGGAAAAGGAAACAAAATAAGAAAAATTTCTAGAAATTATCTGATGATATTTTAGTAATAGAAAAAGAGAAATAGTTTTATAGAATTTGATATGATGAATACTAGAATTATTTGAAACTTGAAGATACAAAATGAATTTATTGGACTTATGTACTTGCTTGAGTTTTGTATACTATATAAAATGATATAAAAATTTAGAAATTAATAACAAAACGAAGAATACAACATGCTAAAGAATTTCTATTGTAAGAATTCAATAAAAAATGTTTGCATGAAATTTTATAATTTTATTATCCTTATAAAGTTAAAAGATATACAACATTTATAGACAATGTTTTACTTAATGCATTCGAATGATTTTTTTATTTTTTGCAAATATTTTTTATTTTTTTTAATTTATAATTCATTGATACTTTAAACGATTTCATATGTGTACCATATGCATATTTTTTTAAAAATATTTTAATACGTTGAGTCCGATATGCTTACCGGTAAACATAAAAAAAACACTTGTATAATTTCCAACGTGTATCATCAGTGAACATTACTGAAATTTTTGAAAATCCACTGCTCACCGGTGAACATAAAAATAAACTTTCGTTAAGTCCCAATGTTTTACAGGTGAACATTTTTAATGGTAAAAAAAACTCCATTAAATTGTTTTAAGATTTAAAGATTATTCAGCAATGTCCACCGGTGATACACATACAACTTAAAGCAAGTTTATTTTTAGGTTCATCGACGAATAGTGAATGTTGAAACATTTGTGTAATATTCACTGGTGATACACGTGGGACTAAACGGGTTAAAAAAATTGTTCTCTCAGTTATTCTTTTTTAACTGGTAATAAATAGACAAATTGCTGAATGATAAAACAGTATAGATATTCCTAATCTTGTTAATACCGAATATTACTTAAAATCAAGATTTACGATGATTTTGTCAAATCTTTATTTTAATTTATATTTTTCTTTATATTACGCTATATTACGCTTGTATTCATTTATTAACTTTTGATAAGTTTCTTCCAAACATTTCAGTTATTGTATTAACTTTTACTTTTAGTTCTTAATCTTGAAAATAATCAAATTGTTTGAACTTTCTTTTGCTTGCTTGAAACTTCTGAGAGTTCTTTACTAAAATATCTTTTTTTTTTTGTATTTTTTGAGATCCTGTACTTTTCATTTACTTTTTTCTATCATGTCCTTTACTATACTTTTAATATTCATTCGTCCATATTATTCACAAACGTAAATATTTCTTTGTCTCATTCAACCAAATGTATTATAAATTTAATATTTCCTAGATATAAAATTATACTGAAAAAAACAAAACCGAAACACTTTTTGTCGTTATTTTATTGTTATGATGCATGAAAAAATTCCTTTTAATATCATACAAAAATATTCTTTTATTTTTATTTTTTAATTTTATGCATTATTGTTTTAATTTAAGAAAATTTAAATTCTATACAAGATTTTTGTTGTATAATTTTTTTCAAAATTCCATATAAATTTATCTAGTAAATGCATCTTTTACAGGATAATCATAAATTTAGTATAAATATAAATTATTTCTTTTTTTTTGTTTATTGTTATTTTTCTAATTTTTTGCATACGAAAAAGAAAAACAAAATAACTTTAAATACTTTCTTCGAAAAACTTTTAATTCATTTTCTTAATTTCTGTTTTATTTGCTGTATAAGTACGTATCTATAGATTTTGAAAAAACGATGTTTTATAAAGAAATATAATCCTAATTTAAAAAATCTTGAATTTGTTTTTGCGCCAAAATTTTGAATGAAACTAAATTTTTTTATGTTGAAAATAAGTGTTCCTTTTAAGATTTTTATAAAATTTATACTGTGTAGTTTATAGTGAGTTATAGAACCAGGATCTCAATATTTTATTTGAAGAAGATTTGGGGCAAAAGTCTTTACCATTGTTAATTATTTTTATTCGAAATATGCATGGAAATAAAATTTTTAGAAAAATTGAGTTAAGCCTTCCCCAGACCGACACAGAAAAAAATTCGTGCGAAAATCGCGGAAATTTGCCGCATGAAAACCGCTGTCAACCAAGTTTTTTTTGCAGAAAAAATTAGTATGTATATTTGCCGCACAAAAAACGCTGTAAAAACGCGTGTAAATATTGTTGGTGTGGGCATATTCATAAGCCGCCATGTAATAATAAAAAACACGAATCGCTGCTGTTGCAAAAAAAACTAGCCAGCGTGGGAAACGCTTGATGCGATTTTTCCAGAATACGTCTAATAGGGTTCTAAAATTAAATATTGGTCGGCACTAAATATATCTGTTTTCATTTTGATATTTTTTCTGAAAAAAGATTTTGACTTTCAAGATTTTTTTTTTTTTGTTTTTTCAAAACATCGTAGATGAACCATTGTTTTTTCAAATTAAAGTTAAAAAAAAAAGTAAATAGGTCAGAAACTTTATTTTCTTTGAACTTGTGTATTTAATTTTATTTTCATTTATTTATATTTTATTTTATGTCCTTTTATCATTTTCTTAAATCTCTTCTTTGACAGTTTAGTTGTTTTTCGTTTTTTCTTTTTGTATTTTTATTTTTTTTGCTCTTAAGTGTCATACAAAAACTGTTGTGGTTAATTAGGGTAATTAAAGTACAAAACAAAATAAAAAAAAAAAAAAAAAAAACAACAAGAAAATCAAAAGCAAAAAAAAAAAAAATTTAATTTTCTTTTCTAAACTTTTCATCCTCTCATCCGTACTGTCTCTCTTATCAATTTGTAATTTTCATATGCGGTTTTTATTACGATTTTTTTTTTTATCTTACTTATTTTACTTGTCATATTATATATATGTCATATATATATGTCTGCTCTAGTATTTAATTTTATATCATCTCTTTCTCTCTTACAGTTATTTATTTATTTTTGGTTTTCTTTACAATATGTTTCTTTTCAATTAAAAAAATAAAAACAAAATGAAAAATATTTTTATATTTTTATGGTGAACAGTTTTTTCGGTACTTAGAAAAATGTCCATAATGGTTAGTTAAGTGTAAATTGTTTTCAACACAAGTCCTTAATACCAACAAAAAAAAAAAAGAAAAAGTAAAAAAAAAAAAAGAAAACTTTTTTTTTTTATCTTATTTAAGAATTAGTTAGTGTCTCTTTTTCTAAATATAATCTAATATAATTTTTATATTTATATTTTTTTTTTTTTTTTGTTGCTATAAAGAAGAAAATCATAATCCTGTCAAGTTTTTATTTTATTTTTTTTTATTTCATTTTTATATTAACTTAAATTAAGAGATAATGTAAATACGAAAATTTCTCTTATAACACATAATATTTGCTGCCGTTGTTGTTATTTTTATTATTGTATCGTTAATGTTTTGTGACAGTTAAGTCGAAAAGACAACAACATCAACAACAACGGCAACAATAACAATAATAACAAAAACAACACTAAATAATAATAATAATAATAATGATGATAATAAGAAAAAATAATAATGAAGAGAAAAACTAAAAAGTAAAGATTCTAAAGTAATAGTGATTGCAATACCGGTATAATAAAAATGTATCACTAGTTTAAATCGGATTTTAAATATTATGAAAATCTTTATTTTAAAAAACGATATCAAATTTGATTTTTTTTTTTATTTCAACAAAAATTTATTTTAAGAAACAATCACTTGCATTTTGTACACTATTTGTATTTACGAAAAATATAATTTATTTCTAATAAACCGTGTAATTAAAAACTGTGTATTTAATCCCTATTACGATATCAATTATATAAGATAGACCAGAAAAGAATACGGAATAAATATAAGAAAATCAGAATTTGATCAGAAAAAAAATATAAAAGATACAAAAACAAAAAAAAAACAAAAAGAGACAACAATAAAAAAAAATAAAAAATTAAGAACAAAACAATAAAAATAAAAAAGACTGAAATGGAATATTGTTTAAAATTGTGTGAAAATTACTTTTTCCATTTTTCTTGGTTTTTCTTGCATGGTTGTTAATTTTTTCTGTTCTTTCATTCTAAAAAATATCAAAAAAACAAAAAAAAAAAATTGTAAATGAAAAAGAAAAAGAAAACAAATTCGGAGAAGGTTAATCCTGTAAGACGATAGTAAGAAAATCTACTAAATAAACGAACCCTCGCTTTAATATGAAAAAAATTTTATATAAAAAAAAAACATGGGGTGTGCATTATAATTTAATAGGCAATCCAAAAGATTTACCAATTTATATGTCGTTTCGCTATTTATCTTCTTTTTTTTTCTTGCCTTTTTGTTTTGTTTTTTTTTTTTTTGTTTTCATTCAAAGACAAGTTAAATAGGATTTGCAGGTATTAATGAAGGGTTAGGATGGATAACTAAAAGATATTCAATTACAAAATTAATATATTTTTAAGGGTTTATTTTATTTTGTTTTTGGCAATTTTATATGATATTTAAAAAAAAAAAATTTTTAAGTTTTTATTTTTAGGTTTGTTTAAGGATTATTTTCAATATTAAAATCAATATATTGAAAATTAAGAAACGAATTTAAAACAAGGTTGGATAAAAAAAAGTATTAAGTTCCTTCAATAGTTTAGATATTATAATTTAAAAATTTTTGGTTTCAATAAATTTAAATTTGTACAGGTACTAAAAATTGTGGCAATATTTTGTTTTTTTATTATGAACATAATATATACCTATATTTATTTTTCAGTATAAGTAATCGATTGAAAGCTATAATAAATAGAACTATTATTTGCCTGGTTGTAAAGACAAAAAAAAAAAAAAAAATTTGAACTTTTATTCTTTCTTTAACTAAAAGAAGATTTTTAAGAGATTATGTTAAAAATTTGCTTTAAAAATAAAAGCCTATAAATAAACAAAAAATTTTTAAAAGACGTTCATTAGGACTTAATTTGGACTTAATTTTTAATATTTAACTAAGTATCAGTACCTAATAATTAAAATATATATTATATTAAAAATACTTTGTCCAACTTCGTTTCACTTTGTCCGTTCGTCCGTCCGTCTGTTTACAAAACTTCTACACCGTTAAAGATAGAGAAAAAATTTTTTAACCATGGGTAGGTCTCATAATAAAAATCATTTTGTGGAACAACTTTTTCATGTAGCCCCATTACGGAGCTACGGCCCGTCAAACTTTGAAATAGCCCTATTTTTAAATACATATATCTCATGTTCTGCTTAAGATTTTTTCAATTTGAAAACGCCATTCGACAGGTATTTTATTTATATTTGTAAATTAATATCAAAATTATAATTTTTTTTAAAATTTAGTATTTAAATTTACCGTTATGTGAAAACCACATTTTGCATGAAATTTCTTTTTTCATAACTCCGACACGCCTTTAGATAGAAATTTTGAGACAAGAAAGAACTTTTAGAATTAGTATAAATTCCCTTAGAAAATTTATTAGCACCATCCCCTGTTTAGGAGGTATTAGGGCTGAAAAATTGAAAATTTGCTATTTTTAGGCACCTGTAACTTAAGCACCTGTACAAATTTTTCTTCGACAAGACATAAAAATTAAAGTTCCAGTAATATATTTTTATGCGGGGTAATGGTTTTTCTTAGTTATAAAGGGTTCCGCACTTACAGCGCCTCAAAAATCCAGAAAAGTGTTATTTTCGCATATTTCGCAAGTCACAATTCTAAACAGTTTGTATTGTGTTTTGGAAATGCGCACTTTTAAAAACCGTTTGTTTAGATTCTACCATGTTTTTATACTTCTAAGTAAGTATCTTCTACTTTTTTTATTTTATAGTCATTTTTTAAAATAGTTACGGAATTTTCTTTGGGTTATGCAGTTCGAATTTACTTTAACCATATCTTAGTCTATTTGTTTATACTTACATTTCTTAAAATCATTAGCATAACTCTAATTTTCATTAAAACCTAATAGCAAATTCATGATGTAAAATATTTTATCTATAAATAATTTATTTTATGCTAGCATCTATTGACTTCTGTTTAATCCAAAACTCTAACCAGAATTGTCAGGAAGGATATTTGGAAATTATTTTCTTTTTTTTTTTTTTGCCTAATATTAAAATGTAGGTCAAAATTATTCTTCATATAATATTACTTATTTATTAGTTTCTTTTTTAGCCGCCATCTGTTCTTTTCTTTTCTATATACTTATATATACAATATACATATACTTAATTATATATTCATTTTAATTTATGTATTATTACCACCTACTATCTCCGCCTTCCATTTTTCTCTAATGAATTTAATTAGTTGGGATTAAATTACCCCAAAAAAAAAAAAAATAAAATAAAATAATATAAAAATTTACATTTTTTATTTTTCGGTAGTTATGGTTTTTAGAAAACAGGGGTGCATAAATTTTTACGCCTTATATATAAATCGAAATTAAATTGAAAGCAAAAAAAAAAAACGCAATGAAAAGTGCTTTGAGTTAATTTGTTGTTTAGTACAGTGATTTAATTTAATAATACAAAAACAACAAAAAAAAAAAGAGAAGAGAAAAGGAAAAAATTAAGGTAAGAGAATATTTAAAAAAAAAAAAACAAAACCAAGTAAACCAAAAATCAAAATAAAAGAACCTAATTAAATTATATTTACCTTGTATAAATATATGTACTTATTTAGTATTTAATAAAATTTAATGCACATACTTATATTACTTACTTATACATATATAAATAAAAAATAAAAATATTTAAATTATTTATTTTGTGTCAAAATTTTTTAGTTAATACAAATAAATGTAAATAATTTAATTATATACATATGTCATTATAAAAAAGAGTAATATAACCTTTTTCACTTTCCATAATTTTCTCATCAAATTATTTTCTGTCCTTTTTTTTTTTTTTGTACTTTTCTCTCATTTGTTTTTTTGCTTTTTAATTTTGCACAGAGAAAAAAGTTAATTGGTTAATTGAAAAAAAAAAAAAAAAAAGATTTTATATTTATGCACGTGTATGTATCATATCATGTTTGAAAGTTTAATTTTTTTATTTTTTTTATACTTTGAGTTTTGATCTGTACAGTAATATTCTCATTCCAGAGAATATTAAGAGTTTAACATTTAACATAATTAGTTAACAAGCTGTAAAAGTAGCATTTCATTTTAATTAACACTTACTAATGATTTTTTTTTATGAAATAAATGAGATAAATTTGGTTTTTTTTTGTTTTTTTAAGTTTTTTTCAGAAAAATTTAAACTGTGTTTTAACATTTAAAAAATAAATTATTAAATTTTAATAATAAAATAAAATTCAAAAAGGATGTTTTTTTATATACATAATATGGACTTAATATGTAATATATATTATAATATAATGTTGGAAGAGGTCGTCTAACTTTTGTAAAAAATTTACATGTTTTTATAATTAAATTCAAATAAATGTATAACTAATATTTTATTTTTGATTTATTTAAAAATTACTTTTTAGCACATTTCCAAAAAAATTTTGAAAAAATGTGCTTATTAGTTTCACTCTGTCCGTCCGTCCGTCCGTCCGTCCGTCCGTCCGTCCGTCCGTCCGTCCGTCCGTCCGTCCGTCTGTTTACAAAACTTCTACACCGTTAAAGATAGAGAAAAAAAATTTTAACCATAGGTAGGTCTTATAAAAAAAATAATTTTGTGGAACAACTTTTTCATGTAGCCCCCCCCATTACGGAGCTACACCCCCTCAAACTTTGAAAAAGCCCTATTTTTAAATGCATATATCTTATGTTCTGCTTAAGATTTTTTCAATCTGAAAACGTCATTCGACAGGTATTTCTTTTATCTTTGTAAATTAATATCAAAATTATACAATTTTTTTAAATTTAGTATTTAAATTTACCGTTATGTGAAAACCAAATTTTGCATGATTTTTCTACTTTCATAACTCCGGCACGCTTCTAGATACAAGCTTGCAATTTTGAGGCAAGAAAGAACTTTTAGAATTAGTATAAGTTTCCTCAGAAAATTTTTTCGGACCACCCCCTGTTTATGAGCTATTAGGGCTTAAAAATTGAAAATTTGCTATTTTTAAACACCTGTAACTTAGGAACCTGCACACATTTTACTTCTGCAAGATGTAAAAATTAAAGCTACAATAATATATTTTTACGTGTGTGAAAGGTTTATTTTAATTGTAAAGGGTTCCAAAGTTGCAGCTCTTCAAAATTGTAAAAAAGCCCCATTTTCAGATGTATATATCTCGGGCTCTGCGTAATAGTTTTGCAATCTAAAACCGGCAGAAGATCGAAAATTTTATTATCTATATGAAACAATATCAAAATTATGTAATATTATGTAATTTACGATTTAAATTTACCGTTATGTGAAAACCACATTTTGCATGAAATTTCTTTTTTCATAACTCCGGCACCCCTTTAGATAGGAACCTGAAATTTTGAGACAAGAAAGAACTTTTAGAATTAGTATAAGTTTCCTCAGAAAATTTTTTGGTAACGCCCCCTCTTTAAGAGTTATTACGCCTCAAAAATTGAAAATTAGCTATTTTTAGACACCTGTAACTTAGGCACCTGTAAAAATTTTTCTTCGGCAAGACATGAAAATGAAAGCTACAATAATATATTTTTACGTGTGTGAAAGGTTTATTTTAGTTGTAAAGGGTTCCAAAGCTGCAGCTCTTCAAAATTGTAAAAAAGCTCCATTTTCAGATGTATATATCTCGGGCTTTGCGTAATAGTTTTGCAATCTAAAACCGCCAGAAGATCAAAAATTTTATTATCTATATAAAACAATATCAAAATTATGTAATATTTTGTAATTTACGATTTAAATTTACCGTTATGTGAAAACCACATTTTGCATGAAATTTCTTTTTTCATAACTCCGGCACCCCTTTAGATAGGAACCTGAAATTTTGAGACAAGAAAGAACTTTTAGAATTAGTATAAGTTTCCTCAGAAAATTTTTTGGTAACGCCCCCTCTTTAAGAGTTATTACGCCTCAAAAATTGAAATTTTGCTATTTTTAGACACCTGTAACTTAGGCACCTGTAAAAACTTTTCTTCGGCAAGACATAAAAATTAAAGCTTCAATAATATATTTTTACGTGTGTTAACAGCTTTTCTTAGTTATATAGGATTCCGGACTTACGGCCCCTCAAAATCTCAAAAATGTCCTATTTTCACGTTTTTTTCTTATTACATGAAATTTTCAAATTTTTGTGTAAGTCACACTTCTAAACAATTTGTATTGAGTTTTGGAAATGTGCGCTTTTAAAAACCGTTGGTTTACATTCTACCTTGTTTCATTTGATATCGTCTTTAATGTTCTTTTGAATTTTTAAAATTTTTTTTTTCGTCCTTTGAGTAAGGATGATGTAAATCATTGAAAAATACTGTACGGAATATAGTAATGCGATACTTTAACTCACAAAAGACAATCTTGTCTTAAAATATTAAAACTAGTCTGAAAGACTAGCAAAATTAATGCCTTAACTCTTATAGATCTACTGAACCTGCAGACCTCCGTGAAGATGATTTGTGTTTATCGCTAAATCTGGTAGTCTATATAGTTCTTTTAAGCCTTCTATTGGCATTTTCGGAATTTAGGAGTTTTAAAGTTTTTACATTTAAGTGCCTTTTTATATGGATCTTATCTGTTAGTGCATATTTTGTTAATTCCTCGCTTAAACTAGGTATTTCTATAGATCTCTATGCAAAGCGCAATTTCGTACGTAAGCCATATTACGTAAAATTTGATTTTAAAAATTTAGATACATCGAATATTTGTTTAAATTTTATATTCTGTTGGCAATCTATATATCTAGTTTCGATCTAGAAGCCAATGCATTTCTATGGTTCGATTTTTTAAATGTTATATTGAATATTGTTTAATCGAATTTTTAACAAAATTACCAATATTGCTTAATTTTTTATGGATTCTAGATTAGATTCGCATGACATATGGTTTTTGATATTACCAATAATGATGGTTAACCTATAATTTAAATATTTTTAAATTTATCATTTCGAAATATTTGTTAGAATTTGTTCCATCTATAAGTATTTTGAATCATGAACCTTTGACAAGCGTTGTCAAGTATATATACCAGCCATTATTCAGTATTGGATTCTTGTTTCTATTACATAGAAGCTTAAATTTTTTTTTGTAGAAGTTAAATATGATTTATAAGGATAAAATTCCACTTAATTTCCTCCAGTAAAAGTTTTTTTTTTTTTCTTTTATTATATTATCATTTTGAACAGAAGGCAATCAAATTTGAAGCTAATTATCTAATATCTAATATAGAAAGCTTCCGAATCAATCAATGTAAAATTACCAGTATTTTAATTCGGCTATATATGATATGAGGTATATACTGTATAGGAAACAGTACAAATGTAATAAAAAAAAAAGCTATTAAATGAAAATTTGTATAAATATTACCCAATAAATGTTTCATTTATAAAAGAAAATTAAGATAAATAGCATTGTAAAATAGATATAGGAACAAACCACCAATTTGTATTACATGTAATGCATATACATATATATAAATATATATATATATTCTTAGAAGAAAAATTCTTATCTACAAGATTTATCAATTTCCAATAATAAATAACAATAACAATAACTATATTATTATATAATAATAAAATCAAAATGCAAAACCGTAGAAAAAATTAATGGTTCATTTTTAATATAAATATAACATATACATATATTAATATCTGATACAATTTTCAATTTCTCCAATTTATAGAGAGTATAAGACAAAAAAAGAAAAATCTATATTCAACAACTCAACAAAAAAAAAAAAAAAAAAAAATTTACAAGAAGTGAAAGTAAAATTTTCATTTTTCCTACTTGCAAGCACTTTCAGGATCATTTGAGTTCAAACTACTTATCTACTGTTTTTCTTTCTTCTCTGAGATTATAAACCTCATGTAATCATCAATTTTTTTTTTTAATATTCTATATTTAAAAAAAAAACAAAAAAAAAAGGTAATGTACTGTAAAAGCTATAATTTCTGAATTTATTAAAAGAAGAAGTGGTAGAAGTGCATCAGAGTTTTACAATCGATTAAGTACAATTAATAATAAGTACTCAATAAAAGAAAAATATATTTATATATGAAGATAATTTTCAATAATTTTTCATTATTTTTTTTTTTTTTTATCATATATTCGAATTAATAAGCATTTTTCCAGATACACATGAATATTTACTCTTACCAATATACTGCAGATACAATTTTTTTATGTAAAGAATTTATTAAAACTTTTTTTTTTTTTTTTTTACTTTTATTATTTTTATAAAGTAGCACAATATATATAGGATGCATAAAGAAAAAACTTTACTAAAGAATTTTCAATTTTCTCATTTTGTTTTTCTTTTTTTTTTTTTATTTGTTTCATCTGACCCAATTTTTTTAAAAGAACACCTTCATATCTAGAAAAATAAAAAAAAAAACCAGGTGTTAAATCCATTGAATTTCAATCTTATTCCATCTTATTCTCTCTCGGTCTAACTTCTACTCGCCCTAGAGGGTTTCTTGTTCACCTATGATTTTTCAAATTACGCACAACCATACATAAGTATAGACATTTACACAAATATAAAAGTTTTTATTTTTAGTCTTATCTTAAGTATTAAAATATATATATATGTGTAATGGGTCTTACGGGGCATGGCACATATACCAAAAAAAAAAGGGTAAAAACTTATTCAATTTAAAATTCTTTAAAAAAAAATGGATTTTTTTTTTAAATCAAGATAGGCCAGGTCTCGTTTCTTAAAATCCTTAAGTATTATATTAAAAAAAAAAAAAAAAAAAATTGTAAAAGGTAAAAATCTTCAAGGATATTTAAAAAAAAAAAAAACAAAATTGTAAAAAAAGAATATTTTTCTTCTTAGAAAAGAATATAGATTTATAATGAAATTTCAACATAACAAGAAAATTTAAGATCCTGAATATCCTGAAAGTATTGAAAAAAAAAAAACTTCTTAAAACTTAAGTTATCGGTTTTCAATTATAATTTCTAGAAGTTGAAAATCAGAATTTAATACATAGTAGTGTATAAGTATAATGCATATTTATATTTCAGTATAACTTTCATTTTTTAAAATGTTATCCTTTCTAATATAAATATTACATGGTATGTGATTTTTAGAGTATCATTAAAATTCATAGGATCATGATGAGTATATAATGGAATTGTTAAAAATGTAAATTATGTATAGTTGATTGGAATATACCAGTATATTAATAAATACAAATCAATTTATAACAAAGTTTTGTTTAATAATAATTCTTAAGAATTTAAGAATCATTTATCAGAAAATAATTATGGTAAAATATTATACATATATTATAAAAATACAAATGGGGCCCCGATGATCTGATGGATAAGATAGTATAAAATCCGCTCTAAACTCCAAAGTAGTGTGGGTTTGAATTCCACGCACCTCGTAAGTCCGCTGAAATCACCCTGACGACATTTTCAACAACATCTGGAGAGAAAAAGCCATATTAAAAACAAATTCTTTAAAAAATCAATTTTTATTCTACAAAATAATTTCTTCTTAAAATTTAACCAAAATTGGAATAGACTGAGTTTTTTAAATATTAATAGAATATTTAAAATTTTTGTACTTGAAAATTTTAACAGCAACATTCGAAATTTGAAAATTATAAATTAAGTTTTCGAAGATCAGAGTAATAATGAAATAAAGGAAACCAATGAGGGACGCATTTTTTTAAATATGATTTCCATACTAATAGAATTGAATTTATCATAGTTTTGTTTATGCTATGCTCTTTGTTGGTTAAAATACTGCATACTTAGTTGAAATTCTTTAAATAACCGAATTTTAATAGAGTTTTACTTATTTCAAGGGTAGATGGGAATCTAGAAAGACATAAATCAGATTAAAGCTTGAATTCTTTTTGGTATTAATGTTAGATTTTAACCAACCAAACACCACCTTCCTTTTAAACGAAACATTATAGGTTAATAGAACCTATGGTATAATATACTGTTTCGTTTGGAGATTGAGAAAAATAAGGAATAATTAAGAAATAAGATTAAAAGAAATTGAGAAATTGGTAATCTTCCAAAAACACCTTGGCAGCATTAGATTCTTATTGATTAAACCCACCTCCACCTTTATTAAATATAATGGGATGAAACCCCTAACTACTAAGGCATAGTTTAATGATTGAGATCAGAATTAGGAAAGGATAGGACAGGGATGCAGAAATTTTGAATTGAGTGAGTGAAATTGTAAGGAGCAATGAATCTGCCTAATATTATTACTATTTTGCTATCAGTAACAATAGATATCAACAATTATAACATGCAATTAGTATATATAAGTAACACCTTCCTGTATAAGGTAAAAATTGAAGGCAATCCCACTGTCACTGTAGCAGCTATTATTAATTATTTACTGCTTATTAATTATTAATATTATTATTATTATTATTATTTACTACAAAGTCAGGACCATCAGTAGATTAATATACGAATAAATCTATAATTATAATTTAGTAGTTTTCAACCAAACACTACGTATTATGACATTCCGCTTAAGTTTTGAATACAAGTGTATATTTGGATATGATTTTTCTATTACAAAATCTACATTAGTATATATGTAACATACATAATATGTACGTATGTTTAGAATCATGATTTTTTTTTTTGTTTTCTTTTGGAATCAAGAAATTTTGTATCCCATACGATTTTTTTTATAATTTACATGTCACGATGAAATATACTTACGTACACCAGCTACAGCCACCCTACTAACTAGTATAGTTAAATTTTATAAATTAATAAATTTAAAATATAAATATATCGAAATTTATTAAAGATGAATCTTTATTACTTGATTATATTTTTCATTTTATTAGATAATGAAAAAAAACAATTGTTACTATACAAATAAATAATTCATATAAGGTATATAAAATAAAAATAAATTAATTAAAATATTTTTATATCTAAATTTGTTACATATCATTATATCATGAGGGTGGTTTATAATTTTATATATTATAGTTACCGCATTCCAATAATATTTTAATTAATAATTTTTCTCATAAGTTATAGCTTCAATAAAATACTTCATTGTTTTTGAAAGAACAATCAATCTACTGAAATTAATAAAAATCACACCTTTCCATTTAATTATTTTGTTTTTTTCATTTTTTTTGGAGTAATAAAGAAAATATTTTCGTATTAAAGAAAAATTGGAAAAAAAAAAGCAGTGTTCTGAATTTCAATTAATTTTATAATGTATGCATGTTGTGTTATATCTTGTATAAATTTTATTTAATATAATTAATTCAGACTGAATAAAAAAAAGAAAAAAAACAAAAAAAAAATTAGGGTATGTCAATAAAAAAAATAAAAAAAATACAGATGTGTAAATTAAAAATTAAAAAAAAAAAAAAAAAAAACAAATAAAAAAACAAAAAATAATTTTTTATGCATATTTATGTAGGTGACAATGATATTCTGCAAATATTCTCATTTTATATTTTGCATATTAATTATTTATTTGTCTCTTTTACTCTTTAATAGAGTTTTTCGTTTTTCGTTTTTTTTTTTTTGTTTTTATTCCTGTTATTTATTTTAATCCAATCGTATAAAAAAATTGATTTTTGTTTTTTCCTTTTTTTTTTTTTGTCTATATAGAAATGAAAAAACATATACATACAATAAAAAAAAAAAAATAATTCAATCGGTTTAATGAACTGAAAAGAATCAAAAGAATTTAATAAATTAAATAAAACAAAAACAAAATAAAAAAATATTGAAATGAAAGAGACAAAAAATATTAAACAAAAAAAAAAAAAATTTTTTTTTAATTAAACTAAAAAAAAAAATTGAACTTTTAAATTATAATATTGGCCAATACAAATGAACAAAAACAAAAAATATAATAATAATAATAATAAAATAAAATAATAAATAAAAAATTAAACTCGTAAATGAATTATGAAAAAAAAAAATATGTATATAATTCGATTTCCGATTGAATTAACAATCATTCCAATTAAACGGAACATATATACATATATACTTATTTATTCAATAATAAAGATCGCTATTAAAAGTATTAGAGATGAATACTATGTTTTTTTTAATATTTTCCGAAAGGATAAGAAACATTTTTATGGGTATGGGCTATTTTAAGATACATTGTATAAAATCTTTTCATCAAAAGTTATTTTACAAAAAAGTCACTACGAGAGTCTATTCTATCGTTTTACAAAAGCCACTTCGCAAATTCACCATTTGACAAAAAAAAAACACTTCGCAAATTTACCGTTTGAGTGTATTTGAGTTAAAATTTCCATTTTACAAAACAGCCATTTCGCAAATTTACCGTTTTCATAAAAAATTTACTTCGTAAACTCCCCATTTGACAAAAAAGTCATAGGACAATAAAAAAATTGAGCTACCAAACCCTAACCTCCGTTAAACAAATAATGGAAGTTATTTTTTGTTCAAATGTCCATTTTGCAAAGTGTATAATTTGCAATTTGTCTGTTTGTAAAACGTACTGTTTTGAGAAACTTCTTTTGATGAAATGATTTTTTGTAAAACGATTTTTGTAATGTGTGGTTCTCCCCTTTTATTATATTCATAATATTGTACTTTGACTGTGCGCAAAGTCACATATACCTTGTGTTTTAAACTAAGTTGTAATCATCAGTTGCAATTTCTCATTCTCTTAAACAACAAGGTAGAATGTAAACCAACGGTTTTTAAAAGCGCACATTTCCAAAACTCAATACAAATTGTTTAGAAGTGTGACTTACACAAAAATTTGAAAATTTCATGTAATAAGAAAAAACTTGAAAATAGGACATTTTTGAGATTTTGAAGGGCCGTAAGTCCGGAATCCTATATAACTAAGAAAAGCTGTTAACACACGTAAAAATATATTATTGAAGCTTTAATTTTTATGTCTTGCCGAAGAAAAGTTTTTACAGGTGCCTAAGTTACAGGTGTCTAAAAATAGCAAATTTTCAATTTTTGAGGCGTAATAACTCTTAAAGAGGGGGCGTTACCAAAAAATTTTCTGAGGAAACTTATACTAATTCTAAAAGTTCTTTCTTGCCTCAAAATTTCAAGCTTGTATCTAGAAGCGTGCCGGAGTTATGAAAGTAGAAAAATCATGCAAAATTTGGTTTTCACATAACGGTAAATTTAAATACTAAATTTAAAAAAATTGTATAATTTTGATATTAATTTACAAAGATAAAAGAAATACCTGTCGAATAACGTTTTCAGATTGAAAAAATCTTAAGCAGAACATAAGATATATGCATTTAAAAATAGGGCTTTTTCAAAGTTTGAGGGGGTGTAGCTCCGTAATGGGGGGGGCTACATGAAAAAGTTGTTCCACAAAATTATTTTTTTTATAAGACCTACCTATGGTTAAAATTTTTTTTCTCTATCTTTAACGGTGTAGAAGTTTTGTAAACAGACGGACGGACGGACGGACAGAGTGAAACTAATAAGCACATTTTTTCAAAATTTTTTTGGAAATGTGCTAAAAAACGCTTTAAAATAAATTTATACGAAAACAAAACGACGAAACAGCTGTTGTAACTTTTCTCATTTAATCAAAATTTAGCTGTTTAGCAAATTGCAAGTTACCAATTATCCACTATCCAAATATTCTTGAAAAAACCGTATAACCCTGCTTTTAAATCCACCTTTAAAGTCCCTTTAATATTCTGGAAAAGACGTAATATCTCTGAAAAAAAATAAGATTTTAATCAAATTAGATTTTAATTCAGTTTTTTATATGAAAAATTGACTTTTTTTTTATCATTCTATCCAAAAACATTTTACCATAACTCAAAAACGAAAAAGATTAGAGTAACAAATGAAACTTTGGTAGAAAAAGGGAGGGAAAGGGAGGAAAAAATTTGTTCACAAAAAATGTTTTTAATTTAATTTAAATTGAAAAAAAAAAAATTGAAAAAAGTGCATATTAAAAACAAAATTTTTTTTTTTGGTTTAAGCACTCTGTACTTAATAAATATTAAGCAATCTGTACTAAGTGTATCATCTTAAGGATTGTTTACAGATTTATCTTTTGAGACTATGTTTATATAGATCTATCAATTTTTGAGATATTTACCGTTATTTAAGCACGTACGTACAATTTTTAAAGCACCTTTAGAGCCCCTTAAAACCTCCGTCGCCATTCGCCAATCGCAACCCTCACAGGATTTCGTTATTTTTATTGAATTTTCATTGTACAAAATTACAAAACAATCTGACAATGTACCTATTCTAAACTTTTGCCAAAAATTTAAAAGTCTACTTTTTTGTATTTAAATAAAACTCTTTTTTTTATTGTCAGTTCTTTTAATTGGAAAATCTTAGAGAATCATAGAGAATACGCAATATCTTTAAAGAGAAAATTTAAACAAAAAAAAAAAATAAAAGATAAAAATTAAATTTTCAATTTTCAAATTAAATTTTCTTTTTTATTTTCTTTTTGTGACTTGAAAATTTACTCGATTGATCCAATAAATAATTAAAATTTAATATAAACTTTTATACAAAAATAGAAAATCGTAAACTTACAAAACATAATATTGAACTTCTATAAAAAAAAACAAAAAAAAAAAAAAAACAAAATAGTTAAGTAGTAAAGTACTTCAGTTTCATCTATAAATTTATATATGCCTTTTAAAATATACCCATATACCTATATGTACACTCCTGTTACATATCTGAAAACAATATACAATTTAAATAATAAATGTATGTAAATAATAATGTGTGCTTCCAGAATTTAAAAAAAAAAAAAAAAAATTTCGTATTTTAAATATATTTTGACCCTGAATTGAATTAAAATTAAAAGTTTAATTTTTTTGATTCTTTACGGGTTTTATTTTTTTTTTTTTTCTTAAAAAATTTAAAAGAACTTTTTTTTTATTTTTTTTTATCTGCTTTGATAGCATACTATATAATATATTATGTATAATTTATACAAAACATGTTTAATGTAATTGTTTATTCTTAATTTGCATATATATATATAGGTAACGTATATGGAATGTACATATATGTACATATACATATATAATAATAGTAAGTATATGTATTATTATGTTAAAGTATTGTTTCAATTCATTTTTTAGGTAAAGTTTTACTGCTAGAAATCAACTCACGTTCAAAAAAACACCCTTTTATGTTTAGTTTTTCCGTTCTAAATTTTTTTTTTTTTAGTTTTTTAATTTTTTGTTTTTTTTTTTTTTTTTTTTTTTTTTGCATAAAATGTATCAAAATTGTCTTTAGGTTTTTTTTTACTGTTATAGTTTTCTTTTTCATACCTAAATCTTATTAAAATTGAAAAGAAATTCATTTTATGTTAAAAAACAAAAAAGAAAAAACCAAAAGAAAACAAAAGAGTAACAAAAAGAGAAAAACAAAAAAAATTTGTCTTAACATTAATTCTTTTTACATGTGCATGAATGTGTATTTTTTTTTTATTTTAATTTTGTCTCTTTCTTTTTGTTTTTTTGTACTTTTGTTGTTGACTTTAGTTTTGTTCTTCTTACCATAATATTTGCAGAAAAAAAAAAATTTGTTTTTGAAAATTTTTTAATCCGTCTATCTGTTTGTTTAACAGTTAGACAATAAATTCAGCACTAAATTTGTTAAGACTAATTTTCATGGAAAAAATTTCATCCGATATCGGATATTTAGAAAGAGTAAACTAATAATAAGTAGGATAATATAATACTACCACTTATTATTAGTTAATAATACTACCACTAAGTAGGAAAGAGGAGAGGAGAAAAATAATGAATTCAAATATCATATATCAATAAGAATATTAATAGTGTGCCCATTTTTTTTGTGTAGCATACACATTTTTTATGTATGTGTTTAAAAATGTGGTTAAAAATATCGGAGATAATTATAGACATACTATGCCATACATATCTCCGATATTTTCTGAACGCTTGTACAATTTTATTGTTAATTTGTCCGCTATTTTTGTGTTTTTTTTTTTCCTGTCACACAACTAATGTTTTTGTATCTTCTGTCTATGCTCTCTCTAACAAAAATATCGCCGATATTTTTCTTCATGAAAATTTATACTTTAAAAAAAGTAAAAAAAGGTATTTAAATTTACCGTTATATGAAATAAAAATTTAAATTTTTACGTATGTATAAATATCATACCAAATTCTTAAAGCTAGAAATATAAAAGAGATTTTTAATACTTATAGTTAACTAGCTTTGAAAACTGTTTTGAATTTTTCTTATTTAAATTAAGGGGTCTGAAAAATTATTAAAAACTTTCTTTGCAGAAAAAAAACTGTAAAAGGGAGCTTCGGCGACCAGTGGATAAGAAAGTATAAAAGGATTCGAATGCCACACACGTTGTGTAAAAATAATTCCCCCTTACCACATTTGCAGCCACCGCTGATAAAGAAAAGCTGTGTAATTTTCTGGTCATATTTGTGGCAGGGGAATAAACTAAAAAATAAAAAAAACACTAAGAAAAGTTAGATATTATAATTCAAAAATATTTTTGGTGTTACTTTTATAAAATAAACTAATCTTTTCTATTTCCAATTACAACAAACCTTTGAGAAGAGTTAATGATAGAATTTCATTTAATAACTACTGCAAACTACGCTAAACTGCTCTTTTCGTGTAAAAGAAAACGCAAATATTAATACAAGTCTACAATGTTTTTCTATAAATTCTTAAAATATAAGTATGTATGTATATACCATTTTAGAAATGTGCTTCTTTAAAAACACTTACTTTTTTATATACTTACTTATTGATTCATTTTATTATTCTTAAATTGTGAATAAATAACAAAAGAATGTAAAATGTTAAAAAATTTGAAAATTTTTTTTTTGAAAAAAAAAAGAAAAAACGAAGTAAAATGTTACTTAAAATTTAACAGGGAATAGGGAATATACATACATATTTAGATAGTTACAAAAGTATACATACATATATGCAGATGATCATTCATGTACATACGATCAAGATTATAAAAATGTTAAACTTAAATACTTAAGTATGTAGCACTTCGAATTTGGGTATAGAGGGATGAATTTTGAAAATATTTGTATTTATATGATAATAAATTTGGTGGGGGTATAGGCAGGCAGGAAGGCAGGCAGGCAGAAGATTTTAATATAATATGGTGATTGTAAAGAATTAAATTTTTTTTTTCTCTCTCTTGTTTTTGTTTTTTGTTTTTTCTATTTTTTTTTTTTTTTTGTTATAGTTATATATTTTCTCTGTTATGGATTATTTTTAATTTTTTATTTGTTTCTCAGTCTACATTCACTCAATCTACCGGTAAAAAATAATTTAAAGAAAAATATTTATAACTAACAGAATTGAGAACACCATTGAATGAAAGAATGAATTCATATAGTACATATATCCTTAGTAGATATATGTATACGTATGTATGTAGGAAAAGAAAATGTGTCATTGTATAAAGATAAAAAAAAAAAAATTTAATAATTTTCTTGAACGAATTGAATTGTTTCAGCAATAAAAACAAAAAAAAAGATAAAAAAAATTAACAAAAGAAAAACAAATAACTGTTACATAATTTTTTTTTAATATAGATCCTTATTATTCCTTTTTTTCTCTTTCCTTTCTCTTCTGTTGCTTTTATACTTAGTTTTTATTGTTATTATTTTTAAAATTATTGTTATTGTTAACTATTTGATTTTTATTTTCTTTTCATTTTTATTGTTAGAAAAAAAAAAAAAACAAAATATCCTTACATAGATTTTCAATAAAGTCAACAAAAAAAAATTTTTTTTTTTCATTTTAACTTTAAACAAAAAATAGAAAGTGTTTTTTTTTTTTGTATTAAAAAATGTAAATTATTTTGACATGTTAGGTATTTGTTTTGTATTTTTTTTTTTTTTTTTTTTTTTTAAATTAAGTAAATATGAAGTGAAAATGTATTTACTTATATAGTTTTTTTTTTTGTTAGGTATATTTTATTTTTCTTGTTTTTTTTATAAGAACCGTAATTAAAAAAAGAAAATATTCATAAGTGCTTAAAGTTAAAATCCTTGAGGTAAAATTTGAAATTAAAAAAAAAAAAAAAAAAAAAATACTTAACTAAGTACAATATAAAATAATTTTGTTAGTTTAACATAGTTTTATATTTTTATTACTTATTTTTTTTATATTTTTTTTTTTTTGCGCAAATTTCATGTTTTTTTTTTTTTTTTTGGGGTAACAAAATATTAATTAATTTTTCCTCCTACCAAAAAGTAGATAAGTAAAACAAAAAAAAAAAAAACATTAAAAACTTATTTACTATATATGCATATATACAATAACTTTTATTTAATTAGGTACATGTATATTTAAACGGAACTTTTAAATAAAAATTTTATAATTGTTTTTTAGTTAATTATTAAACTTAGTGTTTGTTTTTTTTTTTGTTTTAGTTTGGATTCAGAGTGTGAGAGAAATAATGAAAAAAAAAAAACTTAAAAAAATTGGTTAGATATTCAGTCGTAAGAAAACAAAAAACCTAATTTTCTTTCTTAAAATAATAAATCTAAAAAAATAATATCTTTTTAGCATATAAATATGAAAGTATCTTATAGCTACATATATATATATATATATATATCAATATTCTTATCACAAACCTCTTAAAATCTATATTCATATACCTTAAGCTTAAAATTTTACGGAAATTTTTGAAGAAATTTTCAAATTATAAATAAAAGGTATTTGATTAGTCGATGTGAAAGCTTAACGTATACATATAACAACTACCTATATAAGTACAGTTATATTTAAAATATTATCAGTAAAAATACCTTTAATCATGTTTATAATAGTGTTGTTCTAGTTGAAAGAGGATGAATTTAAACTGAAAAAGTTTTTAGTCCTTAAAAAAAAAAAAACCAAAGGAAAAAAAAAAATCGCGGAAAAGAAAAATAATAATTTTTTTTTTTTTGTAACTTTTATATATGTAATTAAAGTAAACCTCTTTATAATATGGTGTATAGGTTCCGATTAAAACTTGTGTATTGTGTTTTTTAATAATTTTTTTTTTTTTTTTTTTTTTGGTTTTTTAACTTTGTGTTGTATACCGGGATTAAGAATTTTGTGAAAAATAAAAGTTAAGCAGGGGGTTGCTTTACTTGTAAATAATAACAGGGATTAACTATATTATACTTGTATACGTATGTGTGTAACTACATATATTATTTTTTTCATCATTTAATAAAAATTAAAAAGTTTTCGGTTTTATTTTAAAACAAAAACAAAAAAGAATTACATAAAACGTAAAAAGGTGGTAATAAGTGATATTTGAATTGAAAAATATTCTAGGAAATGGGAAATATTTATAAAAGAATTTAAAGTACATAAATAGTTTTTCTTAGAATTAAGTATACAGAAATTTTCTAGAAAAACTATTATAAAATGATTAATATTTAACAGTTACGGTACAAAATTTTAAAAGCCCTACATACAAAGAAATAAATTGTTTAGTTTTCAATAAATAATGCGAAAATAATGAAACAAAATTTATTTCATCTAATCTTATACTGATTAAAAAAATGAGAGATGATACTGAAGTTTATAGTAATTTTAAATTTATAGTAAAATCTACACCAACAATATACAAACAAAATCCTTTCCTAAAGTTTAGGCTATTGTGTAAAAATATATAAAAGAAAAAAAAAAAAAAGGACATCTCAGATTTCTAACATCTAAAATAAAAAAAAAATTATTTAAAACTTTAAAAATTCGTTTCTCTGCTCATATCCGCCTGCTTATTTCCCTGCATCGTTAACTACTCATAAAAATTTAAAATGACTTCACTTCATGCACATCTGTTGAAAGACCATTTACTTAATTAAAATGTTCTTATATCTGTCAAATGAAAATTTTCATTTTCACTTTTCAATAGAAAGTTACTGATTTTTATTTGTTTTTTGATATAATCCATATAGAATATACACAAAAAACTATATAGTTATTGGAACCCCTGGAGTGTATTCTATTATATGATTTCTCATACATCAATCTATAATATAATACACAAGATGTTGGCGAGACCTTGCCAACATGTAAAAAGAAATATTTTATATCTATAATAAAACACTCACACTGAATGTAAACTAAACTGGCAATGATGATATTTCTGTATATTTATTTAATAATTTAAAATTTTATTACCAGAGACACGAATCTTTAACTCAAACGAACTGGTCGCAGCGGTAAATTAAAAATAAATTATTAATCTTCTGTTGGCGTTTTCAAACTTTGTTTTGAAAAAAAAAAAAAATAAAAATAGGTACTCTTAATAAAATTAAAACGCCCGAAAGTGAAAAGAGCAAAGTTTATAGTAAGCCTCATATTTATAAGAAAAAATAATAGGCCGATTTTTTTCTTGATTTTGTTTTCATTAGTATAAAAGCTGGTAAAAGCTTCGTAACAGACTTTAAAGTAGTTTTGTTTATTTAGGTTGAAATTTAGATTTTTAATCTAAATTTTCGCTATAACTGGTATAACATAAAATATTCGAAATTTTTTTTATTAATACAAAATTCGGCAGACTTAAATAATTATATTTCATAACAGAAGTTTGGAACTTACCAAATATTATAAAAATGGATATTTTTCTTAAAAAAAAAAAAAAACTAACATAGAAAATATCATTTTAGAAGCCTTCTCTCACAATAGATTCATAATTTTGTACTAATTTATTATTAGACCATTAAATTAAAAAGCTGTCGAAAACGACCGTCACAAAAACAAAGCCCCCGAAAATTTATGAAATTTCATTATCAGAGACATGAATCTTTTATTAAATATACCAAAGACCTCTTCTAAAGTACATTTAAATAAAATAAATTCAGCAAATTTTTTTCAAGCAAAAAAAAATAAACGCAAAAGACTTGAAAGTAGTTTTGGTAATTAAAGTAATTTCGCGGCGAAAACAACTGTTTTTCATCGACATAAAAATTTTTTTTTTAAAACTAAAGAAAAATAGAGAGTAAAATTTTAACAAATATTAAAATTATTTCAATTATTGGTATTGTTTTAAATGTAACAAAAAAAAAAACAAATGTCGTAGCGGTTGGTGTTGGTTGGTTTTTCGCCGGTTTTTATTGTGCACTTTATACATGTGTTTCAAACAATTTTTGAGATATCGGCACGAACTTTACCCTGAATGTGTTTTTCGCTTGGACCATTTTTTCTCAATGATTAAAAAACTGTCAAAAATTACCGCCACGAAAAAACGGCGAGAAAAAATTAATAAACTGCTACCTAATATTTTTAATTTTATGTGTTTAGATTTGTTTTATGTTTTTTTTTCTATTATATCAAGTAAGTAAGTGATTTCAAAGTTTTTTTAATGGTGCTGATGTAAAAATGAAATTTTTAGGTAGTTTATTAAGGGAGTCAGTATGATACCGTAAATGTTTTTGAATCTATAGAAATTGTGCAATTGCACAGGGGATTTTCTAGTATATATATATATATGATGAAATGTTATTTAAAATTTTCTATAGAAATTAATTTATATTAGCATATGAATTTAAATATGAAGTTAATTTAAATTTTGTTTTTTTGTTTTTTTTTTTTTAAGCATGTTACAACTACCAGCAGCATCTCCATTACAATGATTTATAACAAAAATATCGAATATTTTTTTTATTATAATCATTTTCATTATTAACTATTATTATTATTATTTTTTTTTTTTTTGATTATTAAAAGCAGACCACAACATAAATTTTCACAAAAAAAAAAAAAAAAGCCTTCTGAGAAGTTATTTAATTATTCATCATATATAATTATCGTTAAAAAAAGAAAAAAAAAAAGTAAAAAAAATCTTAACTTCCATTTTGTTTATAACATTTCAATTTAATAAGCTTGTGTGTCTGTATGTATGTTTATATACCGATTGAAATAATGATGAATTCCGTCACTTAAAAATGTGAACAAATGATATGAAAAAAGAAAATACCAAGTAGTTAATATTAAATAAAAAATTTTACTTTTTCTGCATGCATTCACATACGTTTTATATTGAAAATATGATCGGTTGTTGTTATAACAACCATTATTACAAACGTGAGATTTTAAATTTTAAATATATATATATGTATATTTATTTAGTAGCTATATATATATTTGTATATATATATATATATATGTAGACAAAATAACCATAATATAAGTGAAAGTATACAATTTCTGATTCCATATGAGTTAATTATGTTGTGTATTTCGTATATTATTTTTCACGATTTTGTCCAATTTAAAGTTTGCATATGCCCAAAAATTTTTAATGCTGTAATAGTACATCTTTTATAATTAAATTTAATCTTTTGCAATAAAAAGCTAAAACAGAACTATTATTTCCTGCTATTGTAAAATAGAAAGCGAAAAAATTTAAAATGAAGTATCTAAATAAGCAGATGATGGTTCTAATCAATTATGGGGCTTCATACAGTTTAAATAAGGAGGAACGAAAATCTTTTTATTAATTCATCTCTGTAAATGTTCCAAAAATTATCAACCAAATCGTTAACTCATAACACTATTACTGCAGTGGTTTTATATTTTGGATGATTTTTGTAAATTACCTTGGGGTCACCAATTAACCTATTCTTAAAAACCCCATACTGAAAACAATTAAACATAACATATGAATTTATCCCGTATTTAAAAACAAAACATGGTCACTAAATTTTTATTTGTTTAAAAGTTAAAAAAATGTACAAGTCGACAAATTTTAATGTTGAACCAGTAAAAGATTAAAACTTAAAAAATCATTTTATTCATATGAAAACAAAAAAAAAAAAAAAATTTTGAGTTAAAAGTAAATCATTGCACCTGACACATTTGATGATGGTATATCATAATATATGAGTATTCAAAAAACAAAAAAAAGTAAAATTTACCTTTACAGGTATATATTATAAGCATGGCAGGTGAAAAAAAAAATTTTGGTTTTTAAGTATAACGATTTTTATGAAAATCATTCCGAAATTTCTTAATAATAAAATGCATTTGATAAAAAAAAAAAAAAACCAACTTGAATTTCGTAGTAATAATAATAACTATAAAAAAACAGAGTTAGTTAAACAAGTTAAACGTGATTCAAAATGGGGGGAAATGACAAAAAAAAAAAAAAAGAAAAAAGAAAGGAAAAATAACAATAAAAAATGTTTATAATATTAAAGCTATTATAACTTTGTTATAAGATTTTTTTTTCTTCTTCTTGTGATTTAATTTAGACCCGGTTGTTATAATTGGTTCAAAATTTTGAAATTTTAACCAAAAATTTATAGCTAATAATTAAAGTCACATGATATATACACATATGTATATATGTATAAATGTATCTTACAAATTTAAAAATTTTTTTATATTAACAAAACAGTTTTTTTTTTGTTTTTAGTTAAATAGTTCGGCTCTTTTTTTATTAATTAAATAAAAAAAAAAAAAAAATTAGATATAAAATATTTATTTTTTTATGCGGTCACTTTTTTAAATTATTGAATGTTAAAAAATACTGGTTAAAAGGTCAACCTTTTGATTTGTCGGGGTTTTGTTTTTTGATTTTTTTTTTGTGTTACGTTTGGACACCTTTAATAGAAACCGTACTACAGGAAAATATTTCGCAATATAAAATTCCGTTGGAATTCTTGGGAAACGACAAAATAAAAAATAAAATTAAGAGAAAATTAATGACGCATAAACTAACACGATAAAATACACAAAACTTATCTTAAGATACCTTCATTTTTTAACAAAGAAAATTATAATAATGTAACGATGGAATTTTTTTTTAAATTCATATTTTAAAAATTTCGCAATAATTGTAAATTTTTATCAGTTAAAGTTTTATTTTTTCCTTTTTTTCAAAGTTAATAATAATAAAAGTGGGATGACATAATAGCTAGACGTTTATTGCTTAGTTTAGAAGCTAGATGTTTGTTCCTTAGTTATACAACTACTTAGATGTCAGTTTACATAAACTCACTGCTGTCTCCTCTTAAACAATTCCAACGTACCACAAGAGGGGCAGCAAATGCGCATTCTTACTATGTGGAACTACCTAAGTGGTACTCTACTCGTTATAGCAATTCGTTTATTGTTAGAACTGCAAAAATGTGGAATTTATTTCCATCCACCGTATTTCCAAAAGTTGGCGGTTTTGATATTTACAATTTGCCCAAATTTAAGAAGAATCTCAACAGATTCTTCTTCAATTAACTCCTCAACTCCCCATATGCTAATTTGTTCCATCCCTATCCCATCCCATATAATCACAACTACTTCAAGTACAAAGGATCATATTCCTAGTTTGTGGTTTTAGTATAAAAAAAAAAAAAAATACCCTTGCCAATAAAACTCAACTGTTTGGAGTGAATTTAGAATTTCTTAATTTGGGATCTCAAAAATTAGTCTTTAACGATATCTTCTAAAATTAAAACAATAAGTCGAATGTATAAAATTAAGATTTGACTTAAAATTGACTCTTTGAAACAAAATGTTCCAGCTAAAGAATTAAAGCGACTTCAAACGAAGTTCATGTGCTGTTTTTTTTTTTTTTTTGATAAAGTGAGATTTCAGTTCAATCTTAGTTTTATGCATAAGAGCATATGTTAAAAATAAGTTCTTCTGACGAAAGAATGCGATATAAAAAAAAAATGTCAGAATGTCAAATAACAGAATTTGGAGCGATAGAAGTATGGGAATTAAATTTTGTTTAATAGTTTTAGCTTTCATTAATACATGCATTATTCAATAAAAAGAAAAAATCTTAACAGAAATAATAATGTAACATTTAATTTTAAATTTATAATTAAAACATATTTAAAATCCTTAAAATTTCTCTTAAAAAACACAAAAAAAAAAAAAGTTACATATTTGATTTGAAAATTCTTCAATTCCTTTAAATCTACTTCTTTGTTACTTTAAGATTCGGTTAAAACTTGTATAGAGTCTACTAAAAATTCATTATAATTGCTTTTATGTTTGCTTTTTCTTGTTTTTTTTTTGTAGAAATGTCAAGAATTGGTATTTATCCAAAGGAATAAATTTTAAAAATAAAAAACAAAAGACAAAATAATACAAAAAAAAAAAAAATTCTTTGAATATTTTATTAAAAATTATTTTACATAGGGGCAAGAAAAAATAAGATTTTTACCTTTGTTATATTAGTTAATTATTAATAATTACTTTTTGCTTTAAATTTTCCACACAATTTAAAAATTTATTAAAAATTTATTGTAGGTAATTGATTGGAAAAATATAAATAAAATATTTTAAATGTTTTAAAAATATCTTTTGCAGATCTTTCAATAAATGGACATTAATATTTTGAAAAATATTTAAAAATTGCTAAATAAATAATATTTTATTCATTAATCTTTAAAATTGTATACAAATCTATGTAAATAAATAATCTAAAAATAAATTACAAACACAAAACAACGTATAATCCAAAAATTAATAAAAAAAATTTTTAAACTTCAATTATGATTAACCCTTAAGTGATACAGATGAGTTAGGTAATCATGTTTCAATTCGTCTTATAAAATCAACAACCAATTATTGTTTGTTTAAGTCAGTGGTTAAACGTCAATGTTTTCTATCTCAGTTGTTAATCCCCTTTTTTCAATACTTTTTCAAAACCATAGGTCGAATCTAACTTTTTTGAAGCTTTTAAAAAATAAAATGAAATAATGAGAAATTCAATTTTTTCAAGCGTTTAAAAACGAGAATGAAACAAGGTAGAATGTAAACCAACTATTTTTAAAGGCGCATATTTTCAAAAGAGAATACAAACTGTGTAGAATTGTGACTTGCACTAAAATTTAAGTTACAGTTGTCTAAAAATAGCAAAGCAATATATCAAGTCCTTATCTAAAAGCGTTCCGGAGTTATGAGGGTAGAAAAATCATGCAAAATTTTATTTTCACATAACGGTAAATTTAAATATAGGGCTTGTTCAAAGTTTTTTATGAGACCTACCCATGGTTAAAAGTTTTTTTTCTCTATTTTTAACAGTGTAGAAGTTTTGTAAACAGGTGGACAGACAGACAGACGGAGGGACGGACAAAGTAAAACTAATATAAGCACATTTTTTCAAAAATCTTTTCTATTTTCTATTGACAAAAAATTTCTATTTTTCTGTTTAAAAAAAAAAAGTGAACAGGTGACGTGTTGTGTATAAAAAATGGATGAAAATAGTCAGTCTAAATAATTTGAAATTGCGAGAAGTTTCGATAAAAATGTAGGGTAAACGTATTAAGATTTGAGAAATCGAAAATAATAAAACCAATGTTTAAGTGATTTAAAAAAAGGGTTGAAGAAAAAATTATTTTTTTTTAGGAGATCCGACTATTTCACCAATCTATTTGCGTTAGCATGTTTTTGTAATTTTTTAACTCATACCTCAAAACTTGAAAAGGTGATTTTAATATGTACCTAATGCCGTTTGTTAAATATGTCTTTAAAAATACAATAATATTCGTAATATGTATATCATTATGTATACCTACATTATATCATTCTTTTAGAAAATTAATCACAGTTCGACCCGACTATAATGTTCTTATAAAATTTAGTTAGCATCCTTTAGATTGAATTTATTTAATTACAATTCTTAGAAAAAAAATATTAAAAATTATATTTATTTAAGAGCATTTATTTAAAATAAAAACGAAGCCGTTTAATTAAAGTAACTGTAACTAAAATAACTGACTTAAATGCTGAACAAAATACTTTTTTTCTTTTTTTGTGCAATAAAAAAAAAATATTTTACTCCAATATTTTCATTTTTATTTACGTGCATTTTTTGTAATCTATTTATAATTTTCTTCCCAGCAACGCGAATTAAAATGAAAATAAAATAAAAAGAAAAAAAAAAGTTTTTCCGCTTTGTGACTATAGGTGTTTTGTCTTTTTTTGTTTTTTTTTCGTTATATTTATTTTTATTATTTTTGTTTTCAGTAGCATTCCAATGCATTTTTTGTTTAATGCCAGAGCTTGCAATTATTAGGAAGCCATTTTTAACTTTATTATTATAATATTTTTGGTATTTTTTATTTACAAAAACATTTAAATACTTTAATTTCGCGCTTTCTCGATTTACGACAAAAATTATTAAATGAAAAAAACAAGAATAAAAAAGAAATGCATGATTCAAATACAAAAAAAAACTCAAAAATATTTTCATTTGCACTATTTTATGAGTTAAAGGTATTAAAAAAAAAAATAAAAAATATT
The DNA here is from genome assembly GCA_947095535.1 of Poecilobothrus nobilitatus. NCBI lineage: Eukaryota > Metazoa > Arthropoda > Insecta > Diptera > Dolichopodidae > Poecilobothrus > Poecilobothrus nobilitatus. The sequence goes on along the minus strand of OX352774.1, from coordinate 249,685,133 downwards.
TAATGAAAGTAAAAAATGGAATGTTTAAATATTATATAAAAAAATATTTTTATTTTATTTTTAATAAATTTGACAAAAATTTTTTTAAATTGGAATTCATATAGTTATAATGGATGAAAATAAATTCAATTTTTATTAAATTTTGAAGATAATAATATTTTCCTTATTGCTTTGAAATTTCACCGAAAAGAAGCTTTGATAACTATTAAGAGTCTTAACTCTTAATATAAATTATCTCTTAAATTTTTAATAAATAAAAGAAAAATTACTCAAATACAGTTAATTGGATAAAAATTCTCTCATTAATTGTTATTATAGATTACGGCTAATTATAATAGTCATTATGTAGGCATTATATGAATTTTTGATTAGTTTTATATATATTTTGTATTTTATATATTATATATGATTTTGTATATTAAGTATATGATATGTAAAATCACTACTCTCTCAATATAATAGTCACAAGAAATCATTAGAAAAACGTCATATTACTAATGATTAATTATACAATATGATTTATACGCTCTCTGTCATATATAAGTAGGTACTTAAAATAATTTGACGAATGCTTTTTAAGTGACAATGAATGATTGTTATAACTTATGTTATAGTTGTTATATGAAATGTCATGCAAACGTATCAAATCATTTTATATCACATCATAACTAATGAGTAATGACTATTTTTGTTAGAATTATTGTATAACTGTACATTGAAAGATGATAATATACCTTTATTATGTGCTTAACAGTATATAAATTGCGAATTTTAAATATAGATACATTTTTATATAATTAAAAATGTTCCATTCTAATCTAAAAGATTAAATCTTAAAAGCGGTTTAAAAAGAAAGGGTTAATACATAAACTAGAATTAATGTTAATGTTCATTAATGTTTCATTCTAAATTTATAAAAAGTTAATTTAATTGACAAATAATTAAAGTTATCTGATTACTATATATTGTCATCATATTATTTAATTTATTAAGTACTTTTGTTTGGGTCTATAAATGAATGGGATCTTGAAAAAATGCGCTTCAAGTTACTTCAAGTTAGTCATAACCTGATACAAGTTATTCTCGTGTAGAAAAAATCGGTGAAATCTTTAATTAAAAGAATGCATTTTATTTGAATATTCAATATTTTACTTTAAGAAAAAGGATTTCCATTTTAAGTAAATTTATTTATTTTTTTTTTAAATGGAAATACCTAATTTCATTTTAAGTGCAAGTATTTCCTTTTAAAATGGAAGTATTTCCTTTTAAAATGGAAGTATTTCCTTTTAAAATGCAAGTTTTGATATTTACAAAATTTGTTATAACTTATCACTAGTTAAGTAATTTAATTATGTACATGTATTATTTACTAAAAATTATTCAGACGTACACTAAAAGGCGATATATACTAAGGCTAAAATAGAACACTTAGGTTTTTTTATTTTTTATAAATTTTGTCAAAATGTCAATCAATCAAAATATTTATTAAAATAAGGTTAAGTTAACAATAATTTATTGCACTTTGAAAGGAAAACTTGCTCTAAATAGAAAAAAAAAAATACTTGCAATGAAAAAGGAAAGCTGACGCATCTAAACAGAAAATGCTTGCACTTAAATTGAAAATATATTTTTTAAAAAAAGTAAAAGATGTATATTTAATGTTTCACTCTAAGTGAGTGAAATTTTTTTACAAATAATCCTTCCCACATCCCTATCCCCAAAACCAAACTGTACATTTGTATAAAGGGTTCCACTCTAGAGTTTGGTTTTAAAAGGGGGGATGGTTTTGGTTGGTTAAAGTCTAATACTACTCTGAGGAAGCACGTGCAGTTCCCCTTGGTGACTTTCGAATTTTCCACCAACCCTCGTAAATAAAAATAATGAGTTCTATATTTTAGAAAAGATATTTTTCTTATTTAAATTAATTTTTATATGAATGTTTTAATATGTCTTAACAAATTTTTATATGTTTATAAATTTCCAATTTTTTGTTTTATTGAAAATCTAACAAAAAATATTAACATTTATTATTATATATTTATTAATTTTGACATTAAGATCAAAAAAACAATTAACCATTATATACATAAATAATTTAACTTAATTCAGACAGCAACAATATAAAATTTTTTTTTTTTTTTTGAATTTTTAAATATTAAAAACTCTAATAATTTGATCTTTAATTAAAAAAAAAAAAATAATAATTGATGTGTATACCTTGACATGAATCTAATGGAATTTAATTGATATGTCAAGTAAGTAAATGTCATTGATAAAATGATATGACCTTTAAAAATGATTTAACAAGCGATTCACTCACACAATTTTATTTCAATCTTTTAAAAATTTTAATTATATATCTAAAAAATTATTTGAAATCATTAAACTATTCAAAATCTATTATAGTTATAGAGTTATAGGTAAAGTAAACCATAATTAACTTTTTAAAGATATATGTATTAAAGATTAAGAATCATTTTTTTGTTTTTTTCAAATTATTTCTGTTATATTGGATTCTCTTATTTCCGTTCCATTTTCAAATTATATATTAAAACAAATACCGTTAAAGATTTGTTCAAATATCAATTCCACATGATTTTCTATAAAATAAACCTACTATACTAATTATTATTTTCTCTTAACAAATATTTTATATTTTATATTTAACATAAAACAATACTTAATGAGAAATATTTGAAATTTCAGTTCATTACACCTTTTGCTTTTATTTGCAGTAAACCCAAATTTCGATTTATTTAAATTTGAAAGAAATCTTCAAAATATTTTATAAAAATGTATATCTTAAGATATAGGTACCATAAAATGATTCTTCTTAACCATAGTTTTTTTTTTTTTTTTATCAACTGTTTTAATGATTGATAAACAATCATTTAATTTCAATCAATTTTCTTTTTTCTTTTAAAAGTAAATACTCAATTTTATATTTATTATTTTTTTTTTATTTATTTATTTTTTTTTCCTGATATATTTAAAAGTTTTTGATTCCTGATTGCTGATTGAAAACATTTATATACTATATATTATATGTATGTTTTCATATGTTTAAAGGTATACGCATACAGGTAAATAAAAATAAATATTTTTCAATAAGTACCTAATATAGAACATGAATATACTTTAAAATTTTAGGTCGATTACAATTTAATTAAGTCATTTTAAATATAAAAATAAGGGTAAGTTCACATGGGATGCATGCATCCAGATGCAAATATTATTTCGTGTACTCTTCGGCAATATTGACGAATATTTTGCATTCATAATGCATCCACTCGTTCACAAGATGCAAAACGGCGACATTTTTATTTGAAAGTCTATAGGTAGAATGTGTATATTGTTTTGACATTTGATGAAAAAATTTTTTATTTACAAAATACAAAATGGTTATATCAGAGAAAATTATTATTTTATGTATGAAAAATTTTTAATTAATATAAACTAAATATAATTTATTAATTACACATATAAAATTGTAATTTATTTTCTTTTTATTATATCCATCTACAAAATATTTTAAAATATTTAACGTTTAAAATTTTTGACATATGATTTTACGTCTGAATTTGACGTTAAAACAAATTTGCATTGTGTATGCTTTGCATCTAAAATGATCGAAAGGGAGAGCATGTCATGAACACGATATATTTTTTCAACCAATTAAATGTTTACATCCGGATGCATGCATCAAATGTGAATTTACCCTTCAAATGTATTTTACAGATATTTTAAAATAAGATACTTTGTATATATAAGAGAATGAAAATATACCTTAAAAAAATGTAGGTAATAGAAAAATTTAATTGAACCAAAAAAATTCAAATATTTAAATAAATTCAAATTTTCATGAATGGTTTTGTTGTCATGTTTTTGAAGATCATTTTTTTTTTGTTTTTGTTTCTCACTTAGGTGAGAATTTGTGTACAAAAATTCAGATTGTACACAAATTGAACATTTAAATTGTATTGATTTGGCAATTATGTGTCTTTACTCTTTTAAAGGTGCGTATATTCTTACATTATTAATGAAACTTACAGTACCTACTTAATTAAAATTTTTTGCACTGCATTTGTTTTTACGGATTAGGTATGTATTTTATGGTACCAGATTCTAAAGTGTAAATCTATAGATAAGAATCTAGATGATAGACTAAATAAGTTTTTGCACACAAAAGACATAGTAGTAAATCTTAAATTCTTTTTAACAAATAGAGTTTGATAAACTTCATTTATTTTATATACAAATGATGTATTAGAATTTTTTATACTTAACAGTTTATTTTGATACTTCACTTAAATGATCTCACTTAGATCTATTAGATAGTTGAAAGTAAGAAATTTAGTTTTAAATAATATATTTAGGTAGTACATTACAAAATTTCGATATTTTTTTAATTGATCCTATAAATCGTTTGCAAAATATTTTATTAAATATCTGTAAAATATTGAACTTTTTGAATGCATGTGTGTGTGAACATAGTGAAAAGTTTCTACTGTAAATGGTAGTTTTATTGATTGATAAATTTTCGCTTTACTCTTCAATAAGCGAATAACGAATTTTTTTTTTTTTTCTGTTTTTATTTTTTCGAATTAAAAAAAAAAATTTGAAATTTTTATAAGATGGTAAAAACTGCAATTTGATATCAAAAAATTTTGCAACCGAATAAAAGAAAATTCTTATTTTCAATGCCGTTACTTTACAGTTATCGTATTTGTATTTTTTTGGTTGTTGAAAAAATAATGTGTAACGGTATATACCTACCATAACTGTTTATATATATGTACATATATAGTTTTATGCTTTAAAACTATTTAGATTGGAGAATTGAATTCTCTGCATATCAATATGAACATCTGAATTTGTATTTTTAATGCACGATTTTAGTGAAATTCACTGAAATGAAAAATTTGAAACTAAAATCAAAAATTTTTAGTTCAATTTAGCTTGGTATATATATATATATAAGAATGATGATATGGGAGAAAAGGATGTAAAAAACAAAAAAAAAAAAAAAAAAAAGAAGAAAAACATAATTTAGTGGTTTTTATACTATAAAATTTGATAAAGTTCAGATAAACTTTCAGTTAATATTTTTTTTCGTTTAACGGTAGTTTCGTTTTTTTTTTTTTGTCGATTTCCTATATTTGAAAAGTTCAATTTCAATCCGTTTTGTGTAGTATAAAATTTTAATTTTGTTTTTTTTTGTTAGTTACTGTTTTTTTTCTTTTTTTTTATGCGATATGTATATCTACATAATATATATATAATGTATATATAATGTATATTATATTTACTGAACTAAAAATTATTAAATAATTATTTTTTCCTTTTTTGCTCATATTTATATTTACTTGTAATAAAAAGTTTATATTTCAGTTTCATTGTATCGAATTGAAGGTGAATTGAAAGTTTAGAAATTTTACTTACTAAGTATGTATATAGCTACTTACTGCTAAATTTGAGTACAGACATGTAATTTTGGTTTTTATCTTTAGATTTTCATATCATGTTTAAGCCATTCTCTGGAACAGATTTATAATTACCAACATAATTAGTTTTTTTTTTTCGCATCTTGTCTGAGACGTTTTTGTGGTGTCTGTTAGATTGGCTCGGTTCCCTTGCTAAGTTTCTTCATCTTCGCGAAGTTTCACAAAGTATATTCTAAGTTCTTTAATTTTCACGAATGGTTTTTTCTTTACAGAACATGAAAATTCATAGGTATTCTTTTCGTCTCCATTTTCCATTCTCATAATAATAACTAAACACTGGGAAGTATTTTCCAAAAATATAGATATTTTATAACTACTTATTTATTTTAAATTTTTCTATCATGTTGAATGTTTCACATTCAATGTAAAAATATTTATTGTACATATGTATATACATATTTACATTTAATTATAAATATTATGTCTAATACTCTAATCAAATACATGTTAATGTATCTGCAAATTTAAAAACTAAGTAATAAGCAAAAAAAAACTTTTTTGCAATTCAAGAAAAAAAAAAAAAAAAAAGTGATTCAGTTTTTTCCGATTTGGATCACAGGATTTGCACATTTTGTTTTTTTCAAAAAAATATTATTACGTTATATTAAAAATGAATATTTTCCATTTCAATTTTTATTTTAAATAAAAAAAAATAATAAAAACAATATTTTTATTTACCGTCATAAAAAAAATGGTATTGATATTTATTTAAGACTCATTTTTCGAACAAAAAAGAGGAAGGATGTATAGTTGACTGTATCAACTTTAGGATATTTATATGAACATAAATCATGCTGTTGCCATAAAATTTAATCATCTTTTATAAAATTCAGATATCCGGTTTAATTAAATACTAAGATATATTTTTGTAAATTTTGGAGTTGTATGGCAGGTACTGTAACCTACAGTTCTGGATTGCATTTTGGTATAAGGCTGCAGTTATACCTATAATTGAAGTTCTTTATTGAAATTTTTATTTTCAATTTTTGTGCACGATAAATATTTAAAATTTAACAAAAATGTTGACTTAACCATTACATTTTTTTAATAATAAACACAGCTCTATTCATTTTCAAATTTTATTTTTAATATTTCTTTTTAATTTTTTCTTTTGAATGTGAAACAAAACTGTTCCAATGATACATATTATGTTTCATTCCTAGCCATTTTTGTCTGTCATTAAAAAAAATATGAACGAATTTCAATGATGAATTTCAATGATAGCTCTATATCTGAAGCCTATGTCTTAACTTCTTTTCACAAAATTTCAGATATATAGCTTCTATTGACACTGAGATATTTTCATATAAAGACAAAAGTTGTTTGGCAGTTACACGAATCTGTCAGTCGAACTAACAATTTTACAACGGTGAAATGGCAAAAATTTCGTAATCCTAGTTTATGAATTATCTTCCGGACGGGCAGATGTATATGCCTAAATCGATTCAAAATTCGATCATGAGCATTGGAATATAGAGTTTGGATTGGAAGTTTGTTACTTTGGAATCATAACAATATCCCAGAATTAAGCATATACCGAGATACCATATATATATATATCTCAACTCTTGGCAAGCTGTCACAAACGTAATACCAAATTTATTATACTCTGAGAATTACATTCGTACGACGGATATAAAAAATCGAAATTTTTTTTACTGCAATAAAAAATAATAAGGTAAAAATAAAGTTTATATAATCAGGAAATAATAAAGTAAAATAAATGAGAGATTAGTAATGATTATGTGATTTTAATATACATCAACACATTAAATTTTTGCTTGGTATGGGTTATATAGAGATAAAATCCTTTAAAATTTATATATGTTATTGTTGTAATATAATATTGGTTTTTAATTTTATAAAACTGAAGCTCATTATATTAAAAATAAATTTGTCAATATGAATAAAGTTATCTTGTAATTAATGAATATCAGATTTTTGCGACAAAAAAAAAAACAAAAATAAATAAACTCACCTGAATATTTTTGTTATTTACAGTTCTTAAAAAAAAAAAAAAATTAAGCTGAACAATTATTATGGGATAATTGAAAATGCTATATGAATAAAATTAATGTAACGTTTTTATTTTTGTAGTTAATAGGATAAAGGATTCAATGTGTATTAACCATTATATTATATTAAACACAACACTTACAATCAGTATAGGTAGTTAATTATAAAAATAGTTACTTTTGTTATTCAAAGATAAACCTTAATTCAGAATACGTTTTTACGTTCTATTACGGATACTTCCATAATTTAGAAAATACATGAGATTGTGAAACTTTTGAGATTGTAACGTTTTATTAATGATACTTCCATAATTTAGAAAGTACATGAGATTGTGAAAATTGTGGAAGTTTATGTCGAATTCTATTTCGATTTTAAATATAAACAAAGTTCGAAATATTATTATAAGACAAACTTAAGACTATCTTAAAGGGAATGATGATGAAAGAATTAACTAGAAAGAAGAATCAAATACATGTTTGACTAAGTATCTTTATAAAATTAGTAAGTTAGTTAGTTTGAAAAAAATTCCTTGAATATACATCCTTTTAGTTTCCATGCCCGATTTTTTTTTTATCTTCGGGACACAAATACTTCGGCTCATTTTATGAATTTCTAACCAGAGCCTATAATTGTTACAAACGTTGTTAAAAGGTTTTAACGGTACTTTGAAAATTTCAATAGTAAGATCACTTACTTAATGTATTTTCTAAATTAAAAGGATTACTAAACATTTTATGACATCAAAAGAAATACCGTAGAATGCTCTTTCGTAATATATATATATATATATATATATATATATATGTATTTGTTTCAAAAGTATGGACTGGTTTAGTTACAGGGTAACATAAAAGGAAAATATTTTACACGATTCTGAAATGAAATTTTTTACAAATTTTTTTTTTGCATCAATTTAATATTAAATTACGTTTATTTTGTCACAGATCCTTAACTATAATATATATATATATATGTATATATGTAAATATATTTATTATTTACCTATACTCAAATAAATATTTAATTTGTATTATATTAATTTTATATCATATTTTATTTTTAACATTGCATCAAACAAATAAGTTATTCCAGTTATGTTCGAGCAATTTTAACTTTTTGCTTTTCAAATCCAAATTAATTGGGACAAAAACAAAAAAAAACATTTTAGTTTTTCCTCTTCTTGATTTAGTTCTTTAAAAAAAAAAGGCTTTTCTTGCATTATTACCAGTTTAATTTCAAAAAAAAAAAAATTTTCTTTAAAGAAAACTTTTTTGGTTTCTTTTACAAACATTCTCTTGCTGGAAAAACTTCTTTTTTTTTTTTTGTTTGAACTTTTTTAAACATTTTAAGAAGTTTCTATTTTTTTTTATAAGTAATAGTACTCGATATCATGACATATGTTTTATTTAAAAGTTAATAATTATTCAAGTCACAAGATAACTAGAACCATTGAAACCAAAAAAAAAACAAAGTTTTTCCTTTCCAAACAAAAAAGTGAAACCCTTATGAACTTTAATGATAAGAAAAAAAAAAAAAGCAAAATAGAACGAGTCTCGAATTTAGAAAATTGTAAGTTTTGATGAAATGAATAAAAAAAAAATTAAATATAAAAAAAAGAAATAATATAATAAGTAATAAATAAAAAAAAAAATCGTTGAAATTAAAGTTTTCGCTAAAAAGTTCTTGTGGTCTTTAAAGTATAAAAAGCCATACAATCAAATTGAAGATAAAATAGAAAAAAAAAACAAAAGAATGCACTAAAAAATCTCCCAAGGATATTAATGGTTACAGTGAAAATGAAGTAAAATCTATTTATATACAATTTTGAAGTAGTTTGAAATTTCAAATATGTATATATATATATATAAAGTACCTATTAAAATACTCTTAAGAAAAACTTACATATAATGCTTACGAATGAAAATTCTAAAATTCATTTAAACGAAAATCGGCATTCTTAATTTTTTTTATATATATAAATATACACTGAATTTTTGCAACTGAATTTTATTTTATTAGGACATTTTTAAAAAAATGTGAAAAAATTTACCACTTTGTCTATCCGTCCGCCTGTTCATTTGTTCATTTATTTACTAAACTTCTACAATGTTTAAGACAGATCAATGAAATTTCAAAAAAATGTTATAGAACCACTTTTTTATATAGCCCAACCGGATATGGAGGTACAGCCCCTAAAACTTATTTTTAAATCAATATATTATCTCGGATCCTGCTTTACATTTATTCATTCTAAAAACGTCAAATGACAATATTTTTTTAAATCTTTATAAATCAATGACCAACCCGAACAATTTTTTTCAAATCTAGTATTTAAATTTGCCGTTATGTGAACACAAATTTTTTTAAGATTTTGCTTTTTTTATATTTGCGCAACGCTTTTTGTTAGAACCTTGAAATTATGAGAGGAAAAAGATGTTTAAGAATGAGCATTAGCATTACTACAGGAATTTTGTTTGTACCTTCTTCTGTTTAAGAGCTATTAACTAGGGTTAAAAAATTAAAAATTTACTATTTTTAAACAACTGTAACTGTACAGATTTTTTTTAAAGTAAATTGTAATTATTAAAACTCAAGCATTATATTTTACATGTTTTAACAGCTTTCCTTAAGTATAAATGGTTTTCTTAAAACTGAAGAAACTGTTTCGAGATTTTTCAAAATTTTTCTTACATAAGTATAAAATTAAAAAAAAAAAATTAGCAGATTTGGTGCAAATCACAATTCTAATATGTTTTTATTGACTTATCACTTTTAAAAATCCTTGGTTTACATTCTGCCTTGCTTTTCTATTTAACACGTTAGTTACGTTTGTGTTTCACGTTTTGCGTGAAAAGTACTTTCTTGAAATTGAAATATGAAACTAAAAATATTCAGATATGATCATATTAATTAATAATTATATACTTGTTACCTATTAGATAATATATTATATTACCATGCTTCATATAGCACATATAACTACATATATAATATCCTTTTTATTATGGTACATTTATTTTTCGGTCTTGAAACATCCCTTTTTTTAAGTGGCTCATAAGAAACATTAAAAAAATAAACTTGAATTAAAATCTAAAATAAAAAAAATATTAAAAAAGAAAAAAAAAATGTTTAAAGGTAAAATTTAAAAACGAACTCAACTTTTATTATACTTCTTAGACTCTCTTCAACTATACTTCTTACTTTTAAAGTCCAACGGAACAAAAATCATGTTGCTCCAATATTAAGTATGTATATAATATCTTTTTTTGTCGCTGTTATTTTATTCTTAAAGAAAATGTGATCATTCTTTTCTTTTAAGTTAAATTTTAAACTATAGTACCTAAAACTCCTATATAGGTACTCTACTCTCTAAAATTAGTTTTTTTTTTGTTTTTAAAGATTTTTTTTTAGCGTTATCTTTCATTTTACATTCATTGTATTACATAAGAAGCATTTTTAGAAAATTTAAAGTTTTCTTTTTTTGTTTTTTTTTTTAGCTTTTTCCTGACTTAATTTCGATTTCAACAAAACATATGAGAAAAACTTTATATGTTGCCTCCTTATGGGATTTTTTTCTTTTTCGAATAATTTTTTTTTTGTTTTTGTTTTTGCAATTTTGTTGCAAATAAAAATAAAACAAGTAAATTGTAAGTTTTTATTTGGATTGTGGTTTTTTCATTTGTTAGTCGGGTGGATGTTTTTCTTTTTCTATGTTCTTAAGCAAAAAAAAAAAAAAAAAAATTCAAGGATCTTACATTTTCTTTTGGTTTCTTTAGTATAGAATCTTTTCAAGGGATGCATACATGATTTTGGTTTTGTTTGTTTTTTTTTTTTTCTTTACAGTTTTTATTCTTTTTAAATAGATTTCAATGTTGTTACTTTTATTGCTTATGCAATTTTTATATACTAAATAAATATAAAAAATAAAAATTAAGAAAATATTGCAAATTGTTAAAGTTTTGGAAACTATTCAGCACTATTTTTACTAATGTATAAATGTGATCAATCTGTGAATAAAATTGAGTAACCACATATCTTTTTTTTTTTTCTAAAGAAGCCGATTTCTAGTTTTCTTTTATATACTATGTACTTCTTTTAATTGTAAACTTTAAAATAAATAAGTTTGTATTTACATTTGAAACTATAAATGTAAGTTATTCTTTCAATTTCTACATGCAGTTTAGAATTAAAAAACAATAGAAATTTTGTTAAAAGTCGTGTATATTTAAAAAAGTGATATAAGACATAAGGGCCAGATAATCTATAAATTGTGATACGCTCATGTTCGGTAGAAAAAGGACTATGTTAAACTTTTTTTTAACATTCAAGCTCATTTCTCTAATTGTAACAGAAAAAAAGTGTTTCCTGAAATGCAGAACTTATACTTAATAACTCGTTCCTAACATTGCAATTTTATATGTCAACGACATCTTTTCGGTTAGAGATTTTAGGTTAGAGATGAATTTCAATCATATTTTCACAATATTTATAAGATCAATGATATGATTAGCCAAAACATCTGTGTTATTCTGCAAATTTTTCTATTGTTTTGGTAAGATAACAGTCATATTGACTGCAGTTAATAGACAACCTACATTAATCACTTACACATCTAAAATTTTTTTGAAAACTATACAAGAAATTTTACAAAAATATAATTTAAAGATATAACATAGCACTTGATTCTTTCAATTACCTGTCAATTTTTACACATTACTATTTAAACTCTATATATATATACGATCTTAAAAGATCTTGAAAATCTTTAATCTTAGAGGTTTTAAGAAAACCAAATAGATAATCACAGCTGGTTAATAAAAGAATTGAAGTGCAGAAGGATATGGCCACAAAAACTCATAAGTGGTGTTTTTTTGTAAGAAATAAAACCGAAAATAAAACAAAAAAAAAAAAAAATTCAAACTAAATTGAAAGTTTTTCCTTACATTTTTTTTTTTTTTTTTTTAATTTTCATCAAGCATAAAGATTTTCTCTGTTTTACACATAAACAGTAACAAATGTAAGTTTTTTCCTTATAAAAAAGAAAAAAAAAAAAAAACCAAACCAAAAATAAAATTAAAATGTTAACATTTTGTTGTTAGGAAAATTTTATTTTAAAATTTTTATAAGATAGTTTTTTTTTTTTGTTTTTTCCAACAATAATATTTTATATGTGTATGTACATGCATTTTGTACTCGAATGTTTAAAATGTGGTTAGATAAATTTCATTAAGTTTTTGAGTTTGTTTTTATAACTTTTTTTTTTTGCTTCCTTATAACGGAATATAAAGAAGTTTAGTGTTTATCTTATAGGTTTTTTTTTTTTTTTTGTCTCTTTTTTTTTTTCTCCTACAATATAGATTTTCTTCAATGTTTTCTTTGTCATTGATATGATGTTAGTTTTCTTTTTTTTTTTTTTTGTTTTATGTTTTGTACATTCTAATGAATATTTAAAATTCAAATACACCTTCAAATCTACTTTTAAATAAACAAAAAAAAAAAAGAAAATAGAAATAAAATACTAAGATGCAAATAAAGAATATTTTATCAATTGTTAAATATTTAAGTATATATACATTTTATCAATATATCAATTAACCCTTTTGAATCTAAATTTTCATTTTTAAATCCTTGAAATTCAAAAAAAAAAAAAAAAAACTAAATAAACAGAACAAAGATATCCTTTGAATATATACGAATATACGAGTATACTCAGAAAAATAGTTGAATTTTCCAATGAAAAAATGTCGTACATAAACTTACCACTTGGAAATGTTAGGGTTAAAAATTATATAAGAAAATAAAATAAATATAAAATACAAATTGTTCAATTTTCGAGACAAAAAAAAAAAAAAAAACTTTTTTTGTTCGATAAGTTTGAATTTTAAAATAATAAATGAGATTTGCAAATTCGAAAAAAAAAACAAAAAAAGACAAAGTTGAAGAAAAAAAAAATGTCAATAGTATGGTAGTATGGTATTAAAATAATAATAAAAAAAAATAAAAATTTTAAATGAAATTAAATTCATCATGTGGTGGTTGGTTGGTATCATACGGCAAAAATAAAAATTAAATAAAATAAAAATTTATCAAATTTGAATTTAAATTTTTTTTTTTTTTTTTGTATTTTTAGATTTCAATTTTTATTCCAATGTGTATAGAAAATAAATTTTTTCTTTTTTTGTTTTGTTTTTGAGAGATTGTTATGGTTAAATATATAAAGGCATATATAAAAATCTATATTTATTTCAAATACAGGGTGGTTTTGTTTTAATTTAATTGTTATTGAAAATATTTCAATTTATATTTAAAATTATTTTTAAAAGTACTTAAACCTTATCAAGTATTTCGAAAAGTCCTTAAATATTTCTTTTTGATACTATAAAAAACTTAATAAGTAACCATTGCATTATATTTTTGATTAGTATTATACATTTTTATTTAATCGTTTTTAAAAGTAATTTACCAAGTAGATTTTTTTTTTGAAAGCTATACTTTGTTAATTAAAATGTATTGTATTTTAGCTTTTTACTTATTGTTCAACAATTCATATTTCACACAATGCTGATTGGGAGAATCCTAGAAAACTTGAGTTACATTTCAAAGTCCAGATTAATGTAAAATTCCTAATTTATGAGGAAAGAAAAAAAAAAAAAAAAAAAAAGTGAATAAATATAAAATTCAAATTAAAAAATTTTTATATTGGCGAGTTTTTCTTTAGGATTCACATATCTTTCTTAGTTAAAACATGCCCATAAAATTTATAAGGAACCTTTTTTTTTATTCCCATATCGTACCCATAATTTTAAAGTTGGTGATCAGACTTAATAAGATTCTCTGTAAAAAGACTTAAATTTAAAAAAAAATAATTGAATAAACATGTACATTTTGGGATCATATATATATATATATAACTATATAAGTATATAATATATGTATATCTTGTGTCTTTTATGTTATTTAATATTAAAAAAAAAAAAAAAAAAAACAATGAATAAATATGTACAATGTACATATATATAATAAATATTGCAAAATAAAAAAGGATAAACTTTATTATTATTATTATTTATATATTGTTTTGTTAATATTCTCATATATATTATGTATATAACTGAAATATATATATGTATATGTTTTTTTTTTCAAGTATATATATGCACTTAACCCCAATTATCCTTTTTAGCCTGATTTCAATAGATTCTTATTTATTTATTTTTAAAATTGTATTTATAAAATTATTTTGCTGTGTATGTCATTTTTTTGTTTTTTTAACTTTGCCTATACTTTTTATATGGCTATGTATATGTATATATATTATAATATATATATAAAAGATAGATATATAAAATTATCAATTTTATATGATAATATTTTTCTTTTTTTTGTTTTTTTTTTTTGTTAGATTTGATTAGATTTAACGAAATTGACAGACAATAAATTTGCTTCAATTTATATTTTAATGATCGTGTTCTATGGGAATTATAAATTTTCTATGTTTTTTATTCTATGTTTTTCCTTTTTAAATTTTTTTTATTCAATTTTATTTCCACAAATTAAAAAAAATTGAATTGGGATTTTATAAGTACAAACAAAAAAAAAAAAGTTTGGTGTATGGGGAAGAAGATATGAATTTGAAATTATTTAAAAATTTACTAAATATTATTTAAGTATTCTAATCAATTTTGATCAGATAAAGACGTTTAGAGTGGAAAATTTTTGAAAATATAAAGAAAAACAAAAACAATTAAATTGTCTTCGATTTTATTTTAAGGAAAAAAATATTTTTTTCCCTCTTTAGAGAAAAGTAAAAACTTGTGCTTATAAAAAAAAATTTTTTTTGTTTTTTTTTTGCTTTTATTAAATAAGATTGAAAAAAGAAATGTTTTAAAAGACAGAATATATCGTATATATGTATGGATGTGGTAATTAAGATATTATAAGATATTATATTTTATATATTTAATTTTGAAGATTTATATATAATTTTAGAAAAATAGGAAAAAATATATACTTATAACATAGATTTGAAAGATTATTAAATTGTTGGTTAGTACAAAAAAAAAAAAAAAAAAAAAAAAAAGAAGGATACTTATAAAATTCGATTTTATTGGAAATTGAAAAATTTCTGAAGCTTCAAATATAATATAAATTCCTATTTTTCTTTTTAAATATATAAGTACTTAAATATTACGAAATTATTGAAACTGCACTTATATACTTAGATATATGTAAGTAATATATACCTAAGTATGCACTTAAATTTAGGTCATATAATATTTTATATCCTTAAGTACCCTATATTGATTTTATTTTTTGATAAATATAATTTTTTTTTTTTTAAATTAATAAGTCACTTAAAATACATAAATATAGAGGAAGTTTTACTACATATATATATGCTTAATATTTAATTATTATATAAATTATTTGATAATTTAATAAATTAAATATTTTATTTTTTTTCATAAATTATCATTTCTAATGATTAAATCAAGAGATTATTCAAAATAAAATATAAGTACAGGGTGTTGCCTAATTAAATAAACTATTATGTATACTTTTTTAAGTATAATTAAAGACTATTTTAAATATACTGTACTTTTTGAAGTTTTAATTTTATTGTATGGGGGGCTAAGTTGCGCTACTTCTAGTTTTTAAAATAAAGTGTGTTAAATTTAAATTTTAAGAATTTAAGAATTAAAAATTTTCGAATTTCTTTTTAGTTTAAATAAATTGGCATCTAAGTATTACCCCGTTTTTAGACTATATGCAAAATTTTTGGTATATGATTTTGTAAAATTTATTTAAGAAGCTCAAAAAAATTTCGAGTCATCAAAAAATCATGCATTTATTCCTTACTCATATGGAACTATACAGCCGTACATAATATTGTAATTAATTAATTAACTAATTTAATTATAGTTCTATTAAATGATGCAGGTTCTTTTACAAAATCTTAAATTCAGCGATTTGAGCGAGAGCGATCTATTAATTCCAATTAATTAACGCGAGAGCCAATATGGTACAGTTGAAAGAAAAATTTCATTGGAGCGATATATATATATATATATATATATATGTGTAAACTCTCGTTAGAGCTCTATAGTACAGCTCTACATTGACTTTACAAGAGATATTTTGTTAGAGATTTGTCTAAGGGATATACGAATTTAAAATTTCAACCGTCAACTCGTCATAACATACGATAGCTTTTAATTTTCATTCATCCGAATTCATTTTTTCAAAAAAACTGTTTGGAAAAACCTATGATCTATTTTTTGTTAATTCAATTTATTGATCTATATTATAAAATTACCATAGAGAAAAAATGCATAGACCGTGTAAACAGTCACTAGAGAAAAATTTACAACTCTGCGAACAGTTTCTATACAAAAGTTGTTGTAAAGAAAATTTTTTTGTAGAATTCATGTGTCATGTGTTTCAAAGACGGAATATGTTTCCATTGAGGAAATTTTTGTTTTCATAGAGCTATACTAATTTTAATCTTTCGTGTTTGTATTTAGCTTAAAGAGATTTTTTTCAAATAACATATCAAATCAGTTAAAATCACTAATTATCAGTTCAGAATAATTTTAATACTTATTATAATACGTTATTGTGCGGTATCTGTTGTCCGATTTGTAAAACAAATTAAATATATACTTCATATAATACAATTTGAGTACACAATAAAAATATTTAGATAAAAAAATCTCTGCCTCCAACTTATAATTTTGTTAAATCTTTTAATGCTGACTACTACTAACATAAAAAAAAGATCTTTTTAATTTCCATAATTTTTATTTTTTATTTGATCTTTGATTTTTCTTTAAATTTGAATTTTTTTATTTAATTTAAGAATTATTTAAAATCATTCTTTAGATTTTTTTTTTTTTGTTTTTTTTAGAAAAATAAAGAAATTTAATTTTCATTGTATGTGGTATAAATTTTAATTTTTTAAAATTTTTAAATTTCATTTAAATCAAAAAAAGAAAATTCCAATTAGCTAGTCAAAATAACATTTAAATATATAATTATATACGTATACTTACTTAATGTATATATATATGTATAACCTACTTATATATTTTTAATTAGAATATATATACCAATTAATATTAGTTTTAATCAAAAATACTAATTAAAAAGTTTTAATTTAAAATAATTAAAAAATTGTCATTATATATGATGAGTATAGAATAAAAAATTCAATTAAGTTTTTAAAATAGATTTTTAATGCATTTTATGGAACAAAAAAGAAAAAAATTAAATAATTAATTTCAATTAAAAAAAAAAAAATTGATTTTTCTAAAAAATATATTAAAAAAATTGATTAAAAATTTTGTTTAAAGAATATACTTAAGCACTTATGAACGAATGAAACCATGACACACCTATGCATCGTCTTTTAATAAATCTACTATGGTATTTTTTAGATTTCCTTCATGTTTCATTTTAAATCTTAATATTGTTTGTTTGTTTCTTTCTTTCTTTATGTTACTTGACTACATTTTATAATGACTCAACCAAATGAAGGGTTATTTTCCTTTCTGATGTGGCTCAAATTTAAAATATTGTTTTCATTTCTTTTTTTAGTTTACTTATTCGACTGCCACATAAATGTGACATGGAAATTACACAGCCTTTCCTTTTCAGTCGTGACTGTAAATGACTGTAAATGACTGTAGATGACTGACTGTGTAAATGTCGTGCATTATTTTTAGTGGGTAAGTGGAAATCGAACCCACACTCTCTCGGTTTTTACAGTGTATTTTGTAAGCTTTTACCCACTAGCCCACCGGGTTCTTTAATGTTTTTGTCACTTTAAAAATTATAAAATTAAAATTTTTAAATATAACTACTGAATCATTCTGTGTAATTCGTTTCACATATTTCATTTGACAGAGTTTTTGGAAACTAATTTTCAGGTTCCACTAGTGAAGGTACCACTATGCTATCAAATTTTTCAAAGCTATCAAATTTTTAAATATTTACTTAAATTATACTTTTTAAATTGATGAGTTTATTAGTTGAGGATTTCAGATGTTGATGAGTGATTCATAAGACTATATGCATCATATGTTCTAAAATATTCTGGTCTGCCAAAATAACAAATGAAAATTCGTGGAAACTCAGAGGAGAACTCACACCTATTTATTAAGACATCAAAGACAGAAAAAATATAGATGAATAGACGACACCCTGAGCAAAATTGAAACAATATAAGTCACATGAACTTGCAGTAAAAGCATCAAAGAAGTATAAAATACAGGCGTTCAAGCAACACGTGGACGCGTACCTTAATACCGGAACAGAACATAAGAGAATACTAAAATAAGAACGAGAAACTGTGTTTAAGATAATGAAGTGCCAATGGCCAAAAAAAAAAAGAGGAAAATTGGATGAGTAACTTCTACCTAAAAATGATTGTGTTTTACTTTGTATAGAAAACTTTTTAATTGTTCATCTCCATTGTTGCCAACATTAATAAAATAATACTAAATAATTTTTAAATACATATTGTCGAATATTACGTATTATATTATTTATTCTTTTCCTTTTTTTTTTTTTTTTTTGATATTTAATAGTGCGTAACAAAATACAATAAAAAATTTATAAAACTAATTTTTTATTTATAAATTTCTACCATCACCAATAATAATTATATTGATTTTAATAAAAAAAAAAAAAAAAAAAATATCATTAACTTAAGTATAGACGTACATTTAACCATAAAAAATTCAAAATATAATTTGTAATAATTTTATATAGAAAACGATTATAGAACGGATATACAAAGAAAATTTTCTTTTAATTTTTTTTTTTTGTTTCAACTTTTAAAGTTTTCAATTTCCTTTGCTACTAATCTTTAGTTATACCTATATAGTAAGGATAATTTTTAAATGTTCTTTTGTATATTGTTTTGATAATGAAAGAGAAGAAAAAGGAATGTTTTTTTTTTTTTTTTTTTAATATTTTATTATGATATCATTTAGCTTATAAATATTTTAATTATTTATCCCAATTCTAATTAAAATTTAGAATTTAACTAGAAAAAATAATAACTACTTAATAAAAATTTTATTTTATTTTAATTTTTAATAATAATATGTACATATTTATACTTATATTTATTTTAAAAATTTTTCCTATTCATTATTATTTTTGTGTATAGTAATAATGAAAACATTTAAAGCCATGATTTAACATTTTGTGTGTGTTTTTTTTTTTTTTATTATTATTGTTATTATTGAAATTTATCTATAGATTTTCTTAGGTTTGATAGTATTATTTTGCCACATTGATTGATGGTTCAATTTTGTGTGGTATTTTTTTGTTTTTCAATTTTGTTTTTTTTTTTTTTTTTTTTTCAAAACGAATTGTGGTTTTATACCTTATTTTTAAGTATTAGGGATTACAGAATCTGTTAAAAATTTATATTTGTAGTATATTAAAAGGATTTAAATTTTTAGTTGGAAAATGTATCTTTATATTTTATAGATTTATAAAAATTGAAAAAAAAATTGAGTCAATTCAAGCAGTGAATTTTAGATTTTTGTATTAAAGCTCAACTTCTATTTGTTTAATTTTAATACGGCGAAGTTTTATACGTTAGATTTTATACGTTTGCATAATATTACACAATATATTTTGAAATTAGAAAGAACTTTAGAGTATATTACAAAATCAGAGTTGTTTGCTTTTTTTCAGAATATTCTTGTATTATTCTTCTTCTTCTTCTTGAATATTTTGAGTAGTGGCAAAAATCCACAGAAAATAAAATCTATAATGATTTTTACCACCAAAAATTCACACAAAAATCCACAGTTATTTTAAATACTCAATTGTTGAAATATGTAGATACGTGGAAGGACTTTGGAGTTGGTTATAAAGTCAGGATACAATAAATTATTAAGCGGGGACTTTGGGCGGTAGCTTCCACTATTTTATATTCTTTGATGTTGAAATATATGTATATAAAAAAGATAATTAGGAAATACTTTAGAATTGGTTACAAAATCAGCGTTTGTTTAGCGGGTGCTTATTCTTTGATGTTGAAATATGTGTACAATCAAAAAATTAGAAAGAACTTTAGAGTATATTACGAAATCAGAGTTGTTTGCTTTTTTTCAGAATATTCTTTATACATTTTTGAATTTGTGGATTCATGATTGTGGATTTTGATATTGTGGATATTTTTTTGTGAGTTTTAGTTTTTGGATTTTTCTTTATGAATTTTTGTTTGTGGATTTTTTGATATCACCAACACAAAATTTCTAGTAATTAAGTATCTTTTTCTGAAAAAGTTAAAGTACAGCCGTATTTAAATATATTTTTGCCATTTTAAAACGTATCATAAATATCCGGCTTTGTAATCATTATTTATTATATACATATATGCTTATTTACTCAAACATAGTAGTATTTTATGAATATCCACCTTTCAACCTCCCATAAATAATATTGTAAAACAATAATAAATAAAAAAGTAAAAAACAAAAATCCTTTTCATCATCATCAGCCTTTTACAACATTTCAACAAAATATTATTTCTATTCGAATTAAAGAAAAAAAAAATCTATATAGACTACTTTACTTTTATAGACTTCCTATATAGATGTTTTTATTGTATGTAGTAGAATAACTACTTTATTTTATTTTATGTCCTTATTATTACTTTTCCTATTTTTTCTTTTATATTTTTTTTTTTTTTACCGTTGTAATTTTTTGATTGAGTCATAAAACGTTATTAGATGAAATTTCATTTTTTTTTTGTTATTTTGTTTTTCTGTTGATTATTGTTTTATGATGAAGTATTTTTTTTTTGTTTTTTAATAAAAAAAATGGTAAAAGCTTTTAAATGAAAAGTGGAAAACACGAAAAACCTTAAAAATAAAAAGAAAAGAGATAAGAAGTAAGAAAAGGGAAATATGTATAAGACTACTATTGTAATATTATTATATTTTTTTTTGCTGAATTCATCTTCCTTTATGATATATGTGTATACTCGTACATATATTCATTCCTCTGTTTTTATTATTTACTTATATGCTTTATTATTATTATGTATTTCAATAATTGTTAATACTATTTTAACTTTCACTGTTGTTATGTTTTTTTTTATATTGTTTTTGAACCCTTTCGCAATCCTTTCGGTTGTTGTTTTATGTTTTTTTTTGGAAAAATAATACTTTTTCTTGTTCTATTACGTTGTTTTTCTTTTTCTATTTTGTTCATGCGAATTTAAATTAAAAGGAAGAGTAGGAGTTTTTTTTAGCAAAGCTCTCGGAAATATTATAATGTAATTTGTTTTTTTTTTAAACCCTTTTATGCATTTCATTAAATATTATTTTTTATTTGTTTGATTTTTGTTTTAAGTATGTACAAGGATGTTAAAAAAAAAAACTGAAAATATTCTAAGTCTTTCTGATATTTATTTTTAAGTAACAGTGTTTCATTTTAGTTAAAGAATAAGTTTAATTTTTGCTGGTTAATGATGGCACTTTTAACTAATCTTAGTAGAGGCTCGTCTTATAGTTTGGTAGTTATTCATTGTAGATATAACTGTTAAGTATATGCATTTTTAAGATTGCTAATTTCTTAATTTATTTATATTTCTTTGCATTAACAACTGAATACAATGCAATAGTTAAAATTAACTTTAAATAAAAGATGTCGCCTTGAAATATGCAATATTCTGCTGTGTTATAAATCTAAAATAATTTAGGTATTTCGCCTGGGTACCCATACTGAGGTACATCTGAAACCTGGGACAGAGGTTTTTTTTTAATTTGTGAAAACACAACAGATGAGTTTTTTAATTGATGAGTTCTTTACTCTATCCCTTCCTAGGAAATGTGGTGTAAATATGTATTTATTTATTTATATTAATATTACATACATAAATGTAATGCAATATTATTGAATCATCGGCTACTAAAGTCCATTATAGGTTTTTATACTATTATTAAATTATATACTATTATTATTTATTTTGTTTATATTATATACTATATATTTACATTATATTTGGTTGTAAGGGGGGTAGGTAAAGAAAAAAACACTTACGACCTGTGCAGGGATTGAAGCCACACTCCTTTGGTTAATACGCCACACGTCTACCCACAAGGCTACCGAAGCCCCTGTAAATATTTAATATTAACAATCAACCTATAAATACTTAATGGCATTATTGTAGCGGAGGGTTTAGTAATATATTGCAAACTCAGATTTAAATAAATGAATAATTAAACTTAGATACTTAGATAAAAAAATTGAAAAAGTATTGCAAACGTTAATTTTATATTAAGAGAAAATCATGAACATGAATTTGACAAAAAAAAAAAAAAATTACGATGAAAATATGTTTAATTATTCGTGAAAATATCTTTTACGGTAATTTTAAAACTTCATATTTCATTATTCAGACATTATTATAAAAGTCTATAAATTTTACTTAAAAATGACATTGATGAACTTTAAAAAAAAAAACTCCATTCTATCAAGGTAAATGATACGCTGGGAAAAATTTGTGTTTGAAAAATATTCGATTTTTCATATTATTATAAGGGTTCATCATGGGTAAGGATTTGACTTGTTTTTAGAATTTTCTAAAGTCTTGTTAAAAGGCGGGTTTAAATTTATACATATAGAAAAAAAAATGATTTTTAAATTGATTGCTCTAATATGTATTTTAAAATTTCTTTTTAGGAATATTTCGGGTTTCGGGTAGGGTTATAAAAAAATGGATTATTCTAATTTTCAATAAATCCTTTATTTATTTTCATATATAAAAAAAAAAAAAATTATTTTTATATCTCCTATATTTTGTTGGGTCGATATTTTTTTTTTTGTTTTTGAACTTTTGTTTTATATTTTTTTATCTTTTTATTTTGAACTTTAAATATTTGAAATAATCCAGAAAACTTTATTCTTTTCTTTTAAATATTATCGGGATCGAAAAGGAATATTGTTTTTCTTCTTTGTTATTTTCAATATAAAATTTAATTAAAAAATAATATTTAAAAATGCCAAAACTTTTTTTATTTTATTTTGTTTAATTCTATTTTTCTCTACTTTATGTAAAATCTTTTTATTGTAAAAATATTGTTTTTACAAAAATGTTTTTTTTTTTAAACTATTTTAAAGAAAATTATTTTATAAAAGAAAATTTAAAATGAAATTTTTAATATATATAATAATAATACATAAAATTAAATTTTAATTATCTACCGCAGAAATACACGTAAATACGACTTTAAAGTTTTAATTAAACTATTACATGAAGCTTAAGCTTAAATTAAACTTACCATTACGAACATTAAAACAAAATACTGATTTGTTATAAAGAACATTTTTATTTTTATTTCTTTTTTATGTGATTGATGAAAACTGAAATAACGAGTCTGTAATCTTTAAACTCTAAATGCATTCGTAGTGTATTTTGTGCGCACCTTCAAAACATAGGACAACGAATTTAACAAGAGTTTGTGTGAAGTTTCGCTAGGTTTATGCCACGATGATACCACTCTGGCAAAAGAAGCGTTAAAAGATGCTTTGATTTATGTGAGAGATTTAACCTAAATCTTGGAAAAAGAAACTATCGAAATACGAACAATAGAAAAGTTTTTAATTTCGATGAGCTCTTATATTGTAAAAATTATTATATGTAAGTATAATGAAAAAACCTTCAGAGTCTGTATATATTTTAGGAAAATGTATAACTTATTATCCATTCATTCATATATTTGTTTTGAAAAAATGTTCCTTTACGTCGTATACTTAAGTAATAATAATTTATTTTCAGAAGTTTTCAAAGTTATAACATTGTGTTCTACAGAACTTTACTTTTCTTTACAGACTTTCGTACCATTTATGGTTTTTTTTTTGAGAACACATTGTATCTATAGATTAAAAATTTTTTGAAGAAAATTTTATTTAAGTTTAAAATGTAATCAAAACAAAACCTTAGAATTTCTAGTTATACTCAATTGACGCTAATGATACTTATACAAAACCAGGTCTACCGATTTCATAAAAAACACAACTTGTACTTAGTAAAGATTTTACTGTTATATACTTATGTATATATAAGTATAATTTAAATTTAACAGCATTTTGTTTAGCAAAAAAAAAAAAAATTAGTTTAAAAATTGAAAAAATATTAATGAATAGCCTTTATAATTTTTCAATTTACAACAACTATTTTATATATGTATATATACGTATATATGTATATACAAATTTCATTGAGAAATTAAGTCCAGAAGTGTTTTTAATGTTAAAAATAATACAGAAAAATTATATATACTTTAAAAAATTACAAATTATTGTATTGGGAATATTCGTAAACTGAAAATTAGAACATGGCATGTTTAAAAACATTTACAATTATATATAAGTATAGATATAATATGTATGTAAAAGTATTTTATTTTGGAACAAAAAATAAAACATAATAACAAAAAATTACTATAATTATAGAATATATACATTAGAATTGCATATGAGTATATCGTATCCTATTTATATAGATTACTTAGTGTGGTTTGAACAAGTAATGCATACACGTATATACATTTTATATATATAACTATATATATGTATAAACACATGTGGCAAAATGTAAAATTTTTGAATTGATTTCTTCCATATCCTTGCTTATATTTATTCCGATGATGGATATAAAAATGAATTTTACTTTAAATCATCATATAATTATTGTTGTTTGGCTTTCGAATGGTCAAATTATTTGAAAAAATGTATATAAGTAAGTATATATGTATATTGAAATCAATAAATTTGGTAAATTTTTGATTTTGATTGAACAGAATTTTTTGTAATTAAGAAGTATCTGTAATTAAGTTTGTAGATTTTATTTGATAGGTATATTTTATAGTTTCATAAATTTTCTAATAATCGTCATTAAACTTACATAATATATGCCTGCTCCTTTGTTAATTTTTATAATTATAATACATAAAAATTTATTACAGTAATTTTGTATATCTATAGATCTAAATTAAAATTATTAATATGTAATATTAAAGTAATGATAAGCAATAAAAAGTATTTTATTAATATTAGAAATTCATTAATAAAATGCATAGTAAAAATTTTGAATCCTTAATTCTATTATAACAGTTCTATTATGACAATGTAATCTGATTAATGTTTTACTAACTAAAAATAATATTAATATATAACTATAGTTGATTTTATTATTTTGTGTTATTATTTTGTGTCATAAGATAAAGTTAAAGTTATTTTTATAAATTATGATGGTTTTTTTTTTAGGTTTTCAGTTCAAAAATTAAAATATACGCCTTAAGATATGCAATGATATTTTTTCGTTTCTTATTAAAATGAAGAAGTTAACTGATATTTTTAAATTTTTTTTTGTATGTTATAACTATACATATATAACATCTGAATAAAAAATAAAAAGAAAAAAAAAATGGAAATTTGAAAATTTTACTTATTAAATTTATTATTAAAATTGCAGAAAAGCCAGAGTTCAAATTCTGCACAGGATAGCAAGTTTTATTAGTTGAAAAGGAATCCTTATTATATGATATAATAATAGTGTTCGACCTGTAATGGTCTTAGTAGCTGATAGTTTTGTAATATTGTAATATCCTATGTGATTTGTAATAATAATATAAATAAATACTTATTAAATAAGTACTTACTGTATTTTACAATTTTAATTTGAAATTTTTTTGAAATTAATGAATATTAAAGAAATAAATATATTTGGATAAAAATTTGTAAAAGAACTTTTCTAATAAATAATTAACTTACTTACTTATATTTTAAAAAGTTGTTATAAGTACATCTATATTTAAAGTTACAAGAATTGAAAAGTATTGACTTTTAATATTTAGCTTATTTTAGCATTAAATTTTGCTTTAGTTTTTTATAATAGTTGGGCAAAATTCTTAAAAAAACTAACTACTAGCGTTTTTTTTTTTTTTTGCTTTTTGGTTGTTAGTGCTTTTATTTCAAAACTCTTTAACTTTATTATATCCTACACATTAAGTATAGGGTATATTAACTTTGGTATGATGTTTGTAACCACCAAAAGGAAGCGAGTTAGGTATAGACATGTATATATATTGTGAATCAGGATCACTCCCTGAGTCGATTTAGCGATGTCTGTCCGTCCGTCCGTCCGTACGCACGATAACTCAAAAAAAAATTATGCTATATTGATAAAATTTATATTGTAGGTTAACAATGACTAAGGTAAGGCGGGGATTGTAAATGGGCGAAATCGGTCCATGCGTCCGAGTACCTCCCATAGAACTCCCAAAACCGAATACGCATATCTTCGAAATTAATAAAGATAGAAACTTAAAATTTTGTACGAGGGTGTGTTTTCCAGAATCCCTGATATCCCTAAAATTTGAGATGAATTAGAATGGTTGTTCGGGTATCTGCCACACAACTCCCAAGACCAAACAAGCATATCTTCGAAATTAATAAATATATAAACTTGAAATTTGATATAAGAATGTTCTACCCTGTTGATGTCTCTAAAATTTGAAATGAATTGGGGTGGTGGTCCGCGTGCCCTCACACACTTCCCAAGACCTAACAAGCATATTTTCGAATTTAATAAAGATATAAATCTGAAATTTTGTACAAATGTTGTAAAAGAATTTATTTTTTTAGCTTAGTTATATTAAATACCTAACTAAAATAACTTATGGATTTTTAATTTAATTTGAATTTTTTAGGTGTAGGGTATAAATAAGTCGGTTGCATCGACTTACTGTTACTTTTACTTGTTTTAAATACAAAAAGCGTACAAATTTCTTAATTTAGTTTGAGTTTGAGTTTTATATTAGGTATTTCTTTTAAAGCTTTAATGTTTAACTTATTCTTTTAAAAATTTTGATTTTTATAATTTTTATGTGTATATGTTTATATATATATATATATATAATAATAAATTTTATTTATTTTTTTTTATTATTGAATTTGTTTTCCAGTTTTGATCATTAAAAGAATAAGTAAAGGAAAAATCAGTAGATAGACATGTAATATAAAAAAATTTAAGGGCAATAATAAAAAGAAAAGAAAAATTTAATATTTTTGAAATTCATAAAAACTTTGAAAAAAAAAGCGAAAAATTAATAAAAAAATGACATTAAAAATATGGCGGAAAAACCTAAAAATTATAATAGTTTTAAACTAAAAGTGAAACTAAAAATAAAAAAAATGATTAAAGAGTTTTAGTCAATTTTTATATATTTTTGTATTTTTCAATACGAACGTATACGTATTGTATGTACGTTCGTATTGAATTTTTCATTCAATTCTTTAATATACCTGTTCTAAATATGTATACATTAATAGCTTTATATTTAACGGGTGTTTTATTTAATTTCTATTACTTTAAACATTTTCATTTTCCAATTTTTTATGTACATTTAATGGAAATTTAATGTAAAAGGTTGATCTTACCTAATCTTACCTAATCGTTGAATTTTACCTAAATATTTATTATATAATATACTTATATAATTTTTCATTTATTTTCACTAAACTTTCTTTGAGAAAGAAATTGAAATTATATCCCTTCCATTCAATTCAAGAAAAAAACATGGTAATTATTAAAAATTTATTAAAATCGCAATTTAATTTTGTTACTAAAACTTTTTATATATCATTAAAAATTTCTAAAAATTTTATCTAAAGAGAATATCATTATTAATTTTTAATAGTTACCACTAATTATCAGTAATAATTCCGTTAATCTAATAATTAATTAGTAAACGTGTAACATTTAATGAATGAAAAAAGTAAAACAAAAAACATCAAAAAAAAAAAAAAAAAAAAAACTGATTACGTTAAGACACACGTTTAATTATTTATAAATAGTGTGGATTAATGACGTCACGTCTGTTATACTAACCAAAATTAATTTTCCCTTCAAATAAGATTTGTTTTTTTTTTTTTTTTTTTTGTTCTTTTCATAAAAACGAAAAATTAATATATTTCTTCAGATAGGGATTTTCTTTAATCACAATAAACAGAATTATAGGGGAAAAAAAATTGTAAAGAGAATAAAATCTGAGTTTTAGGTTTTGATGTTAATTTTTCATTAGTTTTCAAACATTTCTTCTATAATATATAGTTAAATCAATTATGTAAAGAAATAAAAAAAAAAAAATAAAAAAAAAAAATTAATTAATAAAAATAGGGAGATAAAAGAAAACTAATAATGAAATTATATGCGCCCATATTTTTTTTTATGTAGAAATCAGTGTTATAGTTGAAGACATAAAAATAAAAGCATTTGTTGTTTTATGTAATTCAAGTTGATGATTTGATTTTATAAAATTTTATTTTATATGCTACGCGTAAATTGTATTGAGGTTTTTATAATTTAGTGCATCTTCAACTTAAACGCGTTCATTTCCTTAAATCCCAAAATCTTTAGATTGATTTATATTTTATCATAAAATCATAAACGTAAGTTCAAACAGGAAACATTTTTACTATTTTTAGTTTGACTATAAATTTATAACAGTAAATCCTCTATAATAAATCAATCCATTGTGATGAATACTTTAATTAGGAAAGGATTTGGCAAATTTCATTACTTTGTAGACATATAAATGCCTCAAATACGGTGTCCAATACTATAGTATATATATCTCTGAATGAATATACATTACAGAAGCATATATACATGTGCGTATATGGGTATATTTTTTTTTTTATTATTATTTTTATTCCTGCATAAAATCCTTCTTATTGAGATTCTTTATGAATTTTTTATATTTTATGCCTGTTAATAATATGTTGTGAATTGTTGTGAAAATAGAAGAGAAAAACAAAACAACACAAAATAAAAGTTATTAGTTATATTCGTTATTTTATTAAAAAAAAAAAAAAAAAAAAAAATGAAAAACTGGAAAAATTGAAATAAAAAAGTTTTGTTTTTGTTTTATTTGTTTATTTTTTATTTTTTTTTTTTGAGAATTGGGTCAAAATCATTTTTTATTAGTTTAGAATCTGTATAGTTTTTGTACTGTTTTATATAATTTCTCTAGAATATAACAACTGCAAAATATTTTTAAGAACTGGGTTATAATCGTAACAAAATAAATGTAAATAAAAAAAAAGATAAGCAAAAACAAAAATAGTTTTTATATATTTATATTTAAAATATTAAAGAAACAAAGAAAAAAAAAACAAATTAATTATTAAATATAAAAAAAAAAAAAAATAATTTCTTTATGCAGAATATGAATGCAGTGTGAATAATTTTATGATGCAAAATATGAAAATAAATTTTTTTCCAATGTATTTGTTTTTTTAATAATTTCATGAAATTCTTAAGTAATTTTCGAAATTTATACTCTTATGCAATGTTTCAGTTTATATTTATATATGTATAGGTGGTTCTAAGTATAAATTTTTTATTCTGCATTGTATTTAAGTTTATATTTTATTTAATCCTTCATTATTCGTTTATTAGATTTAAAGTTACAGTTTTTTTACAGTATATTTAACTAAATAAATTTCGAGTTAGTCGTTCAATTTATACTTAGTTCTAACTTAGGTTGATGCAAGTTAAAGAAACATTAAAAATATCGTTTACCTAGATAAAACGCTTTTTTTTTCTTTTATAAAATTTTTAGATTATAAAAAAATTCAAATACCTATGCTAATCAAACTAATTAGATTTATTCAGTCCCAAAAATTTTTGAAGTAAAGCTTTTCAAAGATTTAAGAAAAAAAAAATTTGCTTTGCCCCATATATGTTAGTAATTTTCTTCTGACCATCAATTAATTAAAATGAAAATAAATGCATCCTTGTTTATACTTACATACAATAAGTATTAATGCGAACACAAAGCGAAATCTAAAGTAGTTTTAATATTAAAATATATTTTAAGATTCGGGAGCTAAGTTTTAAATAGAAACTCGATTCCCAATTATTCAAGCTTAAAAAAAATATTCTCTGTATGTTATTAAATAGTTAGGAAATTGGTTGGTTATTAAACGCAACTTAACTTTTATATACGGTTTTTTCTTTATGTAAATTTTATGTATGTGTCTGTGAAGGTGGGTGGGAATCAACGAAAACTTTTATAGACGAGCGGGAACAGCTTAGTGCTTTAATTTACTAAAAACTATTTCACGTTATCATCAAACAATAGAGCTAATGGACCTTTAATATACCCATTGTAATGTTTTGGTCAAGAGAAGATTCTGTTATTTTTTCAAGATTTAACTGTATATGATAAACGAATATCCGTAAATCGTCATAGGTGGAAAATATAAATATCATCAATTTTACTAAATATTTTGCTGTAAAATATCTTAATGTTCGTATTAAAAAAGTAAAAATTTCCATAAGTAAGAATTATACCATAAGTATAGAAATTTGAATTACTTACATAGGCGTGGACAGAGCTGATCTGATTTTTCCAATTTTTTTTTTTTTTTTTGAAAAGCTTTAAATTAATACACAAAACTATTTAATTCTCCGGAACAAATACCTTTTTTTACTTACTACGATGAAGGAAAGAAAATTTTTAAAATTAAATTTTACCTATACTGCATGACTACAAAAAATTCAATTTTTAAAATTGAACTGTTTTTTTTTTTTTTCAATTTGTAAAATAAGTACTTGTATATTCATATTTAAACCTTTCATTCAATCTTTCATAATTTTAATTGCTTGTTATGTAATATTTCTTTTTTTTTTTTTTTGTTTTTTTTCTTTTTTAATTGACGAATGTACTAATTAAAAGAGAAAATTTTTACAATCAAGATTGAAAGAACAAAAGCAAAAAAAAAAAATAAATACAATATTACTTATATATAACTTATTTTATTTTATATTTTAATTTTATATTACTATATATATATATATATATATATACCACTTAAGTACTTTTCTTTTATTTTTCATTTTTTAAGCACTTAAAAGGAAGAAAAGGAAAAAAAAAAGTAGTGAATAAGTATTACAAAAATGTTTAACTTTTTGATTTCCTTTAATTAGCTGTGTCTACATTTTATACAAAAAAAAAAAAAAAAAACAAAAAAAAAAAAAAAGGAATGTAAAAAAAAAACTAAAATAAAGATTTTTATCAATACCTTCTATGCTATTTATAAAAAAAAAAAATTTGTTTTTTTTTTTTGTTTCAAAATAAAGTAACAAAATTAAAAGTCCAAAATCCATTTTTCTCATTTCAAAAAATTGTTTTTGTTTTTTTTTTTTTTGCACTTTATACTTAAACTATTTTTCTTTTTATTGTGTCCTTTTCTTTAATAACAGTTAACGGTATATAACTAATACATAATTGTGAATGTGATAATAAATGTTTCTTTAATAAGAGAATATTACAGTTATATTTTTCAAATAAAAAACCCAAAAAAAAAAACAAAAAAAAATATCATTTCAAAATCAGAATATATATATATATATATAGTTTATTAAATAAAATAAAAAAATCTGAAATCATTCTTTTTTTTTTTCCATTTTTCATATTTTCCTTTTTTTATATCCTTTCTTTGTTGTCCTTTTCTATATTTTTGTTTTTCTTATTTATTATTATTATTTTTTTTTTATTTTTATTTTCTGTTTTGATTTCATAAATAGGGTTAAATGTTTTATCGTCCTTGTCATTTTGTTAATTTGTCTATAGGTTACACCTTGTTGACGAGTCAAGGTAAAAATACAAAATATTAAAGAATAAAAATAACAAAAAAAAAAAAAAAAAAAAAATTTTTTTTAGTCGGCTTTTTGAGTAGTCACGCGATTTAGTGTGTATTTTGTGTTTGTTTGTTTTTATTAGTTGTTATTTTGTTATGAATAGGCTTTTTCTTAGTTTTTCTTTAGTAAATCCATACATAAATTATATGGAAAGGAATAAAAAAAACAGTGATGCGAGAGGAAAATAATGGTGGTAAATATTAGAAATATTAAGAATGGAAATGATTGTAAATGAAAAACAATTTTCATTTTGGACATTAAAAAGTTGATTTTAATTTTTTTTTTTCCTTTTTTTTTGTTTTGTATTATTTAGGATTGCAAATGGAAAAGAAATTATTATTTAGTTATGTTTTTTTTTTGTTTTGTTATATTTTAGGTTTTCAGTTCATTTTTTTTTTTTTTTCCTTTTTTCCCTAATCACATTTCATAAGGCGTAAAAGGAAATAATTTATTGTTGTATAAATATTATGTATAAAAATGTACAAAAAAATTTAGTTTAGTTTAATTTATTTTTATAATATTTATTGTTATAAATGAATTTTTTTTTTTATATTTTTTTTTCGTTTTTCTTTTTTTTTTTTTTTTTGTTGCTGTTAAAAAATTTCATTTTAATAAACTTTGTTAAGTATTTATATGGAAATTGTGTAAGTTTTAATTTTTGAAATACTTATTTGTATAATAGTTTGATTATGAAAGGTGTGAGAAAGGTATATTATATATTAATGGTATTTTGTTAGATTAATTATAGGATTAAGTATATATAAAGTATTTATAAATTGGAAATCTTATTTTGAAAAGTTTTTTTAATGATTTTATTTTTCTGCAAAATATTCAAATAATACAATTCTAAATATGAATTAAAATTATAATTTCAGTACTTAATATTTATTTATATATGGTATATTATCTTTTTTATATATTCATACTTTTAAAATATAAAAATATAATAAAATATTTAAGAAAATCCCAATAAAATAAAATATAATGTTAGTTTTATTTAGTGTTAATTAAATTGAATTTTGGTT
Source organism: Poecilobothrus nobilitatus (assembly GCA_947095535.1). Classification (NCBI taxonomy): domain Eukaryota; kingdom Metazoa; phylum Arthropoda; class Insecta; order Diptera; family Dolichopodidae; genus Poecilobothrus; species Poecilobothrus nobilitatus. The sequence goes on along the minus strand of OX352774.1, from coordinate 249,651,846 downwards.
AACATCAATTATGTATATATTTATTATTATATTCATATATATTTATTTATATATATATATATATAACAATAATAAGTTATATAAGTATAACAATTTTATTTAATTTTAAATAAGTATTTATTATTTTGTTTTTACTATATACTTTTACTTATTCGAAAGTTATCCTTTTAAATATGACTTTGTTGGATTTAAAAATTTTTATTTACTATACTTATATATAAATAGTATAAAAATAAATAAATTTAATTATTGTTTCAATTATATTTAAATATAACTACTTAAGTTATGAATCTTATAAATTTTTTTTTAAAAAATTAAGAATCAAAATAAGAAAATATTTCCAATACTTATATAAAACTATTTAATACTTTATTATAACATAAAATTAAATTTTATTAGTTTAAAGATTAAGGATTTTAATTTATTTTATTTAAAAGAACGATTTAAAGTATCTATAAGATATAACTTAATTTGAATAAAATTATTTATATAGAAATTATATTTAAGTAAATAATATATATACCTAAGTAAGTATATATAAAAGATATTTTACATTGACATTATATTAATATTTCATTTGAAAAATTGATAATTTTAAATTTAGAAAAAAGAATTAATGTCGTATAAATTTATTTTAGATTTTATATTTTTAATTGTAATTTAAATTTGTCTTTTATTTTTGTTCTTATGATATTAATAAGTAAATAAGAATTGATGAATTTTAAATGATTTTGTATTAAATATATATAAGTATAATATAAGACGTATAATATATATACTTATGTACAATATTAATATGTACTTAATACTTATGTATTAAGAAAAAAATAAATTTAATAAATAATAAATTTAGATACTGTAAATTGAGCATTAAGGATGATGGAATATTACTGAACCATTGGCTATTAAAGGCAATTATATATCTTAAATACCAATATTAACTATTATACTTAAAGTATTATTATATATTTTGTTTAAATAAAATTTATTAGCAGGATTTAAATTCGCATTACTTTGGTTTATAAGCCACATTCATTTACCATTCAGCCACCGAGGCTCTTAATTTATTATTTATTTAAAACTAATATTACAAAAGATTATTTTTGGCATTATTAGTAGCCTCTCTGCCCTCTGCTACTAAGGTCATTGTGCGCTGATTATTATATAAGTTAACATTTTTCTTTTATTTTAAATTATTTACATTTGTTTTTTTTTTGATTGATTTCTATGATTTAATTTTTTATATTATGATCATTTCTATGATTTAATTTGTTAGCTTAAATTTAATTTTTGTTTTTTTTTTTTTAAATTAATGTTCCTTTTTTTTTATTTTCATCTTAAGTTTTATGAAAAAGAGCAAAATTGAAACTACTAAATATGTTTCCAGATATCGAATTTTTTCGCAATTTCTTCTATTATCGCTGCATTTTGTGAAATGGGTTTTAATAATTCAGACTTGGACGGCGAAGTGGACTTGAACTTGGACGGCTTGAATAGCTCGGTTGTGGCGGGACTATCAAAACTGATATGTCTTGTGGTTAATGTTTGGTGGCAGTGTGAACATAATGGTGGACTAGTTTTTAGAAAAGGAATGTTTTCGTGGCGATTGTATGGCCTAGCCTTATGCGACTAATTTTTGTTTCTAGCCCTCTGTTATTTTTAAGGTTATATAAAGGAGTCTCTATTCCGGGCCAGTGATAATATAAAAAACTGCTAGAATTGTTCCATTTGACTTGCCTGTTGTTTGCTATGACTAGTTTGATTTGCTTTGCTTTAATGTTGTTTTGATATATGCGAGCTAGTATATTTCAAAATGATATTCCACAGTGACCAGGGACAAAAATGTGAAACGCTGTTCTGCTGAAGCAAAAACCAAAGCTCCCAACATATTATCTATTTTTTTTTCAATGTTTTTTTTGTTTCAATATTTTATTTACGACCTGTGCAGTGATCGAACCTACACTCTTTCGGTTAATACGCCACACGCCTACCCACTAGGCTACCGAAGCCCCTATAAATAAAAGAAACTCTTATTTAAATGATAATTGTTCTATAAATTGCATATTTCCAGGCGCTATTATTATTTTTCGATAAAGTAATTAAATAATTATAATTTTTGACACTTTTCATTATATTAATTTAGTAAAAAAAGTTAAATTCTGTAATGGTTTAAAGTTAATAATCAAAATTCCTTTAAAATTAATTTTAAAATGAAATACATCACTTAATTTTCTTTTATAAATACCAGTTAAATGAAATTTTCAAATTTTCATTGAAATTTTTTAATTAAATATTTATCAATTTTTTTCCTTTTTCTTATTTGCTTAGATTTTAATTTTAATATGTCTTAAGGGTAACTTGTACAGTAACTTCCGTCATAAATATATATATGGTAATGAAATTTCTTAAAAATTCTTTAATTTTAGTTGTTTTTTTTTTTTTTTTTTTTTTTTTACTAGCATCATATATAGAATCATCAAATTTAATGGTATGAAACCTTATTACAAAATTAATTATCATGTTTCATTTTCATTTAACAAGACAAAACAACACACTAACAAATTGTAGCGTTGTTTTTACATTTATCTTTCAGAATAGTGCAGAATTGTATTACATTTATCTTTCAGATATAATTTCTCTATTATAGTACTATCAATATTATTATATATATATGGATACATATATTATATATGTTTGTATAAAAAATATAAATTAAATATTCAATATTTTTTTTTACAAGGATTATGAATATCCAATAAAATCAATAATTTTTGTAATTAAGTTTTTCTTCTATTTCTATAGAAGTGTATTTGTGTGCCTGAATTTTAAAATCATCATCTTTTTCAGATAACTCTATGTATATATAAGTAACTATATATATATTTATCTGGTCATATATATTCTATGACTTCACAAATGTAAAAAAAAAAAAGCATGAAAAAGAGCATAGAAGTTCAGGATCAATTCATATAATTTGAATATTTATTCTTTATTTTTTTTTTTTTATGTTTTCTCTTCCATTTCTACTTTGCTGGTTTTTTTATTATGTTATTTTTTGTTTTTGCTTTTTTTTTTCTTTCTTATGTTTTTTTTGTGTTAAAATTGATTGCATGAATTGAATTTGACCTGAATATTCAGTACTCAGTTACAAAAAAATGTGTTAAATAAAACAAGAAGAAATGGTGTAAATGTGTGTGCAAGTCAGTATGTTAATGATCGTACAAATAATTTTTATTACATTCACATATATACCATACACGTATAATAATTATTTTTATCATAAAATATATATAGAAGTCCTTGAAAATTCGTGTTATATTTAACATGAATAATCCAGTTGTCTCTGGAAATTGTTAATTGTTTCAATTCACTTTTTCATTTTATTAATTTTTGTTGTGGTGTTGTTTGTCGTGCATAAAATCAGGATATGCTAATTTTATTTTGCATTCTTCTTTTGTTGCTTCCTTTTTTCCATATATTTATTATTGCATATATATATACATAATATATGTATAAAGGTTGACAATTTTTACATTGTGTGTACAAATTATATTAAAAGGCATGAATATGCATATTAACGGTAAAAAGAAAAAAAAAATTCCTTTTATATAAAAATAACAATTTTATAAAATTGGGAGGCTTTTATAATAAAAGTGATTTTGAGTGATTTTTTTTGTTTTTCTTTTTTTTTGTTTTTTTTTTTTTATTCAATGATGCACATACACATTTACAATTATCAACATATTCGACATATTTTAACATATACATAAAATAATAATAATAATAATAACAGAATATAACATATATATTACATATATATATACCCAATATTAAAAGAAGGATAAGAAGTAAAAAAAAGACATTATTATGAAAAGTGAATAATAATAAAAAAAAAAAAAAAATAAAAATGAAGAATTAAATCATTCTCAGTTGACTGACATAAATTTTTCTATTATTATTGCTGATTTTGTTCTTGTTTTTTTTTTTTTCTGTTCATGTGTATAATTCAACAAATGAATTAATTATTCATAGATTCAATGGGATCAAGACATGAAAGGGTTAACACAAAGCAAAAAAATAAAACTACTTCTGATATATGCAATGATGTTATTGTGTTTTTTTTTTTTTTTTGTTTTTCTTTTGCGTTAGTTATTTTCATTATTTGGTTGGCAGCCTGATAACATAAAACATCAATAAGATGAAAAATGAAACACACCAGCAAAAAAAAAAAAAAAAAAAAAACTGAAAATAAAAGAGAAAAGTAAATACGTGGTTAACATCAAGCTGTGGATATCCTGTCAACATACCAACTATGGATAAAACTTATATAAGAACTAGAATAAAAATGCTTTAGTTTGTCATACCGTTACTTTAATAATAGTAACTTCTTTTTTTTAAATTAATGATCATTATTTAATAACTTTTAATTACAACTTTTTCTTATACGATTCAATTTATCTGGATGATATTATAGATAAAACTATAATGTCAATATTACTTTTTATATAAGTCAGTGCGTTAATAAGGATTAGTATATTAGTAAAGACCATCATATAGGTGTAAACACAATTTCAAAAACAAACAGAAACTACAACAACTGTGTTTACAAAGTTTTTTATGGAGAGCATAGATAACTTTATGCAAGGTGATGCAAAAAAAAGGACGAATAAAAGACGAAAAAAGGCACAAAGTAGTGCCATACTTAAAATATATATTCTGTCCTTAATTTGACTAATATTAATAAACATTCAAATAAAATGATGGCTGGGCAAGATTAAAAATTTAAAGTAAGTATTCCTTTTTCATTTTGTTTTTCTATTTTCGCTTTTGTTTTTTTTTTTGTTGCCTAGTGTGACCTAAAAATACGATGTGAAAAATAGAAAAAAAAAAAAACTAAAACAAAATATTCGAGAATACAACATTTGTTTTTATAGGATATATGTACATGTGTGTAAATTAACGTTGTAGCGTGATAAATTGTTTTATTATAGAAAATAAAAATTATTAAACCAAAAAATAAAATATAAAAGCAAACAACTTTAATTTAAAAGGTTTGGTTCTAAAATTACTTTTATATTAAAAAGGATTATTATAAAAACAATAAATTTTCTATCCATTTAAATATCACAGAGCACTTCTTTAATTTAAAAGTCAAAATGTGGTTAGCATTTTTTTTATCTATTTAAATATCACAGAGCATTTCTTTAATTTAAAGGTCAATATGTGGTTAGCATTTATCTTGAAGGGTTTTCTTAAATTTATTTAGAAATTTAATAAAAATTATCAAAGGACTATTTAATATAATTGTGTGGGATAAAATCTCCATTTTTTAATGTAATAACCAAATAATTTGGTTTAAGTTTAAATAATATCTGTTTATTTGAATTAGGTAACAAAAAAAACATTTTCAGAAAGGATATTAAAAACCTAAAGTTATATAATATAATATGATTTGTCTCTATAAGATTTATTTAGATGCTAGAACAAAGAAATTTAACTGTAGTTATGATAAATTTTCTTGAAATTTTTAATGAGAGTGGGAGCAAAAAGAAAATTCCATGATAATAAAAGCATAATAATATGAACCTAAATATTCTTACTGAAAATCTATAATTTGGGGATTTTAAAACAAAGAAGTTTCTATATAATTTTTAACGTGTTTAATTACCAAACAAATCAAAAATTAAATTTAGAAAAATCCTTAAAATTTTCTTAAATTTTTTTTAAAATAAATTCGCTAAACTTTAGGTAACAATTTGAAATAAATCAAAGATATATACATCCTATTAAAAAGTGATCCTTGAAGTAAACTGAAATTCAATATTGATTAGATTAAATTTTTCTTTTGGATTTTTACATTGTTTTTTTTTTTTTTTTTTTTTGAGTAGATAATTTTAATTTATTTTAATTCGGACATTGTTTATTACAGATCATTAATATATTGGCCTTTTTCAAATAATAAAAATTAAAAAAGAGAAAAAAAAGTAAAAAATAACACATGTACATGTACATGAAAATAAATGTATATAAATATCTAATCAATTCTACTACCAGTTAATCATTATTTTTTTTTTGTTTTTTTAATTTATATTTGTCGTGTCGTTTAATGCCTGCATTTTATTACAAAAAAAAAAAAAGAAAAAAAACAAAAATATCAACATAACATACAAAAACAATTAAAAAAACAACACAAAAAAAAAAAATATAATTAAAGTCAAATGTTTAATTTTTAATTTTTTTATGTTGTCTTTATATCTCCTTTTTTTTTGTCATTTCACTGCCTTTTTTATTTATTTTGTTTTTTTTTTTTTTTGTTGTCTAAATTTTGCTAGATCATCCTTGTAATTATATAATTAAAAAAAAAAAAAAAAAAACACATAAGTACAAGCAAAAATAAAATAAGTACAATAAAATTCAGTGTATTCTGCCATAAATTGTTTTTAATTTATATTAAACATGGAAAAATGTAAGAGGAAATGTCCGAAAAACAAAAAAACAAAAAAAAAAAAAAAAAATTAAAATAAAAATATTAACGGCAGGGAAAATTAAGAAGGAAATGTATAAAAGAATAAAGGACCTTAAACGTCCTTGGCGTAGAAAAAACACAAAAAAAAAAAAAAAAGTGGAATATTATTTGTCCTTTTACTAATTGATTTTTATTTTCTGTTTTATTTTGTATTAAATTTTACTTCCTACACAATATATATATACACATATATACTTATATTTATAACCCATTTATTATTATTTTTTAATGTTTTTATAGTATTTTACAACACCAATAAAAAAATTACTTCCTTCTTAATTTTTATACTCACCTTATTATATTTTCCCCATATATACTATTACAAAAATTACTACTCTATTCTTAGAATTTCTGTTTTTGACCGGATCATTTACTGTAAAGTTTTCTTTCATGTACTTTTGAAATTTTTATATTCAACATATTAATGTATACTAGTATTAGATATGCAGTTTAATATTTCTAATAAGTACTTTTGTATTATTTTTATATGTATATTTATATGTAGAAATTTTTTTGTATATAGAGAAACAGAGTAAAGGGGTGAGTATGAGTAAAGTGAAAAATGTTAAAATTAAGCACTATAGAAATAGAAATTATTTTCTATTTTTTGATTTCACTTAATTGATTACCATCAAAGTTAAACTCAGTATTGACAGTTACTGACCTTTAACATGGTATACCTATATATTATATATTTATATATTATGTATATACTTGTATAAATATATCTTTTACTTATTTGTTTTTATACCCTACACATTAAGTATAGGGTATATTAACTTTGGTATGGTGTTTGTAACCACCAAAAGGAAGCGAGTTAGGTATAGACATGTATATATATTCTGGATCCGCATCACCCCCTGAGTCGATTTAGCGATGTCCGTCCGTCCGTCCGTCCGTACGCACGATAACTCAAAAAATAATGATGCTATCTTGATGAAATTTATACTGTAGGTTAACAATGACTAAGGTAAGGCGGGGATTGTAAATGGGCGAAATCGGACCATGTGTTCGTGTACCTTCCATACAACTCCTTCCATACAACCTAATACGCATATTTTCGAAATTAATAAAGATAGAAACTTAAAATTTTGTACGAGGGTGTGTTTTTCTGAATCCCTGATATTCCCAAAATTTGAGATGAATTGGAGTGGTTGTTCGGGTACCTCCCATACAAATCCCAAAAACCAACAAGCATATATTCGAAATTAATAAAGATAGAAACTTCAAATTTGGTACTAGGGTGTTGTTTCCTGAATCCCTGATTTGTTCAAAATTTGAGATGAATTGGAGGAGCTGTTCGGGTACCTCCCATAGAACTCCCAAAACCGAACATGCATATCTTCGAAATTAATAAAGATAGGAACTTCAAATTTGAACGAGGGTGCTGTTTCCTAAGTCCCTGATTTGCCTAAAATTTGAGATGAATTGGAGTGGTCGTTCGGGTACCTCCCATACAACTCCCAAAACCGAACAAGCATATCTTCGAAATTAATAAAGATAGAAATTTCAAATTTGCTACTAGGGTGTTGTTTCCTGAATGCCTGATTTGTCCAAAATTTAAGATGAATTAGAATGGTTGTTAGGGTATCTGCCACACAACTCCCAAGACCAAACAAGCACATCTTCGAAATTAATAAATATATAAACTTGAAATTTGATATAAGAATGTTCTAACCTGTTGATGTCTCTAAAATTTGAGATGAATTAGGGTGGTGGTCCGCGTGCCTTCACACACTTCCCAAGACTTAACAAGCATATTTTCGAATTTAATAAAGATAGAAATCTGAAATTTTGTACAAAGGTTGTAAAAGCATTTATTTTTTTAGCTTAGTTATATTAAATACCTAACTAAAATAACTTATGGATTTTTAATTTAATTTGAATTTTTTAGGTGTAGGGTATAAATAAGTCGGTTGCATCAACTTACTGTTACTTTTACTTGTTTTTTTTTAATATACGGAATATAATGCACACATATATTGTTTTTGATAGGAATAAAACTTTAACATTATTAGAAAAAAGGTCAAAAAAAAAAAAATTTTTTTTTTATTCATTCAACATTATTTTTTTTTTTTTTGGTCAAATAATTGTAGAGAAAATTTCTTTTGTATATTCTACACGAAGTTTTTCTGACAACAACACAAAAAAACGTAATTAGATTTTCTGGACTTAAGTAATTTTTATTTTATTCTGTGTTTGTGAGAAGGGAAATAGTAATATGCGGTGATGGTGTGGTTGTTAGATAATGAGTAGTAAAGTAAAAGAAGATGATAGAATCAAACAAAAAAAGAAAGTAAAAAAAAAAAAAAAAAGAAAATAGAAATAGAAATAACATGATAGTCAGTTTGATGAGAATTTTCTGTTCAATATCGAAAGTTAATTGATGTTTTATTGACGTTATATTAGAATAATTACAAAAAATTTTTTGTTTTTGGGGTTTTCTTTGTTTTTTCCTCTTTTTTCTATTATTCTCTTTTTTTTTTTTTGGAATTAATGGTATCCTTTACAGTTAGGAAAACTAATGAAAATTTTCTTATATGAAAAATGCCAATAATGATCATTTTGGAATTTTTACTATACTTATATTTTCACTAATTTAATTCAATGTTTTAAGTCTTTATTGATGGTTTTTTATTTTTTTTTTGTTTGTTTAGATTTACTTAATTGAAAATAAGGGTTTTTGCTTTTTCTGTTTTTTTTTTTTTTTTTTTTTGTTTTTTTTGTAATGTATTTATGAGTATATTAAATTTTGTTTAATAAAATTGAGAAAGGTTATATCTATTTAATACAGTGCACGTACAAAATTTTGTAATTTGTATTTAGGTCAAAGTTTGAAATGGTTAATAAAAGGTTTTATATTGTCTAAGAGTAAAAAGTTAATGATAATTTTTATTTTATGTTTTTGGTTTTTTTTTTATATTCGATAGTATAATAGTGCTTTATTGGTTATTTAATGTTAAAAATACAAGTGTCCGAGAAAATAAAATTATGTGTTAAAAATTAGGAAAATGATGATCTTAATTTTAATAAATTTGCTGAAAATATATGGTAACCTATCTACTAATTTATAATGTAGAATGATTATACAATATAATTATGTGGTATATACAATATATAGATTTAGATGAACTGTTGGAGTATAAAATATTTTAAGTTATTTCTGTTTTATATCAAAATTTGTTGATTCTATAGCTGAAATAAGAATTTCTAATAAAAATTGTAAGTAGGTAAGTGTATCCATATTTGTAAATTTGCTTTATTTTATAATAAAAATGTTGATTCTATTGCTATTTTAAGAATTTAATTGAATTATAGTTAAAAATTTATATTTAAGCTCGTAATTTAGACATGTATACCACCCATATTTGAGTAATATAACAAAAAAAAAAATGATATTTTTGTTTGTTACATCAAATTTTTTCTGAAAAGTCGACCATCATGATAAAATAAAGATAAGTATAGTTAATAAAATTTATTTTGCTTCTGCCCATTGTTATTTAATTTTTTTTCAGGACTTTATAACTGTCATATAGCTAATAGTGTTTGATGTCTAAAGTAATCGTTCTCATGTTATAGTTAAGTATTTCATTAGTTAACCGTAATAACATGTGGTATGTACATTTGCATTAACAAAAATCACAAAAGAACAAGTATAATACGTGTGTCATCAGTAATTAAACGAAATAAGGACAAAAAAAAAAAAAAATATTTTTTTTTTTTTTTATTTTAAAATTACTGGTTCTACAAATGTCTAATCATCTGTTTAGTGCTAAACTTTGTACTTTGGAAATAATGAAATTGAATGTTTCATTGAATATCGAGTAAAAAAAAAAAAATTAATTCCAAATACTTAACCTGAACTTATTGATAAAAACTACTTTAATTAACACTATACTTTCTCTTAATTAGTGAACTTTATTCTATTCGTATTTTAAGTAAGAAGAATTTGGTAAAATTTCCTAAATTGAGTTAAGTACATAAAAAAAAGAAATTTTTTGTTCATTTAAAAAATAAACTCTTCTAACAAACAGATTAATTTACTTATAAAATTCTAATATAATTATATACTTACACTACACACATGGTAATAAAATATATATATATATACTTAGTAGTAGACAATATCAAATAGTATAAAATATCTTTCTGACTTTTATCTTTTATAAAATGTATTAAGATGAAAAAGAATTAGGTCAATAAAAATTAACAAAAAAATATAATACAGCCTACCTAAGTACCTACCTATATTTAGTTAATATTTTTAGTAAGTTTTAATAAGGAACCAATAAATAAATTGAATAAGTCTATTAATATAAATAAATTATAATGAAAATTTTTAGAAGGAAAGCCACAAAATAAATCTTAAATATAAATTAATTACTTAGTTTTCTCAAGTTGTTTTGTTTCAAATTAAATTACAAATTTTTCAGTAATATTTATATCAGATTTACTGTTCTGAAAATGAAATAAGGATAAAGAAAGATCAATTCAATTATATTTAATCTTTAAAAGATTGGAACATCAATTTCGGAAATGTCAAAATATTGTATATACTTGCGTTATTTGTTATTTTTATCATTGTTTTTTTTTTTTTTCTTTGTTGGTTTTATTATAAAATTTCATATGAAAATATCACGATTATATTTATAAGTATCTATAGATATTTTTAAAAAGAATATTTTGTATTTTAGAAAATAAATGTAATAAAATTACAGTTTTACTATAGGTACAAAAAAAAAAAAAATACATAACATGTTCTAAATTTTATCTTTATATATATTATATACACATCACATATACTTAACTAATATAATTTAAACATATTTTGGCTAAATCTTTTGTTAAATTACTGAAAGGAAAAATATCCTTTTGTTTTTGTTTTTTTTTTTTTTTAATTTTTCATACATTGTATAAAAATTTTTTTAAGGTAAAATAAGAAAATAATAAAAAAAAGCAAAGAAAAAACAAAAATAAAAGTGTACAAAATTTATTATAAACATGTACTTTTACTACCCATAATCATACTTTTTCTTGACAAAAAATTATACTGTATTATTGTTTTTTTTTTTTGTTACTGCTATTTTAGCTGACTGACTCTATGTAACATATGCGAAAAAAAATACTATCACAAACTTAAAACTAAACTACTATAAATATTCATGTATATTATATTATAAGTATATACATATATACATAAATAGTTATATTAAAAAAAGATAACGGAGAGTTGAACAGTCAAACCACTTTTTATTATAAAAATTACCTATACATAAATTACTGTCAAATCTTGAATATAAAAATAACAACAATAGAATAGAACAGAACAGAAAAGAAATAGAACAGGAGAAAAAATAAATAAGAAAAATTAAATTCACAACAGCAGTGTAATAGTAAAAGGAAGGACAGCAACAGCAATAACAACTTTACAGTTACATATAATAAAATATTATAAGTTTTTCGATTGCCATACATTTTTCTGTATGAATGTTTGTTATTGCTTAGATTCTAAATACCTTTACATACCTTAGGAAATTTTGATTTTTCTTTTCCTCTCTTTCACATTAGAACACGTGAAAAATAAAAACAAATTTAAATAGAACACCTCCTGAAAACATTGTCAAGGAAACAAAAAAAAAAATGCTTATGTATAATATATATAAGTATATTATAGTATTGGTATACAGATAAAAATAGAAAGTTCCATTTATTTATTTATTTTTTTTTTGTTTTTTCATGCATTTAAAGAATTTAAAATATGGGACAAAAATATTTTGTCTCCTAATGGGTAATCATCAGCTTTAAAGATTGTGTGATTGAATTGCCAAGTTTTACTATGATTTTCCTTAAGCACTCTGTAGGTTAATTTTTACTTAAGAATGTTATTGCGTATTAAGTGCAAAAATTAAAAATGTTAAAATGTTATACTGTACATGAAATCCAGTTGGTCCTGTCCAGACAATCTAGAATAATCAGTTCAGATAATCATAAGTCAGAAATTCAGTTTAATAAGACAATTTGACTTTGGAGCATTTAGATGAATGTTATTTGGTAATCATAACTGTTATTTGGTAATTCATATTTCCTGAATTCAACTCTGTTTTTTTTTTAATATTAAATTTCGTTTTACTTTCCTATTTATATTTTTTTTAATTAATGTGCATGTCTAGTCTTGTAATATGATACCTACATATATAAATCCTGTTCTGGATTTTTATTTGTTTTATCTCTTTTTTGATATCGCTTTTGCACATTTTAACTAAAATTTTACTTCTGGCCGACTTAAAGATTATTTTTAAAGGCAAATTCATAAAATAAAGTTTTTTTTTTTCAAAATATTTTGTGACATTTATTAAAAATTTCATATGCCAAAGTTTTCATTGTAAATTAATTTAAAAAATTAAGATTAAGGACCTATAATACGTTTTTAAGTCCTTGAAAAAGTAACCCAAAATTATTCCAATCATCATATATTATAATTTTTATTTTTACAAAGCACCTAATTTCAAAAAATAAAAAAAAAAAAAGTTATTTTGCGTGTTGCATACTATCAGGCGGTGGTAGTGTTACAAACAAAACAATATAAACGCATAATTTACGATCTAAAAATAAAGGAACAACAAAAAAAAAAAAATTTTTTTCAAAGTAAAAAAAGAATAAAAACAAAAAAAAAAAGTAACATAAATATAAGTACAAAATATTATTTTATATATTTTATGGATTGGGAACAGAATGTGTTTAGTACTACTACTACTACTACTACTACTACTGTTACTGTTGTACGTACCATATCATACTCCTAACTGTGTTATAAAAATAAAAACTGATATTTTATATTGTATGTCAGTTAAGTTCTACTTATTTTTATTTATTGTAACAAATAATTTTTAGTAACTTGTAAAAATAATACATATGTTCTTACATATAAATTAAATATAATATGTAAAATGAATTTATTTCCACATACTTAGTTATACATATATTGTATATATTATATAGGTGCCATTTAAAATTTGATATATTTTTTTTTTGTTTTTTTTTTTTATTATATTTTGTCTAGTGTAGTTAAAGTTATTGGTGCTTATGTTATTAATACTACGCTTTTGCTTCTTCTTACAATATATATATATATATATATATATACATTTAACTATATGTACTTATACCTAAAATAATTTTTTCTTCAAAGTTTTTATATTTTTCTTAACGAAATATTTACGACATTCTTTTATACGCTTTATTTTCTTATATTTTCCTATTTTTTATATCCTCGTCCTTTTTTTTGGGGGGTTTTTTGTTTTTGTTCTTTTTTTTTACATTTTATAGAACTGTTAGGCTTTACATTCTTTTAGAAAATATATAAATCTATATAATACTTTGTAATTTCATACACCCTACATCCTATCTTACTCCAATTTCCTCGATTTCTGTAATGCTGTAATACTCTGGAACTTAAATTCCACATGTGAACTGATGTGTGTGTGCAAAAAAAAAAAAATGAAATGTATGTATGATAAATAATAATATATGAACATATATGAATGTATGTATTACATGACAATAACTAGTGTGATACCATCATATATATTTATCTCCCCCACTTTTCCACATTCTTTCATTCTTTAAGTATAAGTATAAAAAAATTATCCCCTTATTTTATAATATATTTTTGGTGACTGAAAATTTAAATATTTTTAATATATTCTATATTTTTGCCTGAATAAAAGAAGAATAAAAATTGAGGGAAAAGAAAAAGAAAAATGGAAAAATTACCAAAGCTTTAAAAAAAAAAAATTTGGTATAATTTGTTGGAACATGTACATTTATTTACTTACATAAAATATGTATTGGTATATACGAAAATAGTTGAAAATAATTTACGTTTCGTGTATTCATGTATCATATATATATATAAGTATTTGCAAAATGGACAGTGTTTCATTATAATTTAAAATATATTGTCATTATAATTGAAATTCTAATAATTATAAACAGTTAATTGGAACTAAAAATTATATTTATTAAAAGTTGATATTATATTTTCATATATTGACATAATTTTCTTTTTTTTTACCAATTTTTATTTTTATTTTGTTTTGGCAAAAATTTATTGCTATTAAAATTTAGACAAAGATTAAAAAATTAATGTATGAGTTGTTATTATTATGTTTAGAGATTTTTAAACTTTTTGGCGGGAAAATCGTTTAAATTGAAAATTATAATTCAAAAAACTAAAAAAAGAGGCTATAGTAGATATATTTAACTATCGGTTTTTTTTCTTTGGAGGTATCTTAAAAGCATCGTGTCAATTGGTATCACATTATAGATATATGATAACTTTTCAATTATTTCTTTAACACTCGCACATTTACGAATCGAATTCAGAAAGTTTATATTATATTATATTCAATTTTATAAGTTTAGTGATATAATTTTATTTTTTAATTAATTTTTTTCTTCAACCAAATACAATGTGATAAGGAAATAAACCATCCTTTTCTTTTCAGATTAATTTGCGATACAAATATTAAATTATTCGTATAATTATACTAAATTTATATTGTTTATATTACATTATTATATTTTATATAATATTTTGATCTGACCGAATATATTTTTATTTTATTATTAATCAGTATTCAGTACTATATGAAAATAAAATAAGCTTGATTGTAAATTAATATGGAACACTTGGTACGTACATTTTAAAATCCTTCTGTAACAAAAACTATTCTCTCACTTATACAAAAAAGAAAAAAAAAATTATTACTGAAAAATTCAAAACCAAAAAAAAAAAACAAAAAATACGAATAGATAAATCTAGTACTTCATCGTTTCTGACATCAAATTGTAAACGTGTCGGGAATAAAATAATTCTTTTTGTCTTCTTTAATTCTATTTGAGAACATTTAAAAGTAAATCATACATACATTCATAACTGCTAATTTTAAACGCATACATCTTATACAAAAAAAAAAAAACAAAAACAAAAATACCAAAACAAATTGGAAAAAGTCAAAGGGTATGATATTGTGGAGCAAAGAGTTCTCTTTAAATAAGTATTCATATAAAAACAAAAAAAAAAAAAAATAAAGAGAAAAAAATGTAAACACTTACAATTCTTATACTAATAAATGAGGTAAAAGTCACAAGTTTATGTTGTCAAATAAAATATCATACATAATTTGCATATTTATTTATAAAATATTTCGTTTCTAAAAAACCTTATGTTAAAATATTATATACATAAGTAGTTATATTATGTACATATTTTCCTTTTTTTTTAACGTTTCCTTTATTCTCTTATTTAGCATCTATCTACATTCTACATGTCTATTGAATGAATAAAATATGAATGTCAATTTTAAAGTATGGTGTTTTTAAGTTTCTACAATACTTTAGAACTTTTCACTTATTCTTATCATTCAGGTATAAGTGTAAATATTTGATTGTGGAAAAAAAAAAATATATATATATATATACGAGTATAAAAAAAAACACAAAATAAAAACAAAACAATAAAAAAGAAATCAAAATTTTTCAACATCATCAAATTGATAAAACCAAAATAACTTGCCATTCTCAATGTGTTTCAATTCCTTTATTTTATTTTACATTTTTTTTTTTATTTTAATTTTTATGTATTTTATTTTTTAAGGACTTTTCGTTTTGTTTTTTTTTTTAAATATTTTTTGATTATCTGGAAAGTATAAATTCCGTTATTTTATTTTTTATTTTTGATTGTTTATTTTATTTTTTACAATGTGCAAACTGTTTATATATGCTCGCATAATGATTTGGACAATTTTTTAAGTGTCAGATCAAAGCATAAAAGAGAAATTTTTTTTTTTTCTTAAAGACAAATTGAAAAGAATTGAACATATTACAAGAATAGAACAGGACCGAATACAGATAGGTGATAATAATGACAGTGGAAGCACAGTTAGAAAATATTTTAATGTTGGAAAAACAAAAATAATCATAAACAAAATAAACAAAAACATGTAAGTAATGTTCCTAAAACATTTGTGAATTCCGATCAAGATTTACTAAAACTTAACAATTCGATAGAGTGAGAAAATGGTAAAAAAAAAAAACAAAAACTATTTTATATTTTCTATATTTAAAAAAAAAAATCAAAGAACAAAAAAGAAATAAATATTTTGTGCACATTTTACAAATATGTTAGAAATAATGAAAAGTAAATAAATGTTGAATTACAATAAGAAAAGAATAATTTAAAAAAAAAAAAAAAAAACAGAAACAGAAAAAATAATCAAAATTTGACATTAAATTGATTTTAAATTGTAAAATGTACACTTTGTCAAATGTCGTATGGTTAATTTGTATACTGTCAAGAAATGTCAAATTACTATTTTTCTCCATTCTCTATGTTTTTTTTTTCTCTGTTATTTCAATAAGATAAATATATAACACGTATTATTAGTGTATTGCATATTGTTTTTTAATGTTACTGTTATTAAATATATATATATTTTTTTTAAATTAAATTCTTCATAAACAACACGTTCAATAAAAAAAAAAAAACAAACTAAATTTTATTGAATTTTAACTCTTTTTTTTTGTTGTTTTTTAGCTTATTTGTATATATTAAAAAATATTAAGAAAAAAAAAAATTTGTTTTTAAATTGAATGTTAATAATAAATGGTTATATGTAAATTATTTTTTTTTTTTTTACACAAGTAAATTTTGTTCATAGTTCATAAATATATATACAAAAATTCATAGAGAATAAATATATATATACATATATATTAATTATTAGTGAAAGAACTCAGAATATAACTGACAAATAGAAAAACTAATTAACAAATAGATATTGTTTAGAATTTCTTTTTTTTTTAAGCAATTAACAATATACATATATATTTATAAAATATATTCTTACTAATATAAACAAAAAAAATATTTAATAGAATATATTAAATTGTTATTTCCGTTAAATTTCAAATATTATTATGGTATTGAATGAGTTAAAACTGCATTTTAAACAAAATACTTTTTTAACGGAAACTTACGTTTAAATATGCAATTTATTGGAATTAATTGTGGTCACTATATTCCATAATAGTCACTATTAATGGTACACTGCAATATTTTTTTGTAAAATATTGTCAAAATACAATTTAAATCAATATACATCAAATCTAGTTCTGTCAGCCTTTTCAATTTACCCAAAAATCTATGGATTGATAGAATCTATGAACAGAACTGATGGTAATACGTTCTGTTGACGTAATATCTTGGTATAAGATTTACAAATATGGGTTTACAAATTTATTTTTGACTTATACAATATGTATTAGGATATCTTTATGAGTGACATTCAAATTGGCGACTTTAAAATTGCAAAACTTAATTCCGACATTTCAAAATATCAACATTCAAAATCCCGTCTTTTCTGAAAATTTTCATTTTTTACCATTTTTCGTTTATTAAACATTTTACTATTTGCCAGATACGATATTTCATGTCTTCAAATATTTTTAAATCAAGGCCTCTAGTGGGAAAGAGCATATAAAATACGCTGTAAACATCGAAAGTTATTCCCCCTTACGACATTTACAGCCACGCCCGAACAGGAAAGGCTGTATAATTTTCTGACCATATTTATGTGGCAGAGAAATACATTAAAAAAATATATATTTTGAAAATTTTTTTTAGCTTGGTTATGATGGCATTTTTGTAATTAGAGTTAGAGAATCCGAATTATAAACATTTTATGGAATACATATATTTAATATATGTAAACTTATACATACTTTATATTGTTTTGATAGATTCTTAATTTAGAGAGATTTTATAGTTGATTACAAAATCAAGGTTTCAATAATTTATTTAACGGGAGTTTGAGGTCTGCCACCCGATTTTCAAACCATACCAAACTAACATTACCAAACCATTACCAAACCAAATTTCAAACCATACTAACTTATTTTGAGATTGAAAATTTTTTGAGAATCTCATATCTTTCAAACAGATTAATATACTTTATCTTTAAGTAAAGCTTAATTGATTTTGAATGTCGGCATTTTTAAATTCAAAATATTATTGCAGACCCATTTATATCTATAAGAAACTTTGCTTTTTAAAAAAACTTAACCTAAACCATTATAATAAATAATAAAATCAAAAAAATTGAACATTTATTTAACAAATTTTACTTAAATTTAATTTTTTTTATAATCATTCTAATATTAATCAAATATTTTTATTTTTTATTTACAGGTGAGTTTTCAATAAATATTTAAAAATCAACTAACAAATCATATCTGAACGTGTAAGTAAGTTATCAAAAATTTCAATTTAATACAAAAATTTGATAAATCACTTTAACATTAAAGTTTTTTCTTTTAACTTTCTTTTATAGAGTTGAATTCATATTTAATTTTTAATTAAAGGAAAAAAAAAAAAATATTAGTTGTTAAAAACAAAATA
The DNA here is from genome assembly GCA_947095535.1 of Poecilobothrus nobilitatus. Taxonomy (NCBI): domain Eukaryota; kingdom Metazoa; phylum Arthropoda; class Insecta; order Diptera; family Dolichopodidae; genus Poecilobothrus; species Poecilobothrus nobilitatus. The sequence continues at coordinate 249,632,860 of OX352774.1, read as the reverse complement.
TATCCAAAACTGAAGTTACTATAATCTACGAGTATGTGCATATAGTTATATAAAAAAGTTATATTTTTTTTTTTTATGTACCTAAATTGGTATCAGAAAATTCATGACAGGAATCTGTAAAAGTAAAGGAGATTACCTATATTATATCTTTATTTATAGATATAGTTATATTATAATAAATACCTATTGGCATTTAATTAACTTGAACGAATTTTATTACTAATAAACTCACAGAAAAAAAAAAGAAACAAACAAAATCATTTTCAAAAAAAGAAAAACAAAAAAAAAACATAAATTTTTCTTTTTCATTTCCTAGTTTTTGAGTTGTTCTTGTTTAAAAAGGTGAATTCAGGACATAAACCTTATATACAAAAAAAAAAAAACAAAAACAGTTAGCTTAAGGGAAAAGTTGATTTTATCTTTTAACTCAACATATACGTAGATATGATAATCTGAAGGCACTCTATATTTATTAAATATATTTTATGATATTATTTTTGTTGACTTTTTTTTAGAAAAATTTTTTTTGTTTTTTTTTTTTTCTACCTAAATATCGGTCTATTTGTGTGTACCTTTATAAAATTTTCAAATAAATATTTTCTTTTACCTTAGAATCTAAAAATCCTATATAAAGTGAATTTTCTTTACCTTCTTCTTTAGTTTTAATTTAGTTTTTCTTTTTTATTAACAGCAAAAAAAAATCATGTATAGGTGTGCAGCCTATCTAGAGTGCGTATATGTATATGTATTTGAATATAAATATGTTGACAAATATCAATGTTTATTTAGGATTGATTTTTGTTCTTTTCATGTGAACGTCCTACGCTGACAAAAAAAAAAAAAAGTATCTTCTAATTTTTTGATATCTAGATTCAATATACTGTAACCCAACCTAAACTACGATTTCAAAATTAAAATATATTTCGAAAGAAGTTTTATGCCTGACACTAAGGAACTATACACGCACACATCCACATAAATATACCTAAATTTTTTTTTGTATATATTTACATATTTTATTTTATATTCAATGTATAAATAATAGATAAAGTAACCGACTAAGTCAAAGAATCCACATGTTGATATTGATGATATATAAAAAATATATTATGGCGTTAGTTGTTGTGGTTTCTATGATTATTTGTACATGTTCAGTTTTTTTTTTTTTTTTTTTTTTTGTTTCCAATAATTTATGCTAAGTAGTTATAAAGTCTGTTAGGAATAAAAAAAAAAATAAAGTTGTGCGTAAACTATTTTTCTATTAAAACTTTAAAAGAAGTAAAAAGAGAAAGAGATTAAGATCAAGTATATAATATAATATATACTTAATAATGTTTAGGATGAGAGGAATCAAGGTTGAGATTTGAAAAAGAAAATAGTTTTTATAAAAAAAATTTATAGTCTAAAAGTTACTATAATAACTACTAAATAGTTTATATTTTTATAAATGATTAAAAAAAATTAAAAGAAAAATAAAGAAAAATCAGGAATTAATAAAATACGTGTGAAAATATTCATGTGGAAATAATAACAAAAAAACAGATAAGTAAGGAAAATTTTGTGAAAATATTTAAATAAATGCTAGAAGCTATTGATTTATTTTAACATGGGGAACTGTCAAAATTAATTTTTTATTTTTTGTTTTTTTTTTTTTTTTTTTTTAAGAAAAAAATAATTTTAGTCAATTAATCTCTCTTTCCTTCAGGATATTAAAATTAGGGGTTTTGAATTACTTTTCCGGGTAATCATTTTCTTTTTCTTTTACTTTATAACGAATAATGTTAATAATAGTAAGTTACAGTAGAACTACATAAAACGGAAAGTTAATATTCAGCAACAAAATTCCTAAAATTAAATTTGGGATTGAAAATAGTTTATACTTTTAAAAAAATCAGCTATGTCCATAATAGAACCTACCGCACAAAAAAGGAAATTTAATATTAGTTTTTTTTTTTAATACGGTTAGATACATTATATAAGACTAAGAGCTATATTTTATAAATTATATATATGTATATGAAACTTGTATATAGTAATTTGAACATTTTATATATTATAGCTATTACATTTCATGCACAAAAATATAAAATAGAACAAAAAAGTATTCACACAAAATGAATTTCGTATTTTTTAGTAAAAATAACTTAGAAAAATATGGTATGAAAATCAGGACGAACCTAAAAGTGTCAGATAAAAAAGTTGTTGCTCTTTATATGTGTAACAAATTTTCCTTAATATCGACAGACACACACTCCTCCAAAAAGACTTAATTCAGGTTTCTACACTTAATTTAAGGATAAATGCATAAATTCAAAAATCTGAAGTTCGTAATTTTGATGCCATTATCATCTCATGTATACGATGGGTAAAAGAAAACAGAGGAAAATCTTTTGAAAAGAATGTTTTATCTATTAAAAGGTTTTGTTCTCAGTGAGTATTTAATTCATATCAAATAATTCATTTTCAATCACTAGATTTTTTTTTTTTTTTAATGCATTTCTCTGCATTTCTCATTTACCATGTGGACCTTCCTGTTCAGGCGTGGCTGTAAATATCGTAAGGGGGAATAACTCTTACGACGTGTGTGGTATTCGAAGTCACACTCCCTCGGTGTTTTTAGTGCATTGTATACGCCCTTACCCACTAGGCCACCGAGGCCCCTCAATCACAAGATATAAATGTTTGTTTTATAGTCATTTCGGTTGTTATAATAAAAAACCTTTTATTTAATTTCCTTTTTCTATAACATTTGAAATCATTGACATTACATATTTCTTATCATCATCCGTTTTCTCTTTTCTGACAATCTAAATTCATTCCTTTAAAATCTCTGTTTTGCTGTAATGACTTATCAAGGAGTTCCATATAAATATCTCTATATTGATGTAATCTCTTATTAATAAAGAGGATATTAACTACAAAAAATACAGATTGGAACATCTTATCTTTGGTACATGTAAAGAAATTTCAATGAAACTGTATCTATAACTTAATTTCAAAAACTCTTTAACGACCAAACGTTTAACAAAAATTTTTACTTTTATAAATCTTAAATGTAAAATGAATCGATTAACCAATTTTACAAAATTAATCGTTTTCCCAAAATCAAAAAATCAATTAATTAACTAAATATGCCCTATAGTATCGATTCAATATTTTCGATCTATTAATATAATTTAATCACTTTAAATATATTTTAAATAAATTGAATCCTGTTCATAACCATTTCTACCATATTAAAAAATAAATTCAGTAATAGAAAAAACATTTTTTAAATCCTATTGATTTAAGTAATAAATACTTTTAATTTAATAATAATGTATAATTAAAAAAAATTATTTTTAAATATTTTATCCTTTTATGTTTACTTTTCTTTAAAAAAAAAAAAAAAATAAATTAAAATACTTTTTAAAGTTATACAAAAAAACAAAAAAAAAAAAAATATATAATAATAAAGTAATAATAAACATTTCCGAAAAATTTTTAAAGAATTTTTAAGGAAAATTTTTCATTTTAATGAAAAATTATAAAGGTCAAAAACTATTTGGGTTATACTATTATTATTTTTATTATCATTTTTACAGAAAAACCTTTCTCAAAAAAGGTCTTTAATCATTAAAATAAAAAATAAAATACTTATTAAAGTAAGTATCTTTTTCCTTGAACTTAAATTTTTTTGTATAAGTTTTATGTTTTTGTTTTTGTTTTTTTTTTTTTTTTTGTAAACAAAAAATTATATCAATTTCAATTCACCTATTCATGTTCATTTTTTATTTATACAAAATATATATATATATCTATAAATTTTTAAAAAGATTTTTCCAGACATTCTAATACTATATTTATTTACCACCATTCCTTAATCGACCGACCCAAATTCTTAAAAACAACAAAAAAAAAAAAAAAAAAAAAAAAAAACCTGAAAAAAAGAAACAAATCTTCAATCAATCAATGCTTTTAAAATAATCTTTAAATTCTAAGCATTTTTTCCTTAAGAAAAAATCTAAAAAAAAAAAGAAAAACAATCGTCTACCATTTAACCTTTAAAATTTATTTCACCTATATATCTGGTCTGTTCATTTTTAATTAAATGTTATTTAGAAAAAAACAAAAAAAAAATTTAGCGCTCCCTCGCATTATTTTTTTTTTCGGTTTTTTGAGTTTTAAATGGTTTGTTTTTTATATACAAAAAAAAAAAAAAAATTTTCTTTTACTGGTAAAGACAAAAAAAAAGTTCTTTAAAGATAGAAACGTTTTTAAAGTGTTTTATATAATACATTATTTATAGTTAGATATGATATAGTATACAAAGAACAGTAAAAGCCGAAACTAAAGAAATTCTTTCTTAAATATATAAAGAACTTCTTCATTTTCAGTTGGTTAGTTAGTTAAGGTGATTAGCTTAGACCAGATAAGCTCTTTAAGCAGAACTCTAGTAGGAATTTTGCATTATTTTGCCACAACAAACGTATGTTTTGATTCAGTTCTAGTCTTTGTTAGTACTGAAACTTTACAGGGTAATCTCTTTCCATATACCTTTTTAGGTTCATAAAATGTTGTAACAAAATTTAATTTTAATCACATGTTCTCTGTAATCGTCTAATGATGCCCTTATTAAACATCATAATTCTGACCTTAATTTTCTTACTTACACAATTAAAAAATTCTCAGCTCTTACAGTGGGCCATAACTGTATATTATGTTAATAAGTAAACGGTATACGTAAATATACACAAATTTACATACTTATACGTTATTTTAATTTTAATTTTAAAAGAAAACAAACATTTTCTTTAAACATTTCTTTTTTTTTGTGCTGTAGTAGTGGAACTATAGTCGGTAGTGTTAAAGGAATGTTAATACTTAATAGGTAGTATATTGATATTGATGTGAATAAGGATGGATCTGAGAAAATTTACATTTAGAGAAGGAGAAATCAAAACTTTTTAATATTAATTCCTAATTCCTGGTTGTTTTTTTTTTTTTTAACTTTGTTTTTATTTCTTCTTCTCTTTTCAATTAAATTAAAATGTTGCCACAAGACATGAATTGAAAAAAATTATACAAAATTTATTATAATTTTTTTGGTTATTAAAATTTTTTTTTCCTTTGAAATTTGTAATTATAATATTTATATATACTTATATACTTATATACTTATATCTACTTATTAAAAGAAAAACTGAAAATTCAAAGAAAAATTATCATAGAAGAGATAAAAAATTTATATATAAGTATGTATATAATAGCAATTTTAACCAATAATAATTTTTAAAATTTGATTAATCTAATAATTCAAATTTTTGTAGAAGGAAAAGTACAAAAAAAAATAAAAAAGAACGAAGAAGAAGAAGAAGGATAAAAGGAAAACTAATAAAATAGGATCAACAAAAAAAAAAAAAACCAGACAGGTTTAATATTAAAAAAATAAAAATAAATATGTATTAGGTATAGATGTATACTTATTAAAAATTCAATGATAATTTTTTTTTCATGGTAACATTAATTTTTTAATTTTCTTTTAGTAAATTCATTTAAACGATTATTTTAATCCTTGAGACCAAGGACATATAGATTTATACTATGTTTTTTCGTTTTTTTTTTTTTTGTTTTCTGTTTTCTGTGTAAGATTAGATGATTTTTTTTTTTATTTTTTGTTTTTGAGAAATTTTATTACCTAAGTATGTATAGCAAATTAAATAAAAAAAAAAAAAAACAAGAAAATAATATTATTATAAAATTTGTGCAATTTCAGCTGAAATTCTTACGATATTTTTAATTTTTAATTGTTTAGATTGAATCTTAATAGAGAATATACTTGAATCTGAGACGTGAATTAATCAAAATTAAAATAAAATTTCTTAACTAAAAATGAATTCAATGGATTGCAATTTTAATGGAAATTATATTAAAAATGAAAAAAAAAAAAATATATGTATATATATTTGATTACATTTTCTTGTGGTTATAGTAATAATAATAAAGAGTTAAAGGCTTCTTTAGAATTTCATTTTGTCTCAGATAATTATTTCTGGAATTCTTATAAGTTTTTATACTGAAAATAAAATGAGAAGAAAATGTCTAATATAAAAAAAAAAAAAAAAAAGAAAAACCACTGGGAATGTAAAAAAGAAAATTAAAGAAATTTTATTTTTATTTTTTTTTTAACTTTTTGTTACCTTTTATGTGTCCCATAAGACTATGGAATTTTTAAAGTATGTAAAAAGGAAAATATGATAACATTCTAGTAAAATGTATAGAATGTAATGATTTTTTTTTTTTTTTTTTGTTTTGTTTGTTTTTCTGAAAGACAAAGACATTTGTTGCAAGGTATTAAAGTGAAGTAAAAAATTTCATATCTTTTTTTATTTCTTTTTTGTTGTTGTTTTTGTTTTTTAATTTTCTAGAAAATTAAGTTGAATGTATTTAAGTAAAAGTTTGTTTTTAGTTATTTTTTGTTATTTTGTTTTTTTTTTTTGTCAAAAAAAAATTAGATGTTTTTTTTTTTTTTTAAAAGAAAAATAAGTGTCTTTTTTTTTATTTTAATGGTACTTAAGATTGTCCCTAACAATTTTAAAGTTAAGGAAACAACAAGATACAGAATATTGTTGTTTGTGTAATTATGTTTTTTTTTTTTTTTTGTCTCGTATTAAATTAAAATAGTTTCGGTTTTATTACTGTATTAGTTAGTGTTAGTTTCATCATTCTGTTCGAATTTTTTTTTTTACAAGGAAGTGAAAAAGTTTCTTTAAAATATTTTCATATTTTATTTTTTATTTTTTGTTATTTTGTTCTGGTTAAAGTTTATTAGTTCAGGTGAGAAAGTTATTTAAGAAAAATGGTAAATAACAGATGGAAGGATTAAGAAAAAAAAAAATTTTAAATGTTTACAACAATGTTTCAAAGAAAAATTAAAATGGATTGGAGATTTTTGTATTATTTTTTTTTTTTGTATGAACTTTAAAAAGTGTCAAGATACAAAAACTTTTGAAAATAATATTAAGGGCAATTTTTATGTTTTTTGTTGTTTTTTGATTTGATTAAATTAGTTAAAATTTTTTAAACTCTTGAATAAGAAATAAAACAATAAAAAAAAATCTAGAAATATGTCTTTTAGACTATTTTTTAATACGTATATTATATATTATATTAGTAAATTAAATCTCTTCATTGCAATTAAATTAAATTTTATTTTCTATTTGTAGTTACACTTTAGTAAATTTTTATTTTGAAAAATTGTCATAAAATTTATTCATTATTATTAATATAACTTATATAATAAGGAAAATACGAAAATTCAAAGTATAAAACTTATAAAAAAAAAAAAAATAATCAAAAATCAAATATTATTTCAATTAACTTTTTTTTTTTTTAGCACATTTCCAAAAAAATTTTTAAAAAATGTGCTTATTAGTTTCACTCTGTCCGTCCGTCCGTCCGTCTGTTTACAAAACTTCTACACCGTTAAAGATAGAGAAAAAAAATTTTAACCATAGGTAGGGAAAAAAAAAAAAATATTTTGTGGAACAACTTTTTCATGTAGCCCCCCTCATTACGGAGCTACACCCCCTCAAACTTTGAAAAAGCCCTATTTTTAAATGCATATATCTTATGTTCTGCTTCAGATTTTTTCAATCCGAAAACGTCATTCGACAGGTATTTCTTTTATCTTTGTAAATTAATATCAAAATTATACAATTTTTTTAAATTTAGTATTTAAATTTACCGTTATGTGAAAACCAAATTTTGCATGATTTTTCTACTTTCATAACTCCGGAACGCTTCTAGATACAAGCTTGAAATTTTGAGACAAGAAAGAACTTTTAGAATTAGTATAAGTTTGCTCAGAAAATTTTTTCGGACCACCCCCTTTTTATGAGCTATTAGGGCTTAAAAATTGAAAATTTGCTATTTTTAAACACCTGTAACTTAGGAACCTGTACACATTTTACTTCTGCAAGACGTAAAAATTAAAACTACAATAATATATTTTTACGTGTGTGAAAGGTTTATTTAAGTTGTAAAGGGTTCCAAAGTTGCAGCTCTTCAAAATTGTAAAAAAGCCCCATTTTCAGATGTATATATCTCGGGCTCTGCGTAATAGTTTTGCAATCTAAAACCGGCAGAAGATCGAAAATTTTATTATCTATATGAAACAATATCAAAATTATGTAATATTATGTAATTTACGATTTAAATTTACCGTTATGTGAAAACCACATTTTGCATGAAATTTCTTTTTTCATAACTCCGGCACCCCTTTAGATAGGAACCTGAAATTTTGAGACAAGAAAGAACTTTTAGAATTAGTATAAGTTTCCTCAGAAAAATTTTTGGTAGCGCCCTCTCTTTAAGAGTTATTACGCCTCAAAAATTGAAAATTTGCTATTTTTAGACACTTGTAACTTAGGTACCTGTAAAAATTTTTCTTCGGCAAGACATGAAAATGAAAGCTACAATAATATTTTTTTACGTGTGTGAAAGGTTTATTTTAGTTGTAAAGGGTTCCAAAGCTGCAGCTCTTCAAAATTGTAAAAAAGCTCCATTTTCAGATGTATATATCTCGGGCTTTGCGTAATAGTTTTGCAATCTAAAACCACCAGAAGATCGAAAATTTTATTATCTATATAAAACAATATCAAAATTATGTAATATTTTGTAATTTACGATTTAAATTTACCGTTATGTGAAAACCACATTTTGCATGAAATTTCTTTTTTCATAACTCCGGCACCCCTTTAGATAGGAACCTGAAATTTTGAGACAAGAAAGAACTTTTAGAATTAGTATAAGTTTCCTCAGAAAATGTTTTGGTAACGCCCCCTCTTTAAGAGTTATTACGCCTCAAAAATTGAAACTTTGCTATTTTTAGACACCTGTAACTTAGGCACCTGTAAAAACTTTTCTTCGGCAAGACATAAAAATTAAAGCTTCAATAATATATTTTTACGTGTGTTAACAGCTTTTCTTAGTTATATAGGATTCCGGACTTACGGCCCCTCAAAATCTCAAAAATGTCCTATTTTCAAGTTTTTTCTTATTACATGAAATTTTCAAATTTTTGTGTAAGCCACACTTCTAAACAATTTGTATTGAGTTTTGGAAATGTGCGCTTTTAAAAACCGTTGGTTTACATTCGACCTTGTTTAATATATAACTTCAATCAATGAAAAGTATTTCTATGGAAAGAAATATCTATAAAAAAAATGTAATAGTTTTAAATGAAATTCTTATTTTCCATTTTAATTTTTTATTTATTTTTATCGGTTATCGATTATTTTGTCCATCTGTTTATTAAATTTGTATATTTGTGGTTTATACTTAAACGGAAATGACGAAAATTGTTGTTTGAATTTCAAAAGTAACATATTTCTTTTTTTTTATTATTGAATAGCCAAAATAAATTGAATTATTTTGCTATCTAAGTACCTCTATATGTAATAAATATATGTTATAAAACGAAACTAGGGCCCGACAAATATCTTTAAATCAAAAAGAAAGATTATTTTATGAATGGAAAAACTCAAAATTATGATAAAAAAGGTTTATGAATTAAAATGCAAAAATAATTGCATATTTCTAGGACAAATATTTTTTTTTTATTTAGATTTAAATTCTACTGTTATCCTTTTACCCATTTTGGTTTTATTAAATTTATTTCTTTTTCTGCTGTTATTATTTTACAAAAAAAAAAAACATCATTTTTAATGCTTTTGATATTAATTTTTATTACAGTTTTCGAAAAATTGAAAAAAAAAAAAAAAATACATGAAAAATAAATAAATAAAAAAATGAAAAGTTTTGTGTATTTGACATTTTTTTCAATTTTTACGTTTTTAAATTTTAAATTTTTTTTTTTTTTGTTTTGTTTTTGTACTTAAAATATAGTGGTTACCAAATATATATTTGTTGGTATTTGTCTTTGTATTTTTATGTCATAAATTGAAAAAGGATTATACTTCAGATTTAATACCCATTATAATAATTTTACAATAGCCAACCTTGCAGAATTAAACGTATTTTTTTGCACGCTAAAATTATTAAAAATACATTAAATAAAAATAGTGAAATTTTGTAATCGAAAAACAAATTGTAAGGACTAAATAGTAATAAAAATCAAAATATAAAAGAAAATTATGAATGAAATTAAGTAGAAATAATTTTGAATAGATAAAAAAAAAACAAATTATAAAAATTTCAAATTAAAAATTATTGGAAAGCTAAAAATAAATACTGAAGAATATATTATATTTTTATTTTGAATAAAAAACAAAATTGAAAATATCAAATAAAATGTCAGAAATACATTGTATAAATTAAATATAGTTAATGAAAAATAAAAAAAAATGTATAAAAGTATTGTTGGTTTATACATTTATAAATATCTTTTTATATATTTTGGTTTATTTAAAAGATTGTTTTTGTTATGTTTTGTTGGGATTCATTTTAAATTTGGAAAATTAGATAAACTGATGACTCTTCAGATAACTGTTAAGCTGTACTGTTCAGAAACTTGTCCGTTTAGTAATATAATAATATCTTGTAACAAAATTCTAAATTTTAAAATTCTAGATTATAAAATTAAGAGTTTACCAAATTCTGACCTACAAAATTCTGAGTAAGGCAATAAATTCTAACTTACAATATTATGGAAAAACTGTAAAATTCTTATCTGATGACTTAATTTTGTCATCAATTCTAAAACCCTTTCTAATTATATTTTTATATACATATTTTAACAACAAAACATAAAACACAAAAACAATAATAGAAAAATAATTTTGAAAAAAATTCAGAATTTCGTAGTTTTAAACTCAGAAGATCTGAAAAAAGTCAGAATTTTATGTTTTTAAAATTAAATGTACCAACTTAATTAATTCAGAATTTTAATACGATCTTTAACTTATTTTGTGTAATTCAAGTTTGAATACTTTAAAAATGATAAAAATAGTTAAAAGAAAGCAGATTGATCTTTTTAAAACAAAAAATAAAATGGAGTCCTTGAAATAATATTTTAATACAGAAATTGCTTTTGTTCTTTTCTATTTGTCGAAAAATGAAATTATTTCAATTCTGAATGATCCAAAGGAGTGTTCATATTCATTTTCTTAAATTATATTATATTAGTAATAATATATTATTTTATGAAAACTTAACAATTAAAATTCAATTAAAAACAAAAATTTTATAAATTTCAATTGTCTAAACTTCAAAATTTTTGTACCGCAAAATAAATTTTAAAATTGAATTCATTGAAAAATATCCTGATGGAAAACATTTTCAAATATTTACAAATAATTTCGTAGAAACATTTAATATTTTCAGTATTCAAAAATAGAATATATTATATGAAAAGAAAAAATCTCTGGAAAATTATGAATAAATAAAATTTTTTCTTCTTATAACAATGTTTTAATTGTTATATTTTAAAAATTAGTTCAATGTAAAAAGAGTTTTATACAGTAAATCAATATAGGTAATTCAAATGTAATGAAAATGAAAAGCTTAAATTATTTTAATATTACTGTAAGTATTAAAGTATTTAATATTACAAATCAAATAGACGATAATGAAATATTACTGAAATCATCGTCTACTACTTATTATTATAAATTTTCACTAAGTATACATATATTTTGTAGCGAGAAGAAATTTTTAGGAAAAATTACATTTTCCTTCATTTTCTTTCCGATTAAAAGAACTTTCTACCTATTCAAGATTTGAATCTACACTCCTTTACAAAGAAAATAAGAAAAATTTTAAACTGCTTAAAAAAGTTCCATAATTTTTTACCCCTTAACCCCCCTTACCCCAAGTTATAAAAATTCTGAAAATAATGAAATAATTATTATTTTTTTTTAAATAAATTCTTTTAATTATTTAAAACTAAACTTTTTAAAATGCGTGAGTAAATAAAAATTTTTAAACAAAAAAAAATGGAAAATCAGAAATTTTAAAATTTTTTCCAATAAAAATTCTACTAAAACTTAATTTTGTGAACAGAGAAAAGCGAAAAAACAAAAAAAAAACCTTTTTATTTTTTATCTTTATATTCATATTATCTTTAATGATTTATTTATTTTTAATTGAAGTTCTATAAATATTTTGAGATTTTGTTTTTGCCAAAGACAACAAAAATAAAGACTTTAAAAAAAAAAATACTTTTTTGTCTTTTTTTGTCAAAAATCTACGAAATAATTTTAAATGTAACTAGAGAAAACAAAAGTCTGCATTAAATCTGCATTAAATCTGATGAAAATGAGTGAAAAAGAAAAAAATAAACAAACAAACAGACAAACAAAAAAAAAAAGTCAAATGGAAAATGAAAAAAATATTTTTCGTAAAATAGTAAAAATAATATGCAAAGAGGAAACAACTAAAGTAAGTTTTAAACTTATCTTAACATAAATTATCATTTTTCCTTTTATTTTTCTCTTTTTAAATATATCTTATTCTTTTTCTTTTATACAAAATTACAAAAAAAAAAAAAAAAAACACGTACAGAAAATAAGGAAAAATAACATTTTAAGAAATAAGAAATTACTAAAAATTATTATTTATATTATAGTAAGTAAAAACAAAAACAAAAAAAACCAAAAAAGAAAACCTTTCGATAACTAAAACAAAAAAAAAATATATAATTTTGATTTAAAAGGAGAGGGAAAATTTAAATTGAATTTAAATTAATTTAGCGTATAATGATGCAAAAAAAAAAAAAAAAACACAAAAAAAAAATTATTATTATTACACAGAAAAAGAAATTAATTTAATTAAAAATTCATAAAATTATTTTTTTTCTTCTTCTAAATTATTAAAAATAAATAAACAAACAAACAAAAAAAACGATTCATAAAAATTTTTTTAAAGAATTGTGCAATTTTTCCTGTTCTTCAAATTTTTCTAAAATAAAATTAGAAAATGGAAAATGATGCAAACAATTTTAAATTATTCTTATACATATTTTCATTACCTAAACTGGGTGTTGCGGTTACTTCGTTCCAAAATTATACAATATACAAAAAAAAAAAAAAAAAAAAACAACAAAAAAAAAAAAAAAAAATTAATTCAAAAGGGACTTAACTTTATTCTTTTAAATAACTCTCTACAGTATCAGGAGTCCTTATATAAATTTTAATTTAACATATAATTGAATTTTCAATTTGAAAATAATTATTTATAAAAGTAAAGGATTGGTTTTTAATGTTTTTTAAGGAAAAAAATAAAAAAAATAAAATAAATTAGGTTAATTTTTGTACATTACATTAACATGATACAATTATATGTATGTATGTATAGTATAGTAAAGAAAGGGTGCATACACAAATACTTGAGTCTTTTACATTATATTTTATTTAATGTACCGAAAATAATTTCAAAATAAATAGAAAATTATGATTTATTTTTCAAATTTTCTATATATTTTCTTTTCACATCAACTTACATTTTTATATTTTGTTTTTTTTTTTTTGTGTTTTTTTGTTTTTATTTTCAACTTTAACCATAGTATTCCAATGGACCCGTAAAAATACTTACTTTCTTTTCAAGTATTTAAATGATTATATGAGAGTTTTGATCAACTTTAAATAATACGAACTCTTGTGTTTATTCGTCTGTATATTATTATATACCTATTATATACATTGTATATATATACATATATATATTCTAAATATATATTATAAATATGAACATTTTTGAATTAGGTAATAAATTAATAGTTAGTAATTTAAAATAGAAAAAAAAAAATGGAAAAAAATTCTATATTTATATATAAAGTACAAGTACTTAGTACTACTTACGATGGTCTAGCAATTTTTAGTATATAAGTAATTGAAAAATATGTTTTTTTTTTGTTTTTTTTTGTTTTTTTTTTTTTTAAATCAATTAGAAAAAGAATTTTATTTCTCTAGAGTCTAAATATTCTAATGCGAGTTTTTAAATTTTTAATTATAAAATTTTTGATTATATAATTTGATTATTTTTAATGTAATGAAAATTGAGTAAAGAAAAAATTTTATATTTTTTTTTTAGTTAGTTACTTGATAATGTTGAGAGTAAAAGAAGAATTTTAAAAGATAATATTTTCTTTTTTTATTTATTCATTTTCAAAGAGAATTATTCAAAGTAAGAATAAATTATTAAAAGATATTTTTTTTTTTGTTATTTTTTTTTTTGGATTTTATGGAATTTTTTAATTACATCTATTTCTTAGAATGGTAATTGAATTTAGAAAATAGTCTTTAAATATTTAAAAAATTCATACTTAAATATTACTTAAAAAAAAAAATTATTTTTCCTGAATAAATAAATATATATAGTAACTAAATTATTATTATACATTATAGACTTTAATATTAAAGGATATCAAGTAATATGTATATGCATTTAGAAAAGTGGTATTTTATTTGAATAATCAGAATTTTCAATATAAGCATTATATGAATTTTATTTAATAAAGTGAGGACAGATTCTATAATACTAAAAGAGGTGCAAATCGAAAATTTACAATATTAAACTTAGGGTCTTAGGAATTAATTTTTCATTGTTATAGAATTCATTTTTCTTTTCTTTAAGATTAGATTTTTAAACTTTTTATTTTTAATTTTTGTAGGATATTTTTTTCAAAAAAAAAAACCATATGAGTTTCCATCTGTTCTTCCGACCGATTTATTATAAAACTTCTACACTGTTTAAAATTGAACAATGAAATTTTAACCATGTATTGGTAATTTTTTTAAAAAAATTTATATTATAGAACAATATTTTCATGTAACCCTTCTCATTATAGGGGTACAACCCTTAAAGTTTAAAAAACCTCTCAAAGATGTATATCTCATGTTCTGCTAAAATCTAAAATCTGCCAAAATCAATCTAAAAAGACAATCGTCACGACTTTTTTTTACGTTTATATTTTGCTGAAGGCAATTCAATTGGATGTTGTCTAGTCATTTGAAAAAAAACATTCCTACTGATGAGTTCAGTATAATAGTTCAGTATAATTGTTCAATAACGAAAAAAACTCCTATATTTTATATTATTATATACAAATATCAAAATTATACAATTTTTTTTTAAATTTAATATTTAAATTTACCGTTATGTGAAAATAAAATTTTGCAAGATTTTGTTTCATTCATATCACGCAATAATTCCAGTTAAAGCTTTGAAATTTTGAGAAAAGGGAAATTTTTTAGAATAAACATAAGTTACCTCAAGAAAATGTTTTTTACCACCCCCTCTTTAAAAGCTATTAAAGATCAAAAATAGAAATTTTGTTATTTTTAGACATCTGTATACAAATTTTTCCACAATAAAAAACAACAATTGAATTCTCAACATTATAATTTTACATGTGGTAATGGCCATTCTTAATTTTCTTCTTTGCATTCTTGTTTGTTTAAAATTGAAAAAAGTACATCTTTTGATTTTTCACAATTTTTCCTTAAATAACTCTCAGAAAATTTATAAATTTTGGTCAAAGGCAAAGTAATTCAAAAATGTTTTATTATCTTTGTAAAATGTGCACCTTTGAAATCCTTTGATTTTCCTGACTAACTTATTTTTATTATATTTTTAGATTTATACTTTAATACTTTAACATGAACAATTTTTACTATGCAACATTTATAAAAAAAAAAAAAAAAAACAATTTAATTATTTTGTAATTTATTTTCATTAAACTTTAATTTATATTTTCAATCAAAAATTAATTGAATTTAATTAAATTGATTATATTTAAATAAACTATACATAATTGTAATATTAATTGTCATTTGCTCAATTTATTCAATTATTTTTCAATTCAAATACAAATACCTATTCTTTGGACAATTAATTTATTCTATCGTTCATACTGTTATATATACCTATAGATATATTATAATCCTATGATTCTATCTTATATAAGTAATATGTTACTTTCAGTTAAATTTTAGATTTCTATTAAATAACGATTAAGATTAATGTTTTTTTTTTTTCTTTCCTTTTTATTCTCAAATTAACTCCTTTAATTTTGAAATTATGTTGGCATTCCTAACCACAAATATAATTTTGGTTAGATTTTGGTTATAAGGAAAAATAGATTTTTGCGGTTCTTATTTTTCGTAATATAAAGACCACATTAAATTAACACATTAAACTATAAAATATCAAACACATATATAAGTATATAAATTCACATATACACATACATATCTGTACAAATAAATGTAATATAGTAAAATGAGAAATGATTTGAAATTAAACCGCATAAATCAAAAGGAAAATCAGAAAAAAAAACAAAACAAAACAAAAAGAAAATAAAATACAAAAACTAAAAGAAAAGCAAGAAATATAATAAGAAAAATTTATAATTATTATTTATAAATATTATAATTTAAAAAATCTCTATGAACCGTTAACAAATCTAATATCCCTATATAGATCCTGCATTGGTTGAAATTAAAATAGTCGATTATAAAATAAGAAAACAAAAAAAATTAAAGAAGGATTAGGATCAGAATAAATAATGCATTTAGTAGATCTAAACTGTAAATATTTTCAACAAAGCTTTAAATTTTTGTTTTAAAAAATTTGGAAAAAAAAAAAAAACAATTCATCATTACAAACTCATGGTTTTTTTTTTTTTTTTTGGTTTTAAAGTAACCATACCAGAATAATTCGAAAAACAAAAAGAAAAGAAAAACAATACCAGAAAAATACAAATAATAAAAAGGAAAGATAAATCTAAAGGAGAACGCAAATAAGATTTGTCTGGTTAAAATTGTTGGTTTCCGTTTTCAAAATTTTTTTTTTTTTTTTAATATTCATCTTCTTTTGGTTTGTTGTGGTTCTTATATATAATATTTTCTGTCTTTCATCTAATTTTCACTGCTTAAACTGTTTTTCTTTTCCTTTTCTGTTTTCTGTTCTCTTTTTGTTTTTTTTTTATGTTTTAAAAATTTAACCCAAATTATTAAAATTGCCTCAAACAATGCTCAGTAGTAACTTTGTGTGTGTTTTATTTCTTTTTTTACTTGTTTATTTTTTGCTAATTTTCCATGGAAGGATAACAATATAAAACCGGTACAGTATGTTTTTTTTTGTTTTTTTAATAGTGCCCACCAATACAACAAACCATTCACTTTAATTATTTTTTTTTTAAATCTCACATCGTCTGTCCCTTTTTGACAAAAGGAAAGTTTTATTTTTGGTTAAAACTTAAGTCCTTTAAACGAAAAAAAAAACAAAAAATAAAAGAAAGTTATAACCGAAAAAATCTCTCTTGTTGTTTTGGTTTTTCATTTTCGGGCATAATCTGGCCAGTAAACAGCAAAAAAAAAATAACAATAAAATCAACAGTAGATAAAAACAAAGAGGAAAAATGTAAAAAAAAAAAAAAATAATTCTGGACATTTTGATAATCGTTTATCGTCTAACCAATCCCGGAAAAGAGGGATTTATTAGGTGGTGTTTTACTTTTTTTTTTTTTTTTTTTTTTACCATAACCCAATCGTTAACGCACAAAATATCCACTTTAAATTCAGTAAAGAGAAAAAAAAAAACGGACAAAAATAATGAAATTTATGAAAAAAAAAAAAAAATAACAACAGTTTAAAGGTCCCTTGCCAGCTTTAAATTATCTCTATATTAGTTGGATATTACACTGAAAATGATGATGGTTCCCTTATAAAAACCCCCCAGAAAGTATAATAAAATGTCACAATTGATAGATATTGTAACTGTAAGTGAATCTTTCATTGGGTGGAAATAATTACTTTCATGGTTAATAATTGCTTAGATATTAATAGAAGTATTAACTAGAATTAAATTATATTAGTAAAGTTAGACATAGAAAATATTACGCCTCTGCCGATTATAGTTCTCTAGAACACTGAATGGTATAGAAAATGGTTTAAAAATGGTTTATTGGTTTTTTTAATACATTTCTCTGGCTCTGAGGAATAACTCTTACAACGTGTATGGTATTCGAACCCACACTCCCTCGGTGTTTACAGTGTATTTTATAAGCTCTTATTCACTAGGCCACCGAGGTCCCTTAAAAAATTTTTAAAATCAAACTACAATAAAATTTGTGATGATTTTATAATATTTTTTTGTAGATTACTTTAGGGTTATTTTACCTATAGCATATACTTATATTTTTCATACTGACATTCAAATTAAAAGTTTGCCGAAAGAATTTAAGTTCTTCAAAAAAAAAAAAATTTTTTTTTGTTTTTTAATTTTTCTTATTTATATTTTTAATGTTAAATTAAAGTCCTTTAAAATTTTTTCCTTTTTTTTTTAAATCTAATTTTAAACAGTGTTGTTTTAGATTTTCTTTATTCTTATACTTCTGTTTTTTTCATAACATTTTTTTAAGTGTCATTATTTGAACTGATTTTCGATATTTGCTATATCTATATCCTAAACTACGAATATATAGTTCTAAGGGTAAAAAACAAATTTGTGATTACGTTTGTGATATTGTAAAGGAGACAAGATAGATATCAAAAATTATATGTATATATTCTTTATAATGATTGAATTCTGAGTTCATTTTGTTATGTGGGTTCGTTTATCTATCAGGAGAGGTTCGTCAGGATGATTATCTCAAAAATAATGGAGTTAAAATACTGAAAATTTTACCATTTTATTTTTATATAAATGTCATATTTACTGTTGCGAAATTGAACAAGATTAACTAAGTGGTTCAAGTACTGATTCAGTGTTTAATTAAGCTGGTAATCAAAAGAAATTAAGTTTCATTAATGCGAGTTCTGCAATATTTGGTTGCTCTTAAGTAAAAAATTTGGATATCTGTCATACAACTTGAGCATTACTTAATATCCTATACAAGCGGGGTTTTTAATTTTTTTTTTTTCAAAATAAATTTAATTTTCCAATAATTTCTATAAAATTTTATTAGTGTAACGCAACAGCTTCGAGTCGCTGCGAAATTTATATTTACAGATATATAACAGTATATATTATGTTTGTGAGGCATATCCTAGAGTTGACACAATCAACTATACAATCTTCCTCGTTTCAATATTAACTTTTGTTATATTACAAATTTTTTCTTTCATATTTTTTGTTTTTTTTTTTGTTTTGAATACTGGTAAATTTTTTGACGATTAATTTAAAATTCAGGACCAATAATGATTTACAAAAAACAAAAAATGAAACAAAAAAAAATTAAGTAACAATTTTTGTTTGTTTGATTGTTTGTTTTTTTTTTTTTTTTTTTTTTCATTTCTGTAAAATTTTCTGTAATTTGAAAATGTTAAAAAGAGAAAAAATTACATATTATAAGTAATTTGGGAGTAATTTGAAGAGAAAAGAATAAATGGTGGACATAATAAAGTCAGCAGAGGTTATAAGGTTTATTTTTATTTATATATTTTTGACATTATGATGTCTTTGTCAAACAACAGTTATTTTGATTAGTCTGGGGATGATGGTATGGGGCACTCAAAAGCGACTTCAAACAGGACATTTACAAAATTTTAATACGATGATTACCAGAAATTTTATTATATTTTGTTTAAAATGGAATTTTTTTTTTTCTACATGAAATTTAATTCACTCACGCTAATTTTTATTTGTATATGTATGTATATATGCGTCTGTATTTTTAAAAATGTATAAACTAAGTTTATTTAATTAATAAAAAAAAAACAATAAAGCTCCTTCTTTCCAATTCTTATTATTTTTTTATTTTTTGTTTTTTATTTAACCTAACAGTAATAAAGGAAAAGGGTTATTTCCTATTATACAAGTTATAACTTCTTGTAGACTATTTTATTTTATTGGTATGAGTTTAATTATAAGTGTATATGGCTATTATGTGTACTTCTATATAAAAATAGTTGTATACTTGTATTGTGTATTTTTAGTAATTTGTTATTTTAACTGGAACTTGTTGTAATAAGTGTAGCCATTTTTTTTTTTTTTTTTTCGTGTAACATTATTTAAATATGGAAGTAATAGTTGAGTAATTTAGAAAAAATGAAATTAAAAAGGAAAACAAATATTAGATTTAAAGAGAGAGAGAGAGAGAGTGAAAAGAAAAGGTAGAAAAAATGTTGAAACAAAAAAAAAAGTAACATTTAAATGGACAAAAAAAAAAAAACAAATAAGAATTTAAAACATCTGTTGACGGAAACTATGAAAATTATTATGGAACTTTGTGTTTTCATAAAAAGAGTGACCAGAAAACAAGAGTTGATATAATTTTTAATTTATTTCTTATAGCTTTTTTTGCTAATCTTTATAATACTTTTTGTTTGTTTCTCTTCTTTTTACTTGGGTCACAAAATGAATTAAAAATTTTAATTTTTTTTTTTTGTTTTTCAAATTAGTATGAAAGTTTTTAAGTTTTTTTTTTGTTTTTTTTTTTTTTTTGAAAGATGTAATGTATGTAAATAGTCTGGAGAGATGAGGATGCTTTATTTGTAATGGTAACATTGAAAAAGACATGGAGTGTTTTAGATTTGTTTTTGTATTAAAAAGGAACAAAATGTAAACTTTCGTTGTTGTTTTTTTTTTTTGTGCTTTTTCCATACTTTTATACTATATGATATATTAATGTTTTTTTATTCTGTTTGCTTCCTAATTGTTTAAGTAATTGTTAGGGTTGATAAGCTTGTCTGCACTATTGACATATGTTGAAATTCTTGTTTAGTATGATAAGTAGTTAAGGTATGATCGAAAAAAATGGGGATATTATGGATAATTGATAAAAACATTTGGAATATATTTGAAATATAACCAGTTACTCTTATTTTTAATATTGATTTTAATTAAAATACATTTTTTTCTTTTGAAAACCTACATGAAACAGTATAAGATCTTTGGCCGAATGCATAAAACTGTGCTTGAACTTAAATCTAACAGCTTTTTCAAACAAAAATACGAGTTCAAGCGTACATTTTGTTTAAAAAAATGCGATTTTAGTTTAAATTCAGTTTTATGAATTGAACCCCTCTTATCTCATGTAGATTTTTTCAATTTCCAATGAATACAATTCTATTGTATATATACGTAATATATTTTAACATAGTTTTATATTTTGAATATCTCAATATTTGTTTATTAACATTACGATATTTATTTATATGTGAGTTATAAGGTATAAGGTTAAATGTAAGTTAAAAATGTTAATTTTTCTCTTGATATTTGTTTTTGTTTTAAGTTTATTGAACAAATTTTTATATTATTGAAAATAGTACATACATATTTTTATATTAAGTACTGGTATGCAAAAACAATGATTGGACAAATTGATAATTTTGTTAATTAAATATGACAAGTAACTTTAAAAATGTTGAACAGCAAATGATCTATTTTTTTTGAAAATAACGAGATACGAATCTGTAAAAATCTATATTTTTGAAAATGCGTTAAACAAAAACAATAATTTTTCCTATGAATACTAAAAATTAAGAAACTAATACATTGCGAGTACTACAAACAGCAGGCGACAGGCATTCATAAATAAATGCAGAATATTCTATCCTAGAATAATCACGAATAGAGATTTATAGTACTTAATAGGAGAACCAACCAATAGCGCACCAAATAAGAAAAAGAAAATGAAGGTGGATAGAGCACTTGAATGGAATCTGCAAGACTTCAGAAGACGTGGTCGGCCAAGCAACATTTGTCGCAGAACAATAATAATGGGAGAGTGCAAAAATAACAGCACCTTGTAGAATTCAATAGAAATGTCTAGTGAAGGCCTTATGCTCCCAAGAGGGATAAGAAGAAAAAAAATAATTTGAACCCAATAGCGAAATAGGAGAAACAGTACCTAATCAATGTGCGAGTCAACCATTTATTTATAAGCATTACAACAATCAGTACTTATATAATATTGAGTAGATTACATTAGATTTTGTACTAGAAATTTTGAATAAAATATATAATACAGATAATTTATTTTGTAAGAGTTATAAAAATATCTGACCATTGGTGCAGTGCATAAGTCACCGGTCTTTCAGACGAAAGGTCTCGGTTTGAAACCCCGGTCAGGTCAAAAAAATAATATATAAAATATAATAAAATAATGTAGACAAAATATTAAATATAATTAGAATTGAATACTTGTACCGAGATGGCCCACATGCTTTAAGGCCAAAAAGGCCCTAAAAGTATCGGTAGATATTTATATCTAATAATATAAATATACTTATATAAAAAAAAAAAAATAATATACAATTATAATATAAAAAAAAAAAAAATTATAAAAATCCGCTGTGACTGAAAACATGTTTTTCCTACTTCAGCTTCATAGTTCAACTTCAATCTACTATTGTCTTATATAATTGTTTTTCTATTGTTGCGTAATTTAATAAACTCCTTTGAATGTCCTTATCAAAAAAAAATTTAATGTTTCAATTGAAATTTTGAAATAAAAAATTTTTATTTTCAGTTAAAAATATGTAAAATCTCTTATTGTAATTTTGAAGTTATATTATTGTTTATTGAATATATGTATATTTTAAAGATATTTTTATTCGATTAATTTATACTTATCTGAAGATTATATTATTAAAAATTCTGAAGTATATAGTTAGTTAGTTAGTTAATAAAATTTATTTTAAATTTTTATTATTCTTTGGTTGGTTGGTTCTTTGCCAAAGAGTTAAATAGTTTTTCTATTTTTGGCACTTGAAATTCTATTTAATATAATATAATATAATAAATAATAATTATTTTTTTATTTGTACAAGTCTACAGAAAATTATACAATTATATACAGATGTCGCTTTGATCGTTAAGATAATGGTATTAATTAAGGAAATTTTTATATACCAAAAGGTTCGTTTAAAATTTTCATAATAATAAATAATTAAAACGAAGAAATTTAATTAATTTGAAAATTTATTGCAAAAAGGAAGAAAATTTAATATTTTTTTATTTTTGTAATTCTTTTTAACATACTTATTGTCTTTAAAGATACTTTGAGAAAATACTTACATTTGAGTAAAAATTGAATTATTTCCTTTAATTAAGGAAAATTAAGGTTTTTCATAATTTAAACTTTAATAATTAATACTAATAATAATAATAGCTGTCTGTTAACGTTACAGTGAAGGTACCTTCATTTATTATATACTTCATGCAAAAAGGTGTTATATACTACTGCATGTTGGAACTGTTGATGGCATCGTTTCTGACAGCAAAATAATAATAATAATATGCGGATTCATTGTTTCCTTATCGTCATTCTTCAATTTTCCAGTTTTCGTATTCTTGTCCTATCCTCTCCTATCGGTACTCTTTATCCAATATACTGCATCAGCAGTTTGGGGTTTCATTCCATTAAAATGAAGAATTTTAGTCAGAAATAAAGACTAATATACTACCAAGGCTTTTACAAGCTAGCCAATTTTTTATAAAAAATTATTGTATTCCGTTAAGTTGGCGTGCGATTATATTAATGTCGATACCCATTTACAAATAAATTAAGTAAGTAGTAAAAAAAAAACCCCATATTTAATTTTTGTCACAAAATTTTTCTTTTTTTTTACAAATTAGTTGGGGTTTGACTTTTAATTTAAAAATAAACCGTAATATTCACAAAAGAAACCTTACAAAATACAAAACTATTGTTACCAATCTTTTGTCGAAAATTTTTTTTTTCTTTTCTAAGCAGTGCAATTAAACAATAAAAAAAAATTGGAAAATACAAGACAAAAAACTTTTTAAGTAATAACTTTTTTTTTTTGATTCATAGCAAAAAAAAAAAAAATTATCTTTATCTTCAAACAAAAGATTTTTGTAAAAGTATTTAAACAAAAGAAAGTTCGACAAGTCAAACGTTATTGAAAGTTATTAAACAAAAAAAAAAATAAAAATAAAAAAATGTAGAAACAGAAAAAAAATATTTTATATTATAAATTATAATTTATATTTCTTATGAATCATCATCCGGACCTATATCAAAACTTTTTTTAAATTTTCTTTTTTTTTTTTTTTTGGTTTTGTTGAAACAAAAAACAAAAAGCAAAGAAAATTAATTTTTCCAAAAATTATTTGATATAGTTCAATTTTTATTTTATGATTGATAAAAAGCTAATTATTCAACTTAAACTGAGAACGATAATATGGTAAACAAAAGAAATGTATACATATATATATATATATACCTTCCTAACCCAATAATTTCGGAAATTTTGGAAAAAACTTTCTTAGAAAAGGAAAAATCAAAATTCATAAAAAGTATCATTTATTTTAAAACAAAAAAAAAAAAAAAAGGATCAAGCACCTACAACAAATAAAATATACTTAATAGCTTTTATTTTATGCTTTTTGATTATTTTATGCTTTTTGACATTTAAAAACAAAAATTTTAAAAATAATTTTCATAATACATAATTTGACTTTGACTATCTGTACTTTATTTAAAATAAGGATTATAAAAATTGTTAATTTTATCACACCTTGAATTAAAAACGTACCCGCTTTTCAGTTTAAATTAAGCTTTAATAAATTCCTCTCAGGAAAATATATTTTATAATTTTGTTTACATTTTACTCTAACTAACTCTATGTTTTAAGATTATATAGTTAACGCCTTCACAAAATCCTTGAATATATATATACTGTTTTGGCGTTTTGTTTTTTCTGATTATTTTCTGCCCCTATTCAGTTAGTAGGAAATATTATTTATAAATTTTATAAGGGGTTGGAAAAAATTTTGCATTCTATTTTAAATAAGGTACTAGTATTAATCAAACTGAACTGTTTTGTCATACAGCATTGTTAAAAAACAAAATGTTTTATAATATTATTATTATATCATAAGTATACAATCTATAAAATGAATTATATTACTTAGTCCCACCTTATAATATTCAATTTCTAGTTATTGCAATTAATTAAGGCTGGGATGGAAAATTTCAGAAATAATTATTATTGTATTATATAAAATTTAAGTTAAAAAAAAAAATAATATAAAACAGAAAGTCATTTATTTCGAAAATATCTTTTTTTTTTTTTTTTAGCATAATGTTTAGCATTATAAGTCATTGAAAAAAAACCCTGTTTTAATAGAACATGTTTCTATGGATATAATTATGTTATACAGAAACAAAATTTCAATAAAAAAAAAAAGAAAAACTTTAAATTCTTGTCAAGTATTACAGAATAAAAGTATTTTCCGCCTCAAATATAATCCTTTTTTTTTCTATCCTTATTTTTTACTTGTACTTTTACTTTTATTCATCAGTTTTTTACTTCTTATTTTCTTGTTTTTCTTGATATCCTGTTTTTTTTTTTTTGGTTATTTCTTTTATTGTATAATCAATTTTATTCATTTTGATTTTTTTTTTTAGTCTATCACAGATGTCCTCAATTTTCTTTTAATATAAAATCAAATTTCAGTAAAATCTGTATTAAGATTTGGGGGGTTTTTGTTTCGGAGAAAATTTTTTTTTTTCTTAATTTTTAGAATAATTACCTAATATTTTATCATATATTTTTTCATTTTTCGTTTAAAGTTTGATTTCATTTAATTTATTATTACATAATATTTATTTGGTAATATATTAGACAATTTTCTTTTGATTAAAATTTTAAAATGAATGTCAAAAGAAAAAAATTTTAGGAAATAACTTTGAAACTATGACAACATGTAATAAAAATAAAAAATCAAAATTCAATTCTCATATTATATTGGTGTGGTTTTCTGCTACTTTTCTATTGATTACTGTAAAATAATATTTGTCGCCGTTAATTTTATAGATCCTTTAAATAGATATTATATGTTTATGTGTTTATGTGCATAAATTTTCATTCTGTATTCTATATTGGTTCTTGATAAATTTAATTAGATTGAATCTACAATATAAACAACTTTTGAAGAATATTTTATTTTAAAGCAACTCATAATACAGTTTCAAAAATAAAAACAAAAGAAAACCCGTTTATTCAGTTGCGCGATTACAAGTTTTTTTTTGAAATTATATTTTATAAGATCATTATAAGAGTTTCATTCTATATTATAATGTCAGTTATTAACACAATTATTAGAGTTTCAAAAATTTTGTTCTCTCAAAATTTTAAAATAAACTTTTAAAACACCTAAAAATATGCAATTTTCTGAAATGATATTTTTGTTTAATTAGAATTTTTTATTTAATTGGAGGGGCTTCGGTAGCCTAGTGGGTAGGCGTGTGGCGTATTAACCGAAGGAGTGCGGGTTCGATCCCTGCACAGGTCGTAAGTGTTTTTTTCTTTACCCCCTTACGACCAAATATAATGTAAATATATAGTATATAATATAAACAAAATACATAATATTAGTATATAATTTAATAATAGTATAAAAACCTATAATGGCCTTTAGTAGCCGATGGTTCAATAATATTGCATTACATTTATGTATGTAATATTAATATAAATAAATAAATAAATATTTAATTGGATTAAATTAAGGACAATTACTTTAAAACTTTTGAAAGAAATTAAATCGTATCGACCGCGATGTAATAATATTAATTGTATTTATTTTTAAATGTTAAGTATCAGAATTGTATACAAAAGTATATTACAAATTTATTAATAGTCGAAACTTAGATGATTAAAAGGTTATCATCAGGACTATCAGTCATATATTTTAAAAAAAGTTTTTTAGAGTTTTCAATAAAAAAATATGAATACATTTTTTTGAACATTCATTCTTATATATATTTACAAAAATAATAACAATAATAATGATAAATGCCAACATCATCACATCAACATATTTTTGAATCCTCATTCTCTTTTATTTTTTATAAAAAAAAAACAAACAACAAGAAAAATTTAGTGAATCAAGACAGTAGTTCGAGGAAAACTGGTGATCAGTATTAGTTGTCAGGAATATAAGTATATATACAAGATTGTAAATAAATACTTATTTTAAGAAGAAAAAAAATTGTTAAATATTCTATTCATAACATAACAACAATAGCCTAAGCATATAAAAAATAAAAAAAATTTCTAAAATCTTTAAAAATAAATTGGAAAAACCTAAAAATCCATTTTTTTTTATCTATGGGTTAAACTATTTCTATTAACAGATAGATACAAGAACTAGAAAAAACAAGAAAAATAGTTTTTAACGAGAAATTTGTGCTTGTCACGTTCCAAAAATAACAAATAACAAACAAAAGAAAGAAAAAACAAAAACTGCTTTTTTTCATCGAATAAGCTAAAAAAATCTATAAGATGAAATCCTTGTTTGTCCAAGCCTCTTACCCTTCAATTAATCAAACTGTATTCTTTTTACTTTAAACAAACAATTTATCTTATTTTTCATCTGCCTCTTGATTTGATTTCTTAAATACTTATACTTCTCTTGACTACTACTACTGTATTCTCAATCTTAAAAACAAAAAGAAACAGAAAAAAAAAAATTCAGCTTTTTCAGCATCTTTTTTTCATTTTAAGTTAATTTCATATTTTATATAAATTTATATTACTTATATATTTTTTTTTTTTTAAAGAAAATTAGAACCTCTATCTTGTCATTTTCTTTAAAAGAAATTTTTCTAAAACGAAAATCGAAAAATTATATCCTGTGAATTAAATATCTTTGTAGCAGAGGTGAACTTTGGAATGAAGTTCTTAGTACTGATATAAACATTTTTTTGACAATCAAAATATTTTGGATCAGACATTATCAAAAGTGATGGGTTTTCAAAAACCAAATCCTGTAAATTTTATTTAAAAGGTGAAAGTTAATTTTTAAGAATATTGTCATGATTGTCAATATAAATTCTGGAAAGGATTACAAAGGATAATAAGGATAAATTTATAATTAATGTAAACAAATATATATTGGTTTCCTTGAAATGAATGAACATGGTTGGAATTTTTATTTTCCATCTAATCTGATTAGAAACTTAAAGGTGTAAATGTCCTTGTCTAAAAAAATATCCTTTGAATATCTTAAAATCCATTAGATATATTTCTATTTTAAGGATTGAAACTTACAAGGTCAATTTTAGTTTTTTTTTTTTTTTGTTAAACTGCATTGGACAACTAAAAGTTTTAAATAAAAAAACAAAGAAAAAGTAAAATAAAAGAGACGAAAACTATCTCGATAGGTACAAATTTAATAAAGAATAAAATATATCAATCCTTTTTCAATTTCCATCAAATTTATTCAGATTGACTGTTAGTATCTACAACCAAAAAGTATATATAATATTCATTGTTGACAATAACATCTAACTAACTTACAAACTCAATTCTAAATGTTCGTACCAAAATCATAAAAAAAAATCTGGGAAAAAGTAAATATAAAATTTCAGCCGAATCATCACAACGTCATGTCAAATTCATCATTTTTTTAAAAGGTTTTTAAGTCAACCTTAACCTAATTTTTTATTTTATTTTTTTTTTTTTGTTAAATTCTTTTCCTTGAATATATGAACCTGTGACTTTTATATCAATTTTACGAATAAGGTAAAATATCTAACGATTGGCATCTTAAAATTTTATACGAATCATATATCTTTGTAATTGAGTAAACATTTAATTTTATAATGCAATTTTGTTTATTTAAATTTATTTTTTGTTTTTGTTTTATTTTATTTATCATACTCCAAATTTTTAAAAGATTTTTCTAATGGGCAGATTTGAAAAGGACAAAATGGTTTTATGTTCAGCAACTTCTTGAATAAAATAAGAAATATTACTTGAAGAATGTTAATTGAAAACAAGGAAAATGGCAGATGAATTAAGAATCTTTAGATTAAAGTATCTTATTCAGTTGAGTACAATATACTTGTGATATCCAGAAAACATTTCGAACTAATCGCTTTACTAAAATTTACAAGTTTACTATGGTAATTTTATCTGAATCGAATGAATCTTGTTATCAATGAAACTCTTCAAAAATCACTTTGATAATTTAAAATATTTATAAAAAATTTAAATAATTCATAATAATGTTATTTCTTTAATGCATTGCAATATTACTGAAGAAACTGTCACTTACGAGTTAATTTACCCTATTTATTCATTCACATAGTATTACATTAGTACTTATTAGTTTTACATGTGCCGAAAATAAATCTTACTATATTACCGGTCATACATACATAAATATAAAACGGATTTAAAACTCTAAAATAAGAACTTAAAAACACAAAAAAAAAAAAAGAAAATACAAGAGGAAATGAATGAAAAGGATAAAAACAAGATTTAGGTTATACATGTACATGTGTAACAGAAAAATAAAAAAGATCACATTTTATTCCTGTATTTTTTTTCATACCTGTAGAGATTGTAAAAAAAACAGGTCACCACCGCATTATAATCGCGTATTTTGTCCTTTTTTTCCTGGTTCCTGTAATTTTTTTTATACCTATTTGTTTTTTTTTTTTTAGTTTTTTAATTCGATTTTTTTTTATATCTTTACCGTTATTTTTTATATTTTATTACAGTTAACTGGATATCTTAAAGCGTATAAATCACTGAAAAATACAAAAAACAAAACCATTCCCCATTTTAATCATTTTCATCTTATGGATTGAGTTTTTCAATTTTATTTTATTTTTTATTTTATTTCATATTTTATCCGTATTCGTGGGGTTTTAAGGATGGATAAGAAGAGTATAGGAACATCAATAGTAGAAAGAGCAAAAAAGAAATATATAGCTGCATCAAAATTTATTTTCGAAATGGAATTCAATCATAATTGATATGATAAATTCTTTTTTTGTATTTTCTTTAGAAAATTGTCCTTTAGCGTGAAAAACATAAAAAAGTAATAAAAAAAAAATTTTAAGAGGTTTTGAAGAATGTAAAGAATTTGATATTAATTTTATTAAATTATAAAAGATATTTATATATTGAGAGAATTTCTAATTTTAGTTCTAGTATGATTAAATCTAGTATTAAAAATAGATTGAAATATTAGTAAACTCTAAGTAACAAGTTATATTGTAAACTTCAACATTGTAAAAAAATATAGATTACATGTTCATCCACATATTTTGATTAGCGAATTGTTTTATCAAAAAAGTTAAGTAAATTTAAGTGTTTAAAACTTTTGACTGAAGAGTATTACTTAGTATTGAACAATTTCAAAAATAGATCCTTACTTTTTTTTTGCAAGGGTAGATTGAAATTATCGAAAGACACTATAGAGGAGTGGATCGAGAAAGAGCCCTTTATGATTGTGGAGGACTTTAGCTCACTAAAAATGAACTCAGTTTCATGACCAAATAATATGTTATGTCCTTTAGTAGTAAGATACTGCTTGGTCAAGAAAAGTAAATGTCGATATATATATATCAATAACAAATTTTACTTCTTTACTCTTATACTTAAGTAATGTTATTTTTTTTTAACGGTAGTAGGTGGAAATCATCTAAATACGTATCATCTTAATTTAATTTTTGTAAAAAGTTTTATAAAAAAATTTTATTTTACTTGGACACAGTCCTAAAAATTTAAATTAAATATCCATTAATTTATGAAGAATTTCTATTTTCACTAATTTGTAGAATAAACATTCACTACAGCACACTAAAAAGATAATTTTTTTTTTGCCCTTTTCTTTTGTGATTCATTACGATTGAACAAAAACCGAAAAAAAAAATTAATAATTTTTATAGAATTTATAGATCTCATTCCAAATGTAAAATAAAACAAACTCAAACATATTAAATTCTCTTCACGACTATAACAATATACATATATAGTAGTTAAACTTTCTTGTTAATTCTTAACGAGTATAATAATAAAAAAAAAAAAGAAACCCCTTTCATTTCACTGAAATTTTCCTCCTCTGCTTTTTTTTTTCTTTGTTTTTTGTTTTTATACATGATTATGAAAACATGTAATTTTCGGGACGAAAAATAAATAGGCCCTCAATGAAAATTTTTGGATTTTATATATATATAACTGCTGGTAATAATACCAATGAACCGCAAATCTTTTTTAAATGAAGGAACAGAAAAGAAAAACAAAGAAAAAAAAAATTAAAATGACTAAAACAACTTATATTTTTTTAAATTTATTTTTATCAAAAAATTTATGATATACTTTTTTAATGTTTGAATGTAATTGGAAGAAAAAAATATATTTTCGATTCGTCAGTCTCTTTGTCATTTATCATTTTGTTATCATGTTATCATTACTATTGTTATTTATTTTATACATATTTGGTGGCAAATGCAATTTATTAAGAAACTCCAGTTTATTACTCCTTTAAAAACGTGTTCTTCAGTTAATATACCACCACTGAAACTTCATTTGTAACCTTTACAACAGCTGATGCTAGCTTTGAATGAATTAATTTAGTAAATTGCATACTTTTTGGGGTAACGTAAATTTACATGGTTTTTTATTAGTTTTATTTTAATACTTAAATGTGTACTTACTAACTTAATGATATGTCCTTTACCACTTCTCGGCCACTAAGCCACCTCTAACTTAAATTATTATGTCATAATGACAATATAAATATTCTTTCGTCATATATTAGATATAGTTAGTTACAGAGTTTAATTTTTGTCATTATGCTAACGTTAAAAATTTTCATATTACATTGTTTTTCTTTATTTTTATTTTATGTCTAAGTATCTGAGGATTTTTTTATTAATATTTTTTTATTTATACAAAACAAAAAAAAACAAAAAAAACAAATTATTCAGTGCATATTCTCTTTTTATTAGTGTACCCTTTTTAATCCATGCAATTATATAAAAATGGACGGACATTTCTTCTATATAATGTAATAAAATCATTTATATATATATATATAATTTTTTATATAAATATATTATAGGTACTATATTTTGAAATAAAAATTTATTCTGGTTCTATGTATCTATAGATACATTTTGTTAGTAGTTAATATAAATTTATATATATGTATTATATGTATAAGTGTAAGTAATAATATATAAAATAGGATCCATAAAGTTTTTATTTTTGTTAAGACGGGATACAACAAAAAAAAAAAATGTAATAAAAGATAAAAAAAAAACAAATGGAAAATTTCTTTTATCTTATTTTTTTTGTATTCGTAGATTTTTAAGGGATATTTTTCTTCACGAGAAATCAAATATGGACTAAGTATATCTTTTTTTTTTGTTTTTTTTTTTGTTTTTTAAATTTTATTTGTCTTTATAAATTCTTTATTAATTTTAAATTGCCTAAAATATATTGAAGAAGTTGAATTGGTTGTAAAAGTATCTTGCTGCTATAATAAATATATACTTAAATATTTTTATTTTTGTTTTGTATGAGTCCAAGTGGTTAAAGAGACCCAAGGAAAATAAAAGGACCCAAAATAAAAAAAAAAAAATTAAATAAAACAAAATAATAATTTTTCATACCATATTTTTTCAATAATAATTTTTTTATATTTTGCAATTCATAAAAAAATGAAATTGCAATTCAAATGAATAAAATATCATTTAAATTTAATTAACCGTGCGTTAAAATAAAAAAGACATTTTCTTTTTTTTTATGTTTAATAGGAAATGATTTATAGGCAATGAATAAGGATTTTGAATAAAAGCATAAGTTCAGTGAAAAAATGTAATAAATTGCTTAAAATATTAAATTAATCTTTATTTTAATTTTACTATTTTTTGGAATGATTATATATATATAGGTACCATATATTATATAAAATTTATTTATTTGTTGATGTAGAATAAATATGGTTCTAATAGAATAAATATTATCAATATAGGGATAGGATTGATCTTTGGTAAAGTTGTTTTGTTTTTATTTCAAATTAAAATTTTATATTGGTATGATTTAACTAAATCCATACAGTGTATGTGTATCTTTTTTAAAACATATCAGAGTCCTTGTGTATAATTTTAATTCATTATGTTTTTTAGGACTAGGTTTTTTCTATTATAAACAAAAAAAAATATATATATCGTTAGATTTAATTGTAAGGCTTAAATTTAAGCAAATATTTAGTAAGTAAGTAAATTAGAACTATGTAATATTTGATGAAAAATCTTCATTACATTTCGCTTGTCTAAATAAATTAAACTTTAATAATTAAAACAAAAAATTAAACTTTAATTATCAACAACAGATTAAATATTATGTTAAACAACTTATTTGAATCAGTTTCTTTCATAAATTTTTCTTTTATAATGCGGATTATAAAATTTTCCTTAAAGATTAATCCAATAAGCCAATATTTTTAAATTCGGAAAAAGCATGTTATAAATACAGAAAAAAAAAAATTCAATTACTATCATAAGTACTAGGTACTAAAATTTATCCATCCTAATTACTAACTATTTTACATTTTACATTTTGATCCATATAGGAACATAATTATAAAGGTCTACTAAATTTACTATTACATTTGTGACACTTTAAAGAGAGCGTTATAGATATGGAAAAGTATATAATATATAATACAATTTAATACACTATTATCTAGGATTCTATTCTAATTCGATTTAGCTACATTTGTCTGCACGATAACCCAAAAAAAAAAAAATTGAAGCAAACTGTAAATCACCGTCTTATTCAATTGGTTATTTGAAACTTTATCATAAGAAGTTAAGTTTTATGCCAACTATCTTTGTAAAATTTGGTTAATCTAAAGCATAACAAATTCAGTTAACTGTCATATAACTGCGAAATTTATATCTTTATATGGAGTCCGACACTTAATTAATCCAGATATCTGAAATTTTGTAAAAGATGATCAAGTTTTATAAGAAACAGTATATATCATGCGAGAATCCTATAGTCATCTCTACACTCATCCTTTCTGTTTCATTTACTTAATTACATTTTTTATTTTACATATTTCCTTAGTTCTAAGTGAACGTATATCAATTTTAAGTTTTAAATATTTATATTATATAGAATTTATATATTTTTATTGAAATACTTTTATTCTGTCCTTAAAAATAAATTAAGTGCACATAATATATATTATTTGAATTGAATATTTGAAAATCCCATAATAATTAATTATAAGGATTTTGAAAAAATATACTTATCAAATTTTCTTTATTTTCTTCGTGTATCAATCATATGTATGTATAGTTTTAATCAAAATTTTTGTTGTTCTTTTCTTTTATCCTTTTATCAAATAAAATTGTAACATAAAAAATTATCGCACGGTTAATTTTTCATCCGAAAAACTTTAATAATTTCTTTTTAATTTTCATCAATGTTAAATAAAAGTTTTTGAATTGTTTTGGTTTTTTTGTTTTTTTTTTCAAATTTTGTTGATTTCATTGAAATTATTTAACCCTTAAGGTTTTAAAGTGATTTTCTTGATATTTAGAAAGAACACTGACATAATATAAATAAATATTTAAAAATTATTAAATAAATTTTCTAGATTTTTGTATCTTTTATTAATGACAACCTATTTTTTTTTAACTTTTCAGGTATGTGCGATCAAATTGAGTCATAATTTATTAAAAAAATTGTAACCGTAAGTAAATGTTTCAGAAATAGGAAAAATTAAGCAGAACAAATCAAAATAAATGATGAATCGACGCCAGGTTTTGTTGGGTCGGCGTCTCCTTCGACTTTCTTGGGAATTCCAATCCAAGGCCATTCTGGTTATATTTGTTTGTTCTTTTCTCAGAGGGTGGCCTATTCATCTTCAATTTTTTCGTTTTATCGTTATCGGTTCTTCGCCTGTGAGCTGCCATAGATCCCTGTTGCTGATGGTATTGGGCAAGAATATTCCGCATATTCTTCTTTGGCACGTACTTGGAGCTTCTTATTAATGTTGTTTGAAGTCAGCCAAGTTTTGCTGCCGTATAGAAGAGTTGATAATACGCATGCTCTGAATATTCTGATTTTTCTTTTTCTGGTTATTTGCTCGCTTTTTTATACTGTACTTAATTGACCAAAGGCAGCTCTGACTCTGCGAAATCTGTTTTTAACATCTTCCTCCGTACCTCCGTTTGTTCTTTGTATGTTCCCCAGGTAGCAACAAGGTAGGACATATATTTATTTTAAAGAAACTATCAGATCTATCGAGTCAATTTAATTACTTGTTTAAGTACTTAAAGAAAAAAAATATTCTGAAAGGGTTAAAGATCAACTAAATGGATTATGTTATATTTTGTAATACTTATTTGTAATTTTCTTAACCGTCGATAGACGACATTTAAAAAAATCTTATTTTATAAATTTAATTTTTAGGTTTAGATTTCTTGTGGTGAAACAGTCTTCAACTATAGCAATTTAAGAAGTTTTTCACCAAAAACAAATAAAAAACAACCAAAAGAAAATCCAACAAATATAAAACATTATTATTCTCATAATAAAAGCTATTACAAGTAAAAGTTCATATATTTCTATATACATATATACAAACAATTTGAAGGTATCCCTTTGATTGTCGCTTTTTTACTAACCAACTTTAGCGTATAATATATAAATAATATACTCGGATATTTTAAACTCTTATGTATTTTTTGTTTTAGTTAAAAAAAAAAAATAAAAAAATTGTTGAAAATAAAAAAAAAAAAAAAAGTTTTGCAAAAACTTTTCTCGTTTTTCAAAGTTCAATTGCGCATGAAAATGGGTCGAAATGGGTTCCGCATTAATGGGTTACCAAACCATATAATCAAAAAAGAACACTATTTTATTACGCTACTATTTAATAAAATTGTTTTTTTTTTTTCCTCTGTTTAAAATCCTTTGGAAAATCAAAAACAAAAAAAATAAAATAAAAATAAAAATTAAATTATGAAAACATTGTGGTTAGGCTGACTTCATCTGAAAGTTTAACAATTTTCTGAGCAATAACATATAGAATAAAAAAAAAAAATTAAATAACAACTTCAGTTTAGTTGAGTTAAAGTTGTAACATAAAAAAAAAAAAAAAAAAAACACAGAGAAACATAATCAGGGCGGAAGAAGAAAAAAAAAAAATTAAAGCCGGAAAATGAGTAAAGCAGAAATTATCATAAGGATTTCGAAAAAGATTAAATTGAGTAGTAAATTACCTCAACGGTTTTTTCAACTTTTGAAAAAAACAAAAATTAAAAACAAAACTTTTAATAATGAAATAAACTTTAAATTGTGGGAAAAAAAAAAACCTGAAGTATGATGAATTCGTAAAATAAAACGAGTGTAAAGGAAATTTTTATAAAAATTTAATAAAACTTTTAACATTTTTTTCATCACATAAGGGAATATATTATAATATATTAAATTAATTTTGGTTTTTCTTTCAGTTTTCCCCAAAACTTTACAATGCAGATTTCTTGAATTTCTTAACATTTCAAATGAAAAACAGAATATTGTATATAGAATTTGAGTTTTCAAGCTTTTCTCATCTACAAATAAGCAAAACTAAGAACTGACCCAATAAAATTTAATATGCTGAAAAAAAAAAAATTACTTAATTTAAGTTTCTAAAGAGATTAAAGAACGGAAGATCTATAAAAATTTTGAAAAATTTACCAATCATCTAAGTTTTTAGATCAATAATATATCTTTCGATTGTCTACTCTCGATTGTATTTCGATTATAAAGTTAAAGTATATATTCGCATTAATGTTTCGATAAATTAATAATTAGGTATCTGCTCTTACATTAGGTTAAATTTTCTTTATCAATAACTTTTAGCCATTTTCTATTCTTATATTTAAGTTATACGTCGAACGTACTTTGGAACGTCAATTAGACCGCCTGATTTAATGTTTGGTTTTCATTCTAAACTTATTAAAGTAAGAAGATTTTCCTGTTTCCATTTTATATTTTTTAGTTTAACATTTTATTTAACACAGAGTTCTATTTATTTCCCACTATTATATTTCTCAGAGTTCTAAATCCTCTTTAACGTTTTTCCTAAAACATTCTCAAGAATTCATTTAAGCCACTCAATATGAAAAAAATCTGAAGAAAATTATTAAAAATTAAATATACCAATTTTAAAGTCATTATTATATTTCATTCAAAAGAAAATAATCTAAGAAAATACTAGTAGCAAATAACAAAAAAAAAAGTTTTAAAATAATTTAATAAAAAAATATATAGCTATATGTATGTAAAAGGACAAAAGTATACAAAACAAATTTTCAAAATAAGAGGACGAGAATTTTTAAATTTAAATAAAATGAAAATTTTTATTATAATTGCCATGAATTTTCATTTAGATATATATTTTTTTTCTTATTATTTTTTAAGAATCCAATTTTCTTTATATAAACAAAATATACAAAAAAAAAAAAAAAAAAATTAAGTAAAAGGACATAACTACCACTTGAAAAACATATCAACAACAACAATAATAACATAAAAATATACTAGGGATATAAACAAAAAAAAATAAATATAAATTTTTTGAAGGGTTCATTATTACGATTATATTATTACTTATATTTTCATCCTACTCTTGAAATTTTAAATATGTATATATTTGTTTATATATATAATATACGTACGTATTTCTTTTATTTTTAATATTAAAAAAAAAAAACATGATTCTTATTATTATTTACCATAGAATTTAAGGTATACGTATAGAATGCTGCCTCATCTTTTTTTTTTTTGAATTATTTCATTGTAAAATTATATAATGGTGAAAAGGACAATTGTTTTTATTACAGTTGTAAAAAAAAAAAAATGTTCTCCTCTCATCTTGCAGTTTTAAGAACAAGACTCCACTTTTATGGACTCCACTGAAAGAACCAAAAAAAAAAAATAAATAAAAATAAAACGCGGGTTGTGGTTTTTAATTTTTTATTACCTTTTTGTTTTTTTTTTTTTCATTGTTTGATTTAATCTCTAGAATCATTTTATCTTTCATCGTATGCTAAAAATCCGGATATATGATAAAATATGGACAATGATTTTGTATACGATTTTAAATTTAACTATAAATTGTTGATATGATTTTATTATTTTAAAATGCAGTTGAAACAAAGTAATTAATTCGTTTTTCTGAAAGAATTAAAAAAAAACAAAAACATTTTTTTTTTTTTTGAGTTTTACTTTAATAAAAAATAAAAATGAATAATTTGGAAAGTGCCGATGTTTAAGAGTTGAGTGTTAAAAAACGTACTTAAGCCAAAAGAAAAATATTATTTTGCAGATTTTATTTCTTATTAAATGGAATGAAAATTGGCTAAAAGATTAATATGTAATTGATTTGATAAGGCATTTTTTTTTTGTGTCAGTCATCATATAATGGTATAAAATTCATTGTTTTGGAATTTTTATTGAAACAAAAGCTTTGAAGCTTTTTATTGAAACCACTTGTATAAATAAACTGTTTAGAAATTATGCAATATTATTAAAATTTTCGTATGGTCTTATATTGGACGAAAATTGCTACTAAATTATGAATATTATCTATACAATATTTGATTTCTAGTTGAATTTCAATTAATATATATTTTTTTTTTTTGTAAACATTTAAATAAGTCTGTATATACCTAGTAGGTATTTAATTTTTCAAAAAAAAAAAAACGACAATTCTTTAATTAAATATTTATTTTAAAATCGTACCCTAATGTAAATTCATTATTAAATTTATTCCTAGTTTTATTATGTTTTTGTTTTAATTTAAAATCTGTACTAGATCTGTACTCCTTTTTCTATATTATTGCCATGTACACTAACCATGGTCCTGAAAAAAAAAAAAAAAAAAATTAATTAAATTTTATTTATTTAACAGTTATTATTTTTATTATATTTTTCTGTTTTTTTTCTACCGTCGTATTGGAATTAAATAAATAAAATCTTTTTTTTTTTTGTTTTTTATTTTTCTCATAATATAAAATAAAAATGTAAAAAAAGAGAAAAAAAAGACATAAAATATATATTTTAATTTACACTAAGCAGTATCAGGTAGTATCACATGGCAAAAACAACAATAACAATAATAATAATTAAAAAAACAAAAAAGAACATAATCAGCATAAAAATAAAAAGCAAAAAAGTATTAATTTAACTCTTTTATTTGTTTTGATTAAGAAAATCACCTACACACTCTACTACCCGCTTTTCCTTTTTTTTTCTTTTATCTGACCCCGGATTGTACTGTAAAAAACCAAATATTTTCCAAATACTTATAATAAACTTTCCATTTAAACTGAAAAATAAAAAAGATATTCCTTTATGTTTAATGCATCCAAAACAAAAGGACACACGAAAGAAAGAGGAGAAAGGAGAAAAATTGTAAGAGTGTTTTAAAAGGAATGAAATGAATATAACAAAAAAAAAAAAAAAAATGCACAGTTTTTTTTGTTTTTTTTTTTTTTTTATTTAGTTTTATACGTTTTATAATCCTTGTATGAGGATTATTTTTTTTCTTTATTTCGTGTTCTTTGCATCTACATTTACATATACTTATTTACAAATTAAGTTTAACAGAACAGGCATACAAAACAAAAAACCATAACGAGAATAAGTACAAAAAAATAAAAAAAAGAAACTTAAACAGAAAAAGAAAAGTATAAATGAATCCATTATTTTTGAATAGGAATCTATATCAGTATTAAAGGATATTAAGTTGTTGATAATGCAATATGTACTCTCGTCTCGATATTTTATGTGTACACTTTTTATTATGTATTTATATATGTTTACACGTCTATAATATATTATGAACATAAATTGTATACTTGATCCAAAAAATGTATATATATATAGTAAATTTTTTTGTTTTTTCTTATGTATTTGTGGGAAAACTCATAAACATTTGTTAAGTGTATTAAAAATGGCCAGCCATGGAAATAAATAAAACACAAAAAAAAAAAAAAAACAAAGAAAATTAAAAATTGAACTTTGAATTAAAAGTCCTTTAAAACAAAAAAAAAAAACAAACAAACAAACCAAAACAAAATGAAAGAATAAAATTTTGAGGTATAAAAAGAGAAGAGTATCTATAAAAGAGATTGTATATTATTATTGTTTTCATCGGAGACAAGAGAAAAAAAAAAATTGGATACAAACTATTAAGTGGATATAATTTAACGCTTGCATCACTATAAATATACGTATATCTTTTTGTATCTAGATGTTGAAAAAATCTTAATTTAAGTTCTGTTCTTTGTTTTATTTTGTTTTTTTTTTTGTTTTTTAATTTTAAAACCCTTTTAACTGCAATAAATTTTTGCAAAACATTAAAAAGTATTCAGACACATTGGGTTCAATTTAAACTTAAAATACAATTTTTTTATTGTATGTTGTTTTTTTTTTTAGCGGTTTCCTTTAATCCGTGAGGGCTATTAAAAAGGATACTACCAATTTGCAATTTTTAAAATACTTAATAAAGTTCAATTTAATTTTTTTTTATTTTATTTATTTCGTTTTGATTATATTTTTTATTACCAATATTACCTTTTAAGAAATCAAATCTAAAAATTCAAATTGAACAATTTTTATATGAATTTTTTAAGAGTTCTTTCAACTTCAGATTTTATGTACCGTTGTGATTCATATAATATGGTAAGTAATTGTAATAAAAATTATATGATAGCAGTAATTAAACTTTTAGTAGTCGCTACTATTTTAGGTTAACATTTTCTATTAAAATTTTCTATATGAAAAGAAAAGTTTGAGGCATTTGAGAAAACTTAACGAAGGATTTGATATAAAAAATATGGATTATAAAAATAAAAAACGTAGCATAGTGTAATCAAATTCTGATAGATTTATATGGTTGAATACAAATTAATTTAAATTTTCAAGCCTACACACTGTACTTAAATTTTTAGAATAGAATATAAAATTATGCAAAAGTTGGATCAAGCATACCTTGCTTAAAAGCAAACATTATTTATAATGAAAGAATTAAGTGTCAATATTTTTATATTGAAGAAATTTTAAAAGTTGTTATTGAAACTCCATCTTTTGAAATTCATATTAAGAAAAGAGAAAAGGATACAATTTGATTTTTATAAAAATAATTTAAAAATTTTGATTTTTTGTTTTTTTTTTTTGCGAGGGTAGGTGGGAATCATCGAAAGACACTATAGAGGAGTGAAAACGAGCACGATTCCTCTATGAGTGTGTGGGACTTTAACCCACTAAACACCATCTCCCTTTTTTGACCAAACAATAGGTTATACGACCTTTAGTACTACTGTACTGCCTGGTCATAGGAAGTTCAGTTAAGGAATGAAAATAGATTTCAAATTGGCAGGCATATTGTGAACAAAGTTGTTAATATTCAATACCTTGAATCTTTGCACATTGTAAATATAATCATCACCAATTCTGGGGAACACATGAGGTGGAAGATGGTTCCACATTCGCGATGTTCGTACTTCAAACGAATTTCCATAAGCCGAATTATGCCATCTGGGATTTGAACTACATAGGGATGGGCAGCAGAGGCTCTCCTTGTTTCACTTTGGAATGCTTGGAGAAGAGGCATCAAACTTTTAATCTCGTTAGAGCAAGAATCCAACCCTATAAGGTATCTATAAAACAGGGTAAGTGTTCCTGTTAGGGTAAGTGTTTGATAAAAAATCAGAAAATTTCGTTTAAATTCTAATTCTTAGTAAATCTAACCTTTAATTCTAATCTTAACAAAAAAAAATGTGTTGTATTCAAGTTAAAAAAATTTAAAGAATTAATTTTGATGTTTAAGTTAATAATTTAGTTTTAAAAATGACATTTAATTTGACTCGGTTTTAATTTATTTCCAGAAAAAGTTAATAATTTTTTTCTGTTATTGTTTTTTTTTTTTTTTTGAAGTGTCAAATTACCGATTTTAATGTTGTGCTAGAGAAAAGAAAACTCTTCAGAATTGTGTCAAGTTTTTAAGAACTATTAAGATTTGACAATGGCATTATTACTACAATATTATTTTTTTTTTCTAAAGTTAGTAGTTCATTTTTCCTCCGTTCAATTTTTTTTTTTTAATTCAGCTCTTCACTTTTTGTGATAATAATCATTTTTCCTATCAAAATCATTTTAAAATGATCGTTTGTAATTTTTTTGTTTTTGCTTTTTTTAAGATTGTCCTTGATCTACTTTTACAATAATATAGGAATGGATGGAATAATATTCTTTGAAATGTTAAGAAAATGAAAAAAAAAAAAACAATTTTTAATAAGATGTGAAAACAGTTTTTATTTTTCTTACGCCATGTCCTATTAAAAAATCAAAAAATGAAACAAGAAAAAATTTAAAAGGAACACAAAGAAAAGAAAAACAAGGAAAACTTTCTTTTTATTTTTATTTTACTGAAAATGCAATTTTCTTCTTCTAAAAAACAATTTTCAAGAAGAAAATTGTGTTTGTTTTTTCTTTCCAAACGATTTTTTTTATTTTTATTTTCTATGACTATGTTGATGATGATTTTTCACTTTAGGATTTTGTAATTATATCCTAGTAAAATTAAAAATATATATATAACTATATATATATATAGTTATATATAAAAAATTAAATTGCTTTTTTAACTTTAATACTTAGATAAGTAAAATAGAAAAATTCAGTTAGAATTTTTCTAACAGAAAAACAAAAAAAAAAAAGAAAATTAGTAAATTATAATCGTTAATTTGTTATCCTTGCAATAAGAAAAATATTTTGATTGCAAAACATTTAAAAGAAGAAAACAACAAATAATGATTATTTTTTTTAGAAAAGAATTTTATAATGAAAAATTATAGTATATGGTTATAATAGTTCATATGAAACAATAAATTATGGAAGTTCATAAAATAAGATTTAACATTATAAATCAAATCAGGATCTTTTATAACTGATAATAAATTTTAAACTATTTATCATACAATGAGTACAGAGTTCTTTAAGTGAAATTTTAATAAACTTTTGTTCTTGAGATGTATGAAATTAACAAAGGACATTAGAATTTGTAATTTATTTTATTTAACCAATTTATGATTATATTCAATGCGACTGTAGTAAAATGTTTTATTGAAATTATAAATTTCAAAAGAATAAGATAAAGGATGTGTAATGTGCATATGTGTAACAGGATGTGTAACATATGAAAGGATGTGTAATGTGCAAAGCCTAATGATATGCAATTTATTATGTTTTTTTATCTTGTGGCAGCTGATCAGATCGAGATAGTTTATTCGTTTTCAACAGGTATTTTCCACAACACAGGAAGTACCACACATTTTAAGTACTTTGTTCAACATTGTTTGTTTTTTTTTTTGCTTCTACTGATAGGTTTCTCGGTCTCTATTACGAAAATATACACTTTTATAGAGGACAAAGTTATGATGACTTTAATATTAGAATAAAAACGATTAAAATTTGCAATTCAGAGTTTTGATTTAACTTTCTTTAGAATGTTGTTACATTATAATATTCCATACAAATTTATTTTTTAAAATAACATCATCAATAATACTCTTTCGTTTTAAAATACCCCTTCTTACAAAGAATGTCAACTGATTCAATTCTCTTTTAATTCAGATTACTTAATTTATGACTAAATTTTGAATTTTGAACTAAATTTCTTCAATAATCCAATAATTTAAATTAGCTGATCCCATAAATTTCCTTTGATTAATTTCCTTTGTTTAGTTATTTTGTAATTAGGAAAAAAAAAACCATAGTAACATTATAACATATTGCAGTTTGTATAGAAAACAAAAGAAAATTTTAAAATCTTTGTATACATTTAAAAGAAAATATTAAAATTTTATTTTTCATTCATTTTTTAACAATACCTTTTATGGTTCAAAAAATTGTAATTTTCATGCACCAATTTTAGATTTTAGTACATCTCATAAAAATTTTTAATTGATTTTAATATCCATTCAAAATCTGTATATAATTTTAAAATGTATATCGGGTTGTGTGTTTGTATATTTAAATTAGTTAATTTTTTTTGTAACATATACGTACTAGTATTCTTAATGATTGAATGCTATTGCAGTTTTGTGGTTGCAATTGAATAAGTACTGTAATAAAACACTTTAATAACACCAAGAAAATATAGAAAACATAAAATAAAATCAAAAATTATAAAAAAAAAGTAAAAAAAATGTCATTAAAATTATGAGTCGAAATAAAAAAAAACAAAATGAAAAACAAAAATATTGATATGAAACGCGTAATACAAAAAAACAGCAAAATAAAAAAAAAAAAATTTTAAAAATATGTTTTAAAATAGTAAAAACCACTAATGGTATTAAAACTTACATTGTTTTCAGTACTGAAAATACAAGAAATAGAATTGAACGAAAATTTCTTTTAAGTGAGGTATAATGAATTTCAATATTATGTTGAGGGTTAATTCAGTCGCTTTGAATCAAATCTCCTATAATTTTTATTTCTTAGACATCAAAAAAACATCCAACTTAATGCACTATGATTTATTTTTAAGTCTGAGTTTATTTTACGTAACTGGACTGTCTCGTATGTCATCATTACTATTTTCTGCAAATGCATGTAAATTTAAAAGTTTTTTTTTTTTTTTTTAGTTTTTTTATCATTTCCTGGCACACAAACATAATATACGGTTATAAATCACTTAATACTATTCGGTTCTCAAAATTTCTTTTATTGTTTTCTAAACACTTGACAGGAAACGAAAATGCATATTATAGTTAGTGTTCGCTTATTACTTTAATTGTGTTTACACCACAACACATCATAACTTTGTAAAACACTCAGAAATAAAATTAAAAAAAAAAAAAAAAAAAAAAAGGGTACAAGTAAAATAAAAAACGAAAAAAAAACAAAAATAAAAAAAAATAAAACATAACCCATAAACAATCAACAAATATTGTAAATGAAAATGAAAATGAAAAAAAAAAACAGAAAAACAAAAGAAAGAACAACGACGAAAATAAAAGAACGAAAAACAGGGCCAACATTACATTGTGCAAAAATTTTTATAACACTTACACATTAAATTATTATATATGTTTATATATGGATATTAATATGTATCTATACATGTGTATATACACATAAAGACACATGGCTGAAATAATAGAACAGAAAATAATATGTTCAAAGTAAGTAAGTTTTTTTTTTTTGGTTTTTGGTTTTTGTTTTTGTTTTTTTTTTGGTGTTTT
Source organism: Poecilobothrus nobilitatus (assembly GCA_947095535.1). Classification (NCBI taxonomy): domain Eukaryota; kingdom Metazoa; phylum Arthropoda; class Insecta; order Diptera; family Dolichopodidae; genus Poecilobothrus; species Poecilobothrus nobilitatus. Next base: position 249,587,889 of record OX352774.1, on the reverse strand, counting down.
GGTTCTGGTGTTTGTCCGGGATGAAATGAATGAATGAATGAATATGCATTAACAAAACCAAAGCACATAAATCATAATGAGGAAAGGAATAAAAACACTTACAACAACATCAAAAATAGTAGTAAAAAATACCAACAATAACAAAAAGTCAAAAAAAAAAAAAACAAAAACAAAATATAAGAGAAAAGTAATATGTTAAAAAAATTACAATACGTAAAACACAACAAGCAAAACAAAAAAAAAAATAAACAGAAATAAAAAATGTAAAAATACAGTAAGTATTACAAAAACAAAAAAAAAAAAAAACAATACAAAATGAGAATTAAAATATGAACAATAAAACAATAACAAAAGAAACTAAGGAGAAAAACAAAAAAAAAAAAAAAATGAAAACAAAAAGAAATAAAAATTAAAAATAAAATATATGAAATATAAAAAAATTTCCAGTGAAAATAAATTGTACCTTTTAACAGCCACAGAACAGCGCTATATAATTTTATACAGCATATTATCTTTTTTTTTTCGTTTTTTTTTTTTTTTTTTGTTAAAGAAAACTGTAAAAATAAAAATATTAAAAACAAAAATAAAAAAAACAAAAAAAAAATATATAAAACAAATGGAAATGAATACAACTTTAGAAAAATTAAACTATTTATAGAAAAATTAATGTTTTTTTGTTGTCTCCTCTCTACTATATTAAAAAATCTGGGACATTTTTAATTTTTTTTTGTTTTTTTTTTTGTTGTCGTCTTTAATAAGGATTTCTTAATTACCGAACTGAAGGAATTAAAATAGTTAGTGGATGTTGGACAGAAAATTATTCTATAAATAGAAACGTTTGATGAAACTTGTTGTGAAGGGTTTAATGTGTACATTGAGGTTGAGATTCGTTATATGGATGGAAAATTAAATATAGATAAGAATTGATAATTTTCCAGATTTTATAAATTTTGTGGTTAAAAAATTGAATAAATTGTGATTAGAAATCATCTGACAGTAACAGATTAAGTACTGTATAATTTAATAAGAATTTATTGTTATTATCTAGTACTGAATAAAATTGAGGTTGATCATGTATTTGAATTATGTATACGTATACTTATTTTTCGTTATTTAATGGTTGAAAAAAAGAAACCTTGCAAATATTGTTGAATAAAGATTTCCTCTTTCATTCATTTCAAAAATTTCCTTTGTGTCTGAAGAAAATATAAATTTAAAACATGGTTGCAAAAATGTTCGCTTATTTATCATTTAAATTTGTACATTTGTCCAATATTTTATTTTTTTTCTACACAGAACCAAATACAAAAACAAGAAAAAGAAAAGAAGGTAGAATGTAAAACTAAAGATTTTTAAAGGGGTGCATTTAAAAAAAAAAACAATAAAAGAATTTCAAATTTTATGCTACGTTCTTGCACCAAAATTTCTAAATTTTCATAGAAAATTATATGCAAGAATAATCTGTGAAAAATGGAGAAACACTTTCTTCAATGTTAGGAACCATATATAATTAAGGAAGCTGTTAACTGATGTAAAATTATAATGTTTAAACTATAATCTTAGGATTTCACCACGAAAAAATTAATACAATAGCTCGTCCCTATTAGGTACTGCCTAAGTTACAACTTCCATTTTAGACACTGAATATCTCTTTAACAATTTTCTGAGTAACTTATGGTAATTCTGAAAGATTTTTCTGCTCTTAAAATTTCAAGATTCTATCTAGAAACTTTACGGAGATATGAAGAAAGCAAAATCTTACAAAATTTTGTTTTCATATAACGGTATATTTGTTAAGCAGAACTTGAAACGTAAACTTACTTTTTCAAAGAAGAACTTGAGACGTACACTTGCTTTTTCAAACAAACTTTAAGCCTTTATAAACCGACCAACGTACGGACAGATGTACATTATAAAACTATTAAGCAAATTAAAAAAAAATTTTTTTTTTTTTTTTGAAAAATGTGCTAAAAAGAGAAACGACGAAAGTGACGATTTTAATTTCCAACCAAAATAAAAAAAATAAAAAAAAAGAGTAAATAAAACCAACAAACATTAAGAGAAAAATAACGTAACATTTAGAACATATACATACATACATATATATTAATAAATATGAAACTGTAATTCGAAAAAAAAAAAAGAGAAAAATGAAAAAATAAAATGAAAGCGTCGAGCAAAAGATAAAAATGAAATATTTTTTTTCTTTAGCAACAAAAAAAAAAAACAAAAATTCTTTTTGTGACATAAATAGAAAGTATGAAGAAAACCCTACAAAATACACATGTAAAATGAAAATGTTTATATACCAACTATGTATTTTGTAGGAGAATATTTAATTTATTCCTATTTTTCTATGGGAAACCACTTATGCTTCTTTAAAAAAAAATTTTTTTTTTTTACCTCCTTTTGCATGCTAACATAGCATTACTAATTGCAAATTGCAATTTTACTGAACATAACCTAACCAATAAGTCCATATAAAAATGCTCTATTGCCCCTTTACCACTTTTATAGTTTAATATTTTTTTGTTTAGTTTTATATATTTTATTTTTGTCTACTCTTTATATTGATATATAAGAATCATAACTTTATGTATTTTTAATATTTTTAATATATTTGTATATGTATAGATATATATATATATGTTATACTATTAAAGAAAAAAAAAAAAAAAAATGTGCTCATGTGAATAAAAAATTTTGTTGACTTTATTTTTAATTCGTCTCAGAAAATAAAAAAAAAAAAAAAATGTATAACAATTTTTCCTTGCAAAATTGTTTTCTATATTTTTATTTTGAATGTGTCCTTGCAAAATGAATAATTTTATATTAAATATATGATACAACTTATTAAACATATTAAATATGAACATATGTATATATAAACATATATACTTTTAATTTAAATATTATGTGGTTCAAAAACTTAAATGGTTCCATAAATAATTAAAGATAATATTTTATATTCCATTTTTAAGTATCAGGTTATCACAATGAAAAATAATAATGTGTCTATATATAGGATAATATGCAATATATAAAAGAAAATTCAAGTCTAGATTCGTTTATTATAGAAACATGTCGTGTCATAAGAAAGCAATTTTGTCGTTTATGCAGCAACTACAATAATGAGAGAAAGTAACATGAGTTATATGAGTACATTATGCTCTTTGCAAAATGTGTTATAAACTTTCATAAAGGATAATTTTTTGATCCAAAAGAAAATGAAGGAAATTAATATCACCAAAATATTGGATACTATTACAAAACTTCTAATAGAACTCGCTAAGAAAGCACTTTACATACAAATATGTTCCATTAACCAAAAAAAAAAAAACAAAACAAGAAGATTGTTCTTAAAATCAATAAATATTTCGTCTGCAAATGTTATATTGCTTTGCAGACAAATATTGATATAACCTGAAAATTTAAAGACATATTTTTAAATAACGTAATTAAGTAATTGCGTTTGATGACAACTATCTTATGTCGATCGACAGACAGTTGTCCTTGTGAAAAACAAATTTCATTAATTGATATAATTTTTTTACAATTCATCTTTTAAAATAAAAAAAAAAAAGAATCGTTGGCGATATTAAATATTTATTCGTTTTCATTTCCGGTTGTATTGCACTAGTTTATGTAATACATGTTAAATAAATGCATATATTAAAAAAAAAACCTTAGATGATGATAATAAAAATATTGTTTGAGATTTTTTTTTTGCATAAGTATTTTTCTTTCATTTTCTTTTTTGTTATCGTAGTTTGTTTTTCAAGTTGTTTTTTTGTTTTTGCCATTTTGCATCTTATGGTACTTTATTTGCAACATTTTATACATAGACAATTTTTCACTTTATTGTATTAAGTATTTTTCAATTTTTTGTTTTGTTTTTTTTTTTCCTGCACAGATTTTATATTTTATTTTTATTTTGTTTTGTTTCTTTTTCTCTTATTTCTTTACTGAATTGTTTTTTGTTTTTCTCTTTATTGCTTTTTCTTATGTAAATTATCTGTTGTACCCCATTTGTAAAGTGAAATTTTCACTGCAATACATTTTAATAAACGACATCAGTCCTTATGGTATGTACCAGTTTTTAATGGTTTAAAATTGTTTTTTTTTTTTTTGTTTGTTTTGTTCTTTTACTATTCAGTTTTATTGCTACTAACTGTTAGTTGGCGCTTATTTTTTGTTGTTGTTGTTGTTATTGTTGTTGTTAATATTTTTGTCCTTTCGGTTGTTCTAGACTTAGATACATTGTATTTAAAAACTAATACTACGAATGTATCAACTCCATTTATGGATTAAGTCTGATACCATTATATGCGATTGAGGTTTTTTTGGTTAGGATTTTCTAAGGATTTTATATAAAATTTTATTATTTCTTTTTTTATATTTGCTTGATACAACAGTATAGAAAAAGAAAAAAAAAAAAAAAAACTACTGGTATGATATTGAAGAGAAAGAAAATATAAAAATTTCATTTTTGTTAAGTACTTTTAGTTTAAGTTTTAGTAACAGAAACAGAGAAAAAAAAACCAAAAAACATCTATTTCAATGTGAAATTAAAATATAAAAAAAAAAGGATTTGTTTTTTGTTATTATTAGATTGAAATCTCTAAGGATAGACATTGGGTATGTATATATACGTATATGTACTCGTATAAGTATATAGAACAGAAAAACAGAAAAAAAAAAATAAAATAAAATTAAAATCTTAAAATTAATTTTTAGGATATGGCCAATTAAGAAAATAATAAATAAAAAAATAGTTGGGATGAAAATGTCTGTATTTAGTTTTTGTGGGTAAATTTTGATTTGATTCTTTTGTTTTATGTATTAATTTTATTGAATTTATATAAAAAGAAAAATAAATACATTTTTTTTTTTTAAATTGAATTAAATGGAGTTGGATTAAATGGTGCATGCTTCCAATTAATATATTTTATAAAATTAAAAAGGGTTAAATGAATTATAGACTTAGATTCAGATTTAATAAGCTTATATTGTTATTATATTGTTTATTTATGTTTTTTTTTTTTTGGAAATTCAAATGCTCTTAGTACAGTTTGTTTTAGATTTGGTCAGATTTTCATTTAAGTATAATTAGTCTGAATCATACTTTTATCTATTTTGTCATATATGTAAACATTTTTCTTATAGGTAAATCATGTTTTAAAGTATATATGTATATATATTTTCTTTAAAATTTTAAGGTTTTCATGTATTTCTTCTTAACTGTTTCTATATATACTTATATAAAAATAATTTAAGAATATTATTGCATTTAGAATTTTTATTCTTTCTGAATATTTTAAGATTTTTCTGAATAGCATTGGGAGTACTATAATATATAGTTATAAAATTCATAATCAACAAGTTACATTCGTTACTTCTGAACAAAAATCAAAAATTTTACCCTAATATAATTAAAACAATTTTTGTTTTTTGGCATTTACAATGTAATTTAGATCGGAAAAACAGGATCATCAATTTATAAAACTTATTAAAAGATAAGTACAAATATTTTTCGTTTAAACAAAAGTAATTCAATTCTATATCGGTTTTATAAATTTAAACTTTTTTATATTGGTTTTCTTTACCAAATTTTTTAACGAATTGAAACTTTTTTTTAAAAGAAAAACACCCAAATTCTTTGAATTTTATGGAGAAGAATCTTTTGAAACCTATGGAGTAAAATAAAAGGAAAAACTATATTTTAAATAAATAATCGCTTCTTGATACAATTTACCAATTATATTTTTATTCTAATGTACAAACTGTTCCTTGTTTTGTAAATTCAAATGTGTCCCCCGTATTATTTGAAAAAATATAACTAAAGATCTAATTTTTTCAAGGTTAAACATATATCTACTGATGCTGTAAAAATATTTTTTTTAAAGTGCTTTTAATTTTCATTATTAAAAATCAGATCTGAAAGAAAATTGGTACGAACAATATAAAAAAAAAGTTCTTACAAAAAGATAAGTTGTTTTCGGCTAGAAACAATTTTTAGACTTCTGGAGATAGCGTATACAATGTTTTAAAATAATAAACTCTAACTAAAGCAGATAATTGATCCAGCCAATGGTGTAGTTGTTAAGACACCGGCCCTACATGCGAAGGGTCTCGGATTCAAACCTTGGCTAGGTCATATAGATTATAGATAATCTAAGATCATATAGATAAAAAAATAATATAGATTTTTCTTATAATATATAATTAGTAGAATATAATTAAATTAAAAAAAAAATAAGTATATATGTCCTAATAATTATAATTAATATCATATTGTAATAGCTAAGATAATAAAAAATTAAAAATAAACTATAATTCTTGTATCAGATAATAGATGGCGTAGAAATAAAAGAAACGTCTTAGTCTTGTACAATAGTATACAGCCGAGTAATCAACGGCTTAGTGAAATTAATGATTCACGAAACTGAGGCTTAGTCAAATATGAATAATAAATGACTTAGTGGATGCCCTATACTTCTCATTGGCAAGGGAAAAAAAGAAAAGCAGATAATGGGCAGCCGTCTTATCAAGGGTTTAGTGAACTACTGACTCTAGAAACTAAAGTACAATATAAATAACAAAAGTCTTAGAAGATGTCCTGTACTTCTTTATATGACTGGAAAGGAAAAAAATTGTAGATAAAAATAAAAATATAAATAAAATAAATTTATTTTTCGTATATTTTATAGAATAGCTGAAAATTAGTCCCGCCTCATCTGCATAATTAAACTTAAAGTATTGATACTGAATCTTAGTGTTTTTGAAATTTTGTAAACGAACTGTTTGAAAGTGAAGCCAAACCATGAAACGCGTAAAATGTAGTTTATGTATTCGCTTCACTCGACATTTCTGTTTTCTGTATTTTTTTTAACCTTATTCTATATAAAATCTTAAAACAAATCTTTTTTTTTATTTTATTTTATTTACTTGTCAATACTTTTTGTTGGAGAGTAAAAAAAATTTTTTTTTCTTAAAATGTAAGCCATATTTTACTATATTTTCATAAAAAAAAATTAACAACTATTTACCAATTCCGTAGTTTTTTACTGCTGTTTCAGAAAACCAAAAAAAAAATATGGTGCTTTGAGTAAAAACGTACCAAAAATACAATATAACATAAAAAGCGTATAAAAAACTGAAAAAGTGTTTTTTTTTTAGGATTAAAAAAAATTTTTTTTTGAAATTTTACAAATCCCACAACTTTACAATAAAAGTTGCAAACAAAAAAAAAAAAATTAAAAGTATGGTACAAGTGAAAATGAAATTATAAAAAGAAAAAAGTTCGTTGCTTTTTATTTTAAGTACAAAAACAAAAATTGTATACCCACCATTTTTAAAAATATATTCATTTTCTTATAGTTTTTTGTTTTCTTCTGCGAAAAACAAAAAAAAAGTGGAAGTATACATATATACAATTATTTTAAATATAAGTGTGTGTAGGAGTATTATCATAAGAGATGTCACTACTGGTATTAAAATTTTATAAGGTTTATTTTTTTTTAACGAAGTATTACTTATAATAGGCCTACTTAAATAACTCAGGTATCGGATATAAGTTGGCTCGTGAAAAGATAAAGTGCTGAATTTATTAATGAGAATATTTAGTGAAAGCATTTTTTTAAATACATACATACATATAAATATAAGTATCGATAATTTTTATTATATAATATACAAAATTTATTATTATTATTATCATCTTTGTTTTATTATTTAACCTCAAGTTTCTGTCATCCTATTTCTAAAAATATCTTTAAATATGTATATATGTATTTTACATTTTTTTTATCCTGTATTCCATTTACACAGCTCAATTGTAGAAATATAAATTAAAACATTACATATAACTGAAAAACAATTGAAATTTAAGCAAAAAGGAATGCGGTATTAAAACAAACAGCAAACAAAAGTAATTTTTAAATTTTTTTCAAAATAAATATCCAACAAGAATAGAAAAGTAATCCTAGAGGTGTAAATAAAAAACAGATCCATTTAAGTATATTATATATATTTTTAACCAATTTTCGTTTTTATTTATTTTTTATTTTTTTCCACATAACATTACAAAAAAAAAAAAAAAAAAAAAACCCTTCATTAACAAATGGTTCATAATTGTTTTTCTTTTGTTATATTTGCTACTTGTTTTTCAAATTCGACAATTAAACCTTTCTACTTCAACAAAATCGTATATTTAAACTTTGAATACAAAAAAGAAAACTTAAATTATACTTACATATACACATAAATACAATTCTATTTTATTCACATATACTGCTCCTATAAATATGCTAGAAATTATTTTACATTGAATAAAAAAAAAAAAAAATTTATATAAAACAAAAAAAAACTCAAAATTTTGAAGGAAATAATATGAAAATAAAAAAAAAGGGTTAAGAAGAACTAGCAACCAAGCAGAACAACAAAAAGGAGAAAATTACAATATAAAAAGGAGGAAAGAAAAAACGAAATCTAAATGAATAAAGGATTCATGGTGTTTTTTTTTTTTTTCCAAAAATATAATAATAGAAAAAAAAAAACAAGAAAATAACCTAACAAAGCTTGAAGTTGAGAAAAAGAAAAATATAATAAAAATTAAACACATGAAAATCACGATTTACTTACAAAAAAAATGAAAGAAAATTCAACAATAAGAATACATTTAAGAAAATATAGAATAAACAACAAAGTATAGATTTAAAGAAAATTTAAAACAAAAAAAAAATAAAAAATATTGTATTAGAAAGGAAATACTTATAAAATAGAAGTCCTTAACGAGTTTATTACACTTACGTATGTACATATGAAGATTTTCTATAGTTAAGAAATCATTTATACAGTAAAGGTTACAAAAGAAAAAACAAATGCAATTAGAAAGAAATTGCATTTAAAAGTTAAAGAACAAATTGAATATTACTCTATTTAATCAGTAAAATGTTCTTTATTCTGAGTACTGTAAATCTACTCTGATTCTGAGTATACTACGTACTGAGTACTCATAAAAAATCTGTCTTGAAACTGTCAGTACTTATAAGAAGTCTGTCTAAGAAAGTTTGTCTACTTGCATGGATATCTCAAATAAATAATTAATCTATTATAAATATTAGTTTTTTTACTTTCAACAGCATTGAAAATAAACAATTTAATTCAAAATTTTTATTTTTAATATATGTGCTATGTACTTCTAAAATTCATTTCAAATTCAATATAATTGTACTCAACTGTATTTTCTTACAGTACAATAAAATAAGTAAATTCTTTCTTAACAAGGATGATGATCTTTGCAGGAAAATTTTACTTTTCTTTTTAAAGAGTTTCCGACCTAAATTGAGCTGAAAATTTTTTTTTTGGGAAATTAAATAAAAAATAAAAAGAACAAAAAATTATAAAGTATACCAAAAAAAAAAAAAAAATGTGGAAAAACATCAGTAGGTAAACAATTGCAGAGAAAAATTATTTAATTGCGAAAACAAAAAAAAAAAAAGAAATAAGCATGAAAATGAATTAAAAAGAAAAAGAAATAAAAAAAATAAATAAAAACACATCTAAAGGGAAAGAAGTTAAATTAAATTAAATCCATACAGTAATTTTACCAACAAAACCAACATCACTGCAACCACTTATCATTATAAAACAAAAACGAAAAAAAAAGAACAAAAAAACAAAAACAAAATGTTAATTTTTTTACCTCGAGTTATTTCTTTTTTTTTTATTTTTCTTGACTTTTTTAATAATTGCCAGATGTACTAAAAACAGAAATTATTATTTCATCATTACAACTTCAAAAATGAAAAATGCTTCAAAAAAAAAAAAAAACAAAAAACAAAAATATAAATTACAACAAAAATAAAGAGAAGAATGAAAAAGAATAAAAGTAAAAAAATAAAAGAAAATTTGAAAAATTTTGTGTTTTCCTTGAAAATTAAATAATTTTGGAAGATTTTTGGATTATATTTTTTTTTTTTTTTCATTTATTTTTTTTTTTTATTATTATTATTACTGACACTAATAACAACCATTTTGTAATTATTAATTATGTTTTATTATGTAATCATATATGCGTACAGGGTACTCCATATATAATAACAACTTCTATCAATAAGGATGTACTTAATTTAAAAAAAAAAACAAAAAGAATAAAAACCATTTATTAAAAATTTAAAAATAAATTTATAAGCATATTTTCTTTTATTTTTTTCTACGAATTTGTCTATGTAACAAATAAACAGATATTGGTTATCAAAATGGAATAAATAAGTTTAAAGCAAGAGCAAAAACTAATAATATGAATGGATTTGTGATGGTTATTTCTATAATTTTAAACACTATTTTTAATTTATATTTAAAAATAAATTAAATATTGAAATTCTAATCCAATGTAAGCTTCTATCTTCTATTCTATTAACTGTAATCCAATTTCCAATCTTCTATTATCTTATCCTTCACTTCTGGTATACTTACTATATATTTTAACCAGATAATACTTACTATCGTCTTAGGGTTTTGAATAAATTATGTCACTCAGGCATAATAAATGAGCAAATTATGGTAAATATATGTATAATATTATATATTAAATTAATTAAGGACACTTAAATTTAATTACGTTTATGAATCAAAATAAAAAAAACTTTCACTAGATACAATTTTTATATTTAATTTAAATATCAAACTTAAACATACGTTTTTTTTTTTTGGTTGTTTCATATCTATTCGTAAAGTGTTTTTAATTGAAAACGCCTGCTCTCTAAGTGATAACATAACCTTTCTTTTTGACATAAATGAAACTAGCATTGTGAAACTTATGTTGAAGTGTTATAAAAACAATTATTTTTAATCAAAATAATCATAGTTAATTGATTTACATATATTATATTTTTGGTACTTTTTTTTGTAAAATTAGATAATAAGGCGGTTAATATTGAATTCAAGTCAGTATAATATTGAATTCAAAATAATATTTATTGTGGATTATTATTTTTGGTCAGAATATTTATGTGATACTGTTTGTGAAATGAAAAATGAATCTTGAAAGGAAAAATATATATAAATATAGTATCTAAACAAATAATTTAGTCGAAAACTATTAAAAATAATTTTGTTATTTTATTTTATCTATATTATATCCTATATACATTTATTTTTTACATATTAATACGTTATGCCCTTAACTATTCACCTAGAGCCCATAGACACCTTTAAATAATTACTAATTCAATATTTAAACAGAAAGTAAATTATTTGCATACTTTCAGGGGTATATTTGAAATAAGTGGTTTTTTTTTTTCATTTTCACTTCATATAAATAAAAATATACTTTTCTAAAAAAAAAAACATTTTTATATTACTGTAATTTATTTAACGTAAAAATTTTCATCAATTTTATTCTCATTTTTCTTATTTTGAAGGTTTTTCTTGTTTTTTTTTTTAATTTTTTTTTTTTTTTCTGACATAAGTATAAAAAAGTTTTATTTTTAATTTTACATGCGTGTGTCATTCATTATTTAATGAATGTTTTTATATGTAATGTGCTTGTAAAATGATGTGTCAATAATTATATATGATTGTTAAAAAAAAAAAAAAAAAAAATTATTATTTTTATCATTTCAAATTATTATTATTATTACAGTAAAAAACTTTTTTTTTATAAAATAATTGAAGGTAATATTAATTAGGGTTTTTATTAAGCGAATTATTGTGATTTGAAAAATTTGATAAGGTTAAATTTTCGAAATAAAGTTGAAGTGTTAGAAATCAAATTATAAAATAATTAGATTTTATATTCAAAAACAAAATTCGTATATGTAATTATTATTATACTTATAAAAACAATTAAATTAAAATGAAATAATTATTAAAGAAAATAACTAACTTAAATTTACTTAAATTTTTTATATGCCCTTTTAATTTATATTATTAAGAAAATTTCAAGTTTACTTAAAGAAATGTTTTTTTTTTAAATCATATTGATAACTATCTATACATACAGCTAAAGTTTAAATATTTAAAATAATTATAAAATATCTTCATTATCCTTCGTAAATATTAAATTATTAGTGTCTCTGAAGTCCTTTTTTTTTTTTTTTATTGAACAACATAATGCACCTGTACCAACATCATAATTTATTTAACTAAGTATTAAATAAATATTCATATATAAGTATATATATATATGTAATCAAATCATTTATTATACATATTAAGTACTCTATTATATCCTGTATACATTATATTCTCTTATTTTCAATTTTACATGACATTCACACCATGTGTTCATTATTTTTTAAATATTTTTTTAATATTTAATATGATAAAAAATTTTCATATAAAAATAACGCAAAACTAGACAAAATATTTGACAATAATATTTTCAAAAAAAAAAAAAAAAAAAATAACAAAAATTGTATTATATGAACAATATATAATTATAATAATTTAAGTCATTAAAAGCACTTAAAATTTCCTTTAACTCAACATTCAAATTTTTCCAAAACCATATAACATAGACATTAATTGCACAAATTATTATTATGTTAAACGCAATCAGTCACAATATTTTGTTATTATGTTTTTATTTTATCTAATATAAAATTTATACGTATGTATATTTAACTATATATATACATTATTTTATATTACATAAATAAATATATATAGTTATGTATATAAAATTATTTACATTTTCCAGTTTATAACTATTATTCAAAAATATAAAATAAAAAAAAAAAACATATTTTGTACATCCGGTGTTTTATTCTAAAACATATGATGAGAATAAAATACTGTGATATGTGGTAACAAAAGGATTTATTGAAAATAAATTTTTTTTTTTGTATAAATTTACATAAAAAATATGCATGTAAAATAATTCAAAAAGGATAAAAGGAATATATTTATTTATATATATACTTTAAATAAGATATAAAATTTTGTTTTAGTACCCAGACAATATTTTCGATATACATATAAGTAATTGTATATATTTTTATTTCAAAATTTTTAGTTTTCATTCATTTTCTTCAAAAAAAATTTTTTTTCCTGATTTTCACAAAAATTTTTCCAAATGTTGTCATTTTTAAGAAAATCTTAATAAAATGAAAAAAAAAAACAATTGTTGAGAAAACATTATTGTTATATTATAAAAATGGTATAATGAAAATTTTTGACAGATTTTATTTGTATATATATGTATATATTGTATATATATTATAGAAACTTTTGCGAATTCCTTGAATATCTATGTAGTTAAGTAATAAAAAATATAATTGAAAATACATATTTTGTTTTTAAATGGAAAAGAAAAACTTACGATACTGCAATAAATAACTAGAATTAAATTTATAAAAGTTCAGCAATAATTAAATTTAAAATATTAAAATTTTGGCTGCCATATGCTTTTTTTACAATACATCTTTAAGATTTTTCTCAATTTTGTAAATATGACTGACGTCAATATTAAATCTTAAATGATTTCACAAAAATTTACAGTCTTACTTATTTTTTCCTACAAAAGGTGTAGCTATCTTCAAAAGACACCAAAAGAAAACCTGGGCAACCTTGGTAATACAGGATTATTTTTTCCTTATTTATTTTGTCCTGCATTAGGTGTAGATATCTTCCAAAGACAGCAAAAGAGAATCTGGATCTCTTTGGTATCCGTAGCGCAGTATAATGTGCTAATCACTCTAACTGCAAAGCAGTATAATAACTGAGAAATAGGATGAAGAACAGAAAGAAAAAAACTTGGAATATAAAATGGCCTAGTGTTCATACTCAAACCAAATCATATTAGTCACGATTGTTATATGAAATGTTAAGATCATTCAAATGTAAAATTTTAGTTTGATTTCTTTTTACAATGGGTCAAATGAATAAAATTGAGCTTGAATTCAAAATTAATTTTTTATACAAAAATTTCTTGTTTAAACGATTAAGAATCTTTTTTTTTTTTTCAATAGATAAAAAATTAAATTAGTAATTAAAAATTATTTTAAATACTTTAGAATATTTAAAATAATTTTTGTTAGAAAATTTTAAAAATAGTAATACCTACATACATGTATCAGATTTAGTTTCTTAATTAATTCTGAGTATAACTGAGAGATTTAGTTCATCATAAAATGAACATTAAGCGTACCTTTGATATTCTTTGCAAAAAAAATAGTAACTATACCATAAGAGCAACGTTTTTCTTTATTATTTTATTACAATTTGATGATACCTATCTTTCTTAATTTATTCAACTCAATGAATTTAAAATGACCCTCTTTTTTTAACTCCATGTCAAAGGAAATTAAAAAAAAAAAAATCTGTTTGAAACTTTCATTCTTTCATTCTTTCATTTAAAAAATTCATTTTAAAACTATTAAGGATCAAAAAAAAAAATACAACAATAAACTAACTTTATATTTTGTCCTTAATTTATTCAAAACTATTTTTTTTTTTATTCAAATTTTTTTTTTTGGATAATCGGTTAACATCACATCGCAACAAAAACAACAACAAAAAAACCATTTTTCCTTTTTTGCCATTTTCTTTTGCCTTTCAAAAAAAAAGAAAAACTTAATATAGTATTTAATTTTTCATTTCTTTGACAAATGAACAAGTACAGGAAATTACCAATTTCTAAAAAAGTTTTTTTTAAATAAAAATAAGAAAAACAACAACAACAACAACAAAAAAATAAATAAAATATTTTATTTCTCACTCTTTGATTTTTCACATTGTTGTATTCATTTTTTTATACTTTTCTTCCGAAAAGTAAAAACTTGGTCCATAGTTGACATATTATGTCATCCCTATAATAGAATTTGGTATAAATAAGGATATATTTCATCAACCATATATGCATGTTAAAAAAAAAAAAAAAAAAAAAAACAACAACACAAAACTTATTCAAAACATTTTACCATTTAATAAAGAAGAGGAAGGAAGAAAAATGGTGAATAAATTACAAAATAAAAACACTAAACAAAAAAAAAAAATGATACAAGGATAAAAGATGGTGTGTAGGTTCTACCCTTAATTTTCTTCATTATTTTATTTTTATAATACATATTGTTTTCTTTATTCTTATCAGTTTTGCAATGTCTTAACATACGTATTTAAATCGGAATATAGGTAGGGTGATCAGGACATTGTATAGAATTTGTGTTGAATGAGAGAATGAAAAATGATGTGGGATGAGAATTAGATTTGTATATTCTCTTTTATTTTTGTTTTTTTTTGTTTTCTATTATTATTTGAAATATTTTCATATTCGTTATGTCGTATTTTCGTCTTTGATATTATGTACAACTTTTATTTTCTTTTGTTTTTTTTTTTTTTTGTTTTTGTTTTGGTTAGTTTTTTCTTTACGGTAGATTGTTCAGTTCTCAGTGTGTAAAGAAGAAGGCAAGGCGATTTTTCCATTATTATGGTGTTGAAATATTTTTTGTTTTTTTTTTTTTTCTGTTTGAAGATAAAAAAAGAGAAAAACTTTTTCTCACACATTACAGTAACATTGTTAAAGAATTTTCAAAAACATATCTTTTGATATTTTTTGTTGTTGTTATCTTTTTTGTCTCTTTACTTATTTTGTTATTTGTTAATATATCAATATGTAAGATAAGGATCTCTTTATGAATCCCGCAGATATAAGTATAGTGAGAAAAAATTAAATAAAAAGAAAATAAAAGAATTTTTCATTCAGTTTATATTTTGTTCTTACATGTTTTTTTTTTGTTTTTGTAGTTAGATGAGAAGAAATTTTTTTAAGGTAGAAGGAACACAAGAAAAAAAAAAAAGGATAAACTATAAAGAATTTTTTTTTTTTTTTTTGATTATGGAAAAGAAATTGAAATTGATGTCGAAAAAAAATGAATAAGAAGAGGAACAAACAAAAAAAAAAAAAAGAAGAAATTTTTGATATGAATTTAAGTCATAAAAGGAAATTTAATAGGATTAGTTAAAAGAGTTGCTGTAAAAAATTTCACATTAAATACAATAAAATTTAAAATAATCACTCATATAAAATTTAAAGTATTAGATATATTGGAATATCAGAATTTATATAATAAATTATTGGTTTCTTTAGAATGCCACACAAATAAATTGAATTATTTTTTAGATGAATAGTTTCTACCATAAGAATACCGATAAGGTAAAAATTGATTTACTTCTATTTACTCATTTTTTATTATTCATTTTTAATAAGATCAAATCATCACTTTTCTTTTAATAAAATAAATAATATTTTTTTTAATATCGAAAGAGATAGAAGGCAGGAAAAGAGGAAGGAAGAAATCATGGTTCCAAATCAAGACTATAGCACAAAATAGAAATGGATGGATATGCTTAGTGGATGCTATATGTTCTCTAAAGAGTAGTTTTAAGGGTATAAATATAAATAATTATAGCAAAAAATAATAGCATCTAGCATCCTTTAACATTGTATTTTAATTAATCCAAAAAACCCTTAACTTTGTATCGATATTATAATACAATATTATTTAATTAAAAATGTATAATCATAACTTCTAAAATTTTTTAAAATCTCATTAGGTATTCCATAATTTTTACTAAATAGAATTTAATTTATTACAATTTACATTATTATATATATATATATTTTTTTTTTGTAATTTATCTTTATTCCATTTTTGAAATTTCTTAGAAAACCACTAAAGAAAAAGATTTAATACGGAACCACATTTTACATCTTTGCCCTATTTCATTTTTACGGAACTCTTAAATATTAATAATAATAATAATAATCATAATAAGAGTCTTATATTTTGTTGGTTAAATTATATTCAATGTATACTTATTGCTGTCCTTTGAGTATTTTCTTTATCATCCTTTTTTTAGTCTTTTTTCCTATATATTATATTATTATTATTTTTTTTTTTTTTATTATTTTTATGAAATATTTCCTTAAATATAATGTCTCTCTACACGAATAGATATTTTATATTAAAAACCAACTAGTTCCAATAAAATTAGACAAAAAGTTGCTTCTTTTTAGAAAAATTCCAAAAAAAAAAAAATCAAAATAGGAAAAAAGGCATGAAAAAAGAATAAAAAAAAACAAAAAATAAAGCAAAAAAAAAATTTATTCTTTAGAGAATTTGTTTGGTTTTTTTTTTTTGGAAAAAATCCGGAAAGACACATACTTGAACAGAAATAATCAGAAATAAAAAAAAGAAAAATCAAACTAAAACAGAACAACAAACACAAAAAAAAAAAAAAAAAACAAATAGACAAGGGATTATGTGTTATCCTTTCTTCGACAGCCAAAAGAGACTATCACGCAGAAATTGTATATATGTCACTAAGGACTAAAACCATTTTATTATATCGAATATAAAATAATGATAAAAAAAAAAAAAATAAAAGAAAGGGTTTTGGTTTTATTATTTACATATATGCATATATACAGTCATACGTATGTACAGTGCCGGAAAAAAATTAAATTAGATATTTTCGAAAAATGTTGTTTTTTTTTTTTTTAAATAATATATTGTTTATAATGAAAATTTAATAGACAATATTAGTTTTCACACGGATGTTGTATAGTAAATGACTTTTAGTCAACAAAAAATCAGAGTTTCGAACAATTTTAAGAAGTTCTGATTTATTGATTTTTTGATTTTGACTGAATTTTTCATTTTGACTGAATTATTAAAAAACAAACATCATAAGACTGATTTCTTTAAAAATTTTAGACCAATACTGTACATATACATGGTTAACTAAGAAAATATCTAAAATAAATATATTTTAAAGATAGTTTTTATGACAGTTTTTTTTTTTTTTTATTTTTATTTTTTGAAAAGGAATCCAATCTATAAAAAAATATGTAATCATAATACATATAATATGTGCTATGTAAAATAACGGTGTTTATAGGTTTGTATCTGTCATAGAACACAAACAAAAAAAAAAAAAAAAGTAAAAAGATTTTGCAAAAATAATTTTTTTTTTTTTTATTTCTTGTATAATATATGTTCAAAATATTTGTAACAATGAAAAGGATTAGAATAACAAGCTTTTTTGTTTTGTTTTTTTTTTTTTTTTTTTGTTTCTTTTCGGTAAATTACGAAGAAAAGGACCTTCGTTAACAAAAGGAAGGATTAATGAAAAGGAAACGAAAAGGCAACTTTATACATGTTACCAAGTTTTCTTTCTCAGTCCTTAAAACCAAATATTTTTTTTTTTTTTTTTTTTACATCTTTCTAAACTAAACTTAACTTTATTAGAAAATTTTATTTGTTTTCATTGCTTTGTTGTTTTTGTTTTTTTTAAAATTTTTTTTTTATAGGAAAATAAAATGAGAAAAAACCAGAATAAAAATGTCTAGAAGTTTTCCTTTTGATTTCAATATTCGTTTATTGGTATGTGCAAAAAGGGACTCTTAAATTAGTAAAAATATTTTTTTAATAAGACAGAAGTGAATATTTTTTTATTATTTTCTTTGTTACTTATTCGGTTATTTGATAAATTTTAAAGAGGGTAAATGACAAATAAATGTTTTTAAAGAGAAGAAAAATAAAAAAGAACAAAAAAAAAAAAAAAAATAAAAGACTAGATAAGTTTTTAACTAAATTTATTACTAAAGAATTTAATTGAATGATTAAGGTTCAGGCTTTTTTTTTTTTATAGAGTTATATAAAAAAAAATTTTAAACTGGAAGGTATTTTTGTTGACTCTAATTAAAAAAAAAAAAAAATGGAAAGGTACTTTGAAATTTAGCAGTTTTGTGTGTCAAATTTTTGTAATGTACTCTTATACTATTGAGCTTTTGAAAAATGAATTTTTAAATAGTTGAAGAAAATTTAATTAGTATAATATTTTTTTTTATCTAAAGTATATAATATTATTTTTATTCAGCCAATTTTCATCTGATGATATAGTGGTTAAGATAGCTGTCTTTTATTTGAAAGATGTCAGGTTAAAAATGCGGTTGTGTCATATAGATTAATAAAAATATAGTATACTTTATATACATAATTAATATATAATAGGTATTATTAAATAAATAATAAAAAATAAGTATACATATATCCTATATAATTATTTAATATCATATCGTAATATGTATATAATAAAATAAAAATAAAATATTTGTTGTTTAAGTTAATAGATGGCACACAAATAAAAATATTTGTGTTTCATAACCTTGTACAATAGTTACAGTCGAATAATCAAAATTTAATTGGAAAACACTACTATCTCAACAAAAATAATGGTATTAGATATTTAGGATCTCACTAAAAAAAGGGCTTAAAGAAATAGTATAGTTACGAAGAAAACAATCTGACTAAATGTTTTAATTTTAATATGAATGAGTTTAATTTTTGTGTAGGACGTTTTCAAATAGACTTAACACTTAAAACAAAAAATGAAATTAAAATCTATTAAAAAACAATAAATTTAATTATTCAATTATTTTGATCAAAATGCCAGAAAAATCTAATTCTAAACATAATTAAAGTATTAAATTTTTAATTCAGATATTTATAAACTTATTTACTTTAATCCAAGTTTTGATTTTCGATTGGAACTATTATAATTTTTCAACAAAGAAAATTTAAATAACACACACTTTATAAAAAATATTCTATAAATGTTCTAAAGGTTACTTTAACTAAAAAATGGACTATATTTATATAGTTTATGCCTTAAGGTTTAAAACTGAAATGAAAAAGAAAAATTACATTTTAAAAAATTTCTTTTCATTCGTGTAACATAAAATGCACAGAATTATCAACTAAAATAAAAAAGCCAAAACCATATTTAAAATCTTTTTATATATATATGTATGTCCATATATGTCCAGAATATCTCTAACAACTTTCAAAAAATTAGTTTTGGAATAGTAGACCCAGAAGTCAAATATTCAGCGATAATGACAATTGTTTTTTTTTTTTTTTAACAAAATTTATCTTTGCAGTATGAAAACCCAATAAGTAGACCACAATAATCATTTTTATCCTCTTTAAAAAAAATATACATATACATATACATATATATATATATATATATATAGGTATATAGAAATGTAGATATTAATAATAACATAGATAATTTTACTTTAGGACATTAAAAGGATAACTAATTTAAAGAACATTTATTTTTAATATATTTAAATGTTTTTTGCTGTAAAAAAAAAAAAGAAAATTAAACAGAATAGAGAATGACTATGACAAAAAAAAAAAAAGAAAAACAAAACAAGAAAAAAAAATTCTGATAAAGAAAGATACGGGCTTTTAAAAATATGTATATCGGTGTGTATTCAGAAAAAGGACATTAGTTTTGCATTTTAAAGATTTTTTTTTTTTTTGGTTAGAAAAGAAATGAAAAAAAATTTTATTTCTAGGAAATAGGATAACAGTATACGTATTTATTTTTTAATTTTGTCTTTTTTTTTATTGAATATGTTAAGAAACATTTAGTTTTTTATATCTATAAATATTTTCAAATATATTCTTTTTTTGGTTTTTATGATGAATGAGTTTTTGTATTGAAGATAAAAAATTGAGAAGAATACACTTTTGTTATTATTTTTTTTTTTTGTATCATATTTTGGTATTTTGAAATATGTTAAGTTTAAATGTCCTTTTTTAAATATGTTAAATAAACAATAAAAAATGAATATGAAAAAAAAAAATTAATATTAAAAATTAAAAGTAATGTTGTTTATAAAATTATCTTGTTTATCTGTTTTTATTCTTGATTCATTTTTTGCGAGTTTGCTTTTGTTTTGGAATTTTATTAGATACGAGCTTTTAAATGCTTTTGAATTTTGATAAAAATAAATGTAAAATATTTTTTATATTTTATTTTACTTTAAAATATATTTACTAAAGTTTGTGTTGAAAATATTTTAAAATTCTTTAAAAAACGAAAAATAGTAGATATGTATATGAATATCATATCTACTATATACTTACTTTATACTATTAAAGCAGTTATTATAAAACGCAATAATTTAGGAATTTTTGTTTTAATTAAAATTGAGCTGAACTATTTTTTAATACCCCATGAGTTCATAATCCACGTGGTTAACCACTAGGCCACCGTGACCTCAAAAATTGAATTTTTCTTATGTAAAATAATTTTTATAATTAAATTGCATATCTGTAGGAGTTAGTTTTAAAGTTCTTATGAAAATTTAGAATTCATTAGAAGAATAAATATTTTTACTTACAAATTGAATATTATGTATTAAATTTTTTTAGGGAACATAGGGTTTCTACAAATTCTGTACAATTCTCTTAATTCTTCGGTAGTCTTTTAATTTCAGTCCAAATCTTTCTAGTTTACTTTATCTCATTTCGGATATGCTTCTTCTGCATGTTATTTTATTGTAGTACAAATTTCTAACACGCTTTAAGTATTGTTATTTTAGTGGTACAGATTTTGAGTTATGTTTTTGATAATTGCCTATACAATCTCATGAAGATAATTGTCTACCATGTAATGAAGGCCTATGATTTTGCCTTCTAAATTTTAGGCTACATTATACTTATACTTAATAAAGATTTTTTCATTTTCCATCTTCTCATTTTAAGACACCTTAATAGTTTCTTTGATTTTTTTTCTCTCAAGTATTGGTGTACATTTTCCTTGATCTAATCTAATCAATAACATTTTTTATTGGCATTATATCTTATTAATTTTTTACTTTTTACTTACAAATATATATTTTTTGATACAAACAAGAGTTTAGGTCTCCGATATTTAAAATTCTTTTTAGAAATTCTTAACTTGTGTTTTATGATTTATTTCATTTTACTTGTAGAATAAGTAGGAGATGCAAAAAACATTACAATTACCTGTGACTTTTTTTTTTTTTTTTTTTGTTGATTTTTCATAAATCTTTAAAGATTTGAAGCATTTTCTGTTTAATTTACATTATTCACATATATATATTAGCACTAGCAAATAGCATGTTAATTCTTTCAAATTTTATTCTTTTATTTTATGAAACAACATCAAGATCACTGATAAAATTAAAATTACATAACATTATTCTTTTATTATTTAGATATACAATATAGAAACAAATAATTTTCTTTAAATAGAATTGTTACATTGACGTCAAAATATGCTTTTTTTTTTTTCTTTGTGTACTTTGGATCAAAATGTTCAATGTAATAAAGCTGCTTCTAAAAAATAAATAATCTATCTGTTAGATGCTTGTCATTAAACAACCTTTTGTTTTTTTTTTTTTAACAAACAAAACAACGAAAATAACATATAATCCTTAATATTTGTATTAAAAAAAAAAAAAAAAACAAAAAAAAAAAAAAAATCAAAACAATACTAAAAAGTCCTGAAAACAATATTATACTAATGAAACGATTAAAAAATATAAAAAGAAAAAAAGACAAAAGACAAAAAAAAAAAATAAACTTTTCTATCTCATTATACAAAATTATATATGTAAAAATAAATTTCTTTATCAAACAACCAACAAACATAACATAAGGTGGAGTCCTAATTAAGTATATGGAATAGGTATAAGTATTTCATTTTTTTTTTTTTTATTTAAATATGTTCCCTTTTCTCCTTCTTATTTTTAGAATCTTCTTATATATATAGGTACATCATTTTTTTTAGTCATCCATATTATTTATTCTAAATAGGTACACATAAATATTATATGTACACATACATGTATTACCTTTAACGCTTTTAATAAATTTTGAGTTCAGAAGCTTTTAAAAGTACCCTCATTAATTCTTAAAATGCTTTAAAAATTGCGAGTTTTTTTTTTCTATCGATGATCAGATAAAAATGATTTTTTTATGTGACTAGAATTTCAAAAAAAAAAATAAATAAATTTAAGTCTAGGTAACTGTATAAGGTACATTAATAAAATAATAAAGCCCTAACATAAATACATCATTACATCAATTTTATGATATATATGCATAAGCAAATATTTCCATATATAAATACATACTATAGGTATACATGGTTACAGTTTTTTCTTTTTTTTTGGATATACATGTATATAATAATATTTTCTTAATTTTGAAACTTGTTTTGCTGAAGTAGAATTTTTTCATTCGAAGGGTGACGAAACTCTGTAGGATGCGCGTTTACTTAAAATTGTTTACATACAAGTTATGCTTATTTAAAAAATTTGAAATCTGTGTGTAAGGTGTGCTTAATTCAACAGAATGAAAGAAAATTTTTATTCAAAATAACGTTAAAATTTAAACGTTAGACTTTACTTAATAATTATATCAACGAATATTATATTTTCTTATTTGTTTGATTGTGTTGGTTGGTTAAAAGTTTAAATATGACAAAAATAAGAAAAAAAAAAAACAAGCTGGTATAATTGACTCCATACGCGTATATTTTTGTTGTTTATCTCCAGTAAATGTATGAAAAATATGACAAAATATATAAATAAAAAAAAATGTATAATGAAAGCTAAGTAAGTTAAGTACATATATGAAAATGGAAATTATTTAGACTTTTTGTATGTATATACACCTAACTTGTGCCGTAATTTTTTTTTTTTTTTGAAAAAGGTTATGAACTTTAAGACATAATATATATTTTTTTTTTATAAATTGTTTTAGATTTAGTATCGTTAAAAGTATATGTCAGATAAAAAAAAAAAATGGAATTGCATGAATTCGTAATAATTGTTCCAAAAGAATATTTTTATTGTGTTCCTTATTTTGTTTTTTGAATAATACAATTAAATTATGTGACTCTGTTTTGTGTTTCAATGGACAATAATATAGAGGTTTTGGATTTGGTTTTTTTTATGTTTTCTTTGATTGAAGATTTCAAATTTCATATATTTAGCATTAAATTTTTGTAAAAATAAATATTAAACTTTTGCAAACACTTTTATTCAAAACTCAATTATAGGGTCTTGTAAAAATCGCCAAAATTTTTAAACGCTTTACATGCTACATTCTTCATATTTGAATATCACGTGAATTTCATATTGGGCCACGTCATTCAAATATGTAGGACGGTATTGTTTTACTTTAGGTACGTATATATGTGTCATTCGAATTCTAAGGGAGGCGACGACATGAGAAAAACTCATGTCGTCACCTCTAAGAAATCTTTTCGTAGACTAGTGTAAAAATTATCTATTTAAACAACATTATTTTTTATCATTTAGAAAACCCTTTACATTATTACTGAAATATATCATGCAAAATAAAATTTGAAATCAATTTCTCAACATTACACTAGTTGGAACATTCTGCTTGCAAACCTTTGATTTTCATCAATAATTTGTTATCGAGATCAGTTTTACAAGACCCATCCACGGCATAATTTTCCAAAAAATTTTTCAATTTCATCGGAATTGGTGGTAATTCATTTAATAGACGTTGCATGCTTCGTTTGTAGTTTTTTTTTAGTACTGCTTGATCTTCTTATCTATTGGTTTCAGTTACAATAAGATTTATATAACATCGTCGATGATAGATCAACAAAATATGAATGACATTAAGAAAATTAATAATATATAGCAAAATCTGATTGAATATAATATGGACGTCTTTCATAACTTACTTAAAAAAAAAAAACTAATATATGACATTTTTGACCTTAGCCTCTACGAAAATTTTTGTAAAAATGTTTTGGCGCGCAATATGTTACAGAAGAAAATGCTTTTTTTTGTTGTTCTCGATAAAAAAAATAATAGGGTTATAATAACGAAAAGGAATTATTAACATTCTCAAGTCGTAATTGCCAATTCTAAAATACGATAATATTGTACTAAAAGAAAATAAATTTTGAATTTTATCAAAATCTGTTAATTTGCATTTAAAAATAATCCAGAAAAATGGAACAGGCTATGAAAGTATGATCTTATATAGATATTAATTTTTATAAAAATTCGAAATAAGTACCTAAGTATTTCTTATTTCTTTCATGGATACAAAAAATTTTCTGGCCCACACTGGAAGATTATTTTCGAAAGTAGTTTAATTTTGAAATTTAAGTTTTCCAGTTTTTATTTTCTTGTTATTCTAGCAATTTCTAAATCCTTTTTTTTTTTTTTTGGCATATTTTACGCTTAATTAAAGAAATTATAATCCTTTATGTCCTTTGAATTGATACTTTCAACAAGTTTTTTTTTTTCCAATTTTATTCTGATTTTTGAATAACTTATATACATTTTTCAAGGAAGGAAAGGAAAAACTTTAACTTTGTTTATTTTGTGCTCAGTATACTTAAATTATTATTTTATGATAATGTTATCAGTTTTGTTTTGTTTTTGTTTTTTTTTTTTAGTTTTATATTAAAAAATTTTTTTTTTTTACATCATATTGTTTTTCATTTCTTTAAATTACGATAATAATAAAAATAAAATATGCCTTTAAGCTTTCTAAAAATCAATTATCATCTGTTTTTTTTTTTTTTTTTTGAAAATGAAAATTGAAAGAAGTAATCGAGAAAATTTCCCTTTAAAATGAATAATGGAATAAAATTAAACAAAGAAATTTTTCTGGAATAATAAAATTGTTTATATTTGATTGCTTTGGTGATGTAATTTGGCATCATGATATTCTTTATAACTTTTAAACAATTTTATCTTCTTGCCCAGCTACTTATCTACATACTAAAGCAAATTTCCATTAAAAAAAAACTTAAGTGAATAAAATTTGATAAAAAAAATCCTTAAAATAAAAATAAAATTATTTCAAAAATAAAAAATTCAAAATAACTAAATTTCATATTAGCTTCAAGCTGTATTGTTATTATTATTTTTATTGTAAGTAAACAAAATTGTCCTTATTTTCATTTTTTTGCTTCAAAATTTAGAAAATCTTAATTGAATTATATATATATATATTTTTTTTTTTGTTCATTTGTAATAAAAACATTTAAACCAATACAATCATAATTTAAAGATCGATTGTAAATGCTATAAAAAAGGATTTGATATATAAAATATTAGAAAGAAGAGTAATTATTTCAGGAAAATATGATTTTCCTAATAATTTCATAATTGGTTTTTCATTGAAAACTATACTTGAATTCATTAATTTGATTTGAATTTTGTTCTGGTAATAATATTTTATTAAGGTCTTAAATTCAATATTATTGCACAAATAAAAAAAGAAAATTTGAAAATAGTGTATAGAAGGATAATGAAGAAAAATTAAAAGAAAAAAAATTATATTTATAAAACTTGTATTTAGGGATGGAAAAAAGCGCATACTGAAATAAATATTTGAAGACAAATCTAACAAATGTATTACATGAATGGCGGTGTTACATTTTTTGTAATAAAATATATATATACCTATTGAATTTAATTTTGAAAAACCAAATATTATTTTAAATAATTATCAAATTAAACGATATAATATTTATAGCTATATATATATATATATATAAAAAACTCTTAACTTATTATATCGACGTTAAATAATTTCAATGCTTCCGAAGGACTTCCATTGGAATTATTAGGTATTTTAAATAAAATACTTTAAAATATTTTGGATCTTGACGTTTTCTTGTTCTTTTATTACAATTTAAGAAAACATAAGAGAAAACTCAATAAAAGTAAAAGAAAAAGGATTAGAAGAAGAAGAAGAAGATAAACTTGAAATGAATTATTATCTATCTAATTAGATTTGATTATTTTTATTTATCAGAAGGGGTCTTAGATTATTGACTCTTTAAAAACCTCAATTTTTTTATCTATTTTTATTAAATGTAAAACTATTTATATAGTAAACTCAATTTAAATTACACAATACAAAACTATCGATTTCCATTCAACTAAAAATTACTATATGATAATGATTTTTTTTTTTCTTTGTTAGAATATGCTCCTTAAATTCTAATACACTTTTAGTTAATAATATTATTGATAAATTCAATTGTAAATACTATTGTATTTATATTATCATCCATAATATATTTTTCCTTACATATAACAAAAAGGAGTACAACTATAAAATAAATCGAGATACTTATAGTATTTTTTTTTTTATACTCGTATATATTTAAAAGATGGATTGATAACATTTAAATTTTATAATATTGAATCTATTATAGGAGAATATTATTATTATCCTTTATTTATATATATATATATATAATATAATGTGTAATAATATTTCTTCTTAAATATAACTTAAATTTCTGTATTTTTTGCATACTGAATAAAATATGGAGCAAAAAAAAAAAAAAAAAAACAAAAAAGGCGGAACTGAATGATAAAAAATAAAAATAAATAAAAAAACAAAAAAAAAATGGAAAACGAACGAAAAACTATACACAATATAGAATAAAATGAAAAAAGAAAATAATATGAAACATGATTTTTGTCCTTAATATTCAAATAGAATTCCTGAGATGCATTTAAATTTAATTTTTTATCTTTTATTTTCTTTTAATAGAAATCCTTTAAAAACCCAAATGACATTCATCTTATTCTTATTTTTTTTTTTTTGTTGGTTTTTTTTTTTTTTTTGTGTTTTATTATTTGAAATGAAAAAGGAGGTCCTACTTTATCATTTCCGTATAATTTTGTTTGGATTTTGGCTTTAAATATAAAACTGGTCCTTTTGTCACAAGTGGTAAAGTTTTTTTTATATAATAAAAATTTTATTTTAAATTTTGTTTGTGTAAGGAGGGTACTAAACATTGAATATCCTTTTTGAAAATTTCTTATAGGATTTTCTCTTCAGTTTACAGTCCTATCAAATTATAAAATAGGGCTAGAAGGGTTAGAAAAAAAAAAAAAATCTCTAAATGTAGACTTAGAATACTTTAATATGAGACTAGAACTTGAATTATAGTCTTTACAATCTCAAATGGAATAATGGGTATGAATATTTCCAATGGATTGAAAATATACTAGGTACTTACTATAAGAATAACGGTATCAATTTTATAATATAATTTATTATGTTTAGTCTATATAATATTCTTCCTTCAGATTAATACTAATGATGAGAACTCTTCTGATTACCATTTAATGCCAGATAACTTTATTTGTTTTGTTTTTTTTTTTTTTTTTTTTTTTTTTTGTTATAATTTTTACATATTACATTGTAGATCGTAAATTTAAAAAATGAATTATACCTTATGTTTACATTTACATATATGTATAATATTGTTATTCTTAGCATATTTTATTGGTTTTTATTTCTTCTGGTATACTACCATTCATATATCATAAAAATAACCGTTTTTTTTTTTTTTTCATTTTCATTTTGTGGTTTTATTTATATTTCGTTGTATTTATTAAGGACGAAACCTTAAGGCTTAACTTATGAAAAACAAAATCGTCATTTTATAATAAATAAAAATTCAATGGTATTAATCAGCGTTTTTTTTTTTTTTTTCTTGTGCTCCATCTTTATAATATTTGGTTTGCCTTTATTTTTTGTTTTCATTATCATTATACTTTTATTGTTAATTTGTTTTTTTTTTTGTTATTTTGATTTTCCTTCTTTAATATTATTTTTATGATCACATGTTTATATATATATATTATATTGTTTTTTATATATTATGTTCTTAAAATATTTTGATTATAATTTTTATTTATTTTGCTTTTTAACGGGAATATGAATATGGTTGTTGTATTTACTATATTAATTTTATTGTTTTTTCAAATTATTCTTTGTGTATTTAGGGTAAAAAGAGAAAGATATATATATTTTTTGTTTTTGTTTCTTTTTTTTGGAAGCAAATCATAAAAATATATATGAGTGTTCTCTTTTTTGATTATTTTATTATTATTGTTACATATCTTTTTATAAATGAATTTAATTCACTGATAAAATTCACAATATTAAATAAGATAAAGAAATTTTAAGAGAAGCTAAAGAAGAACAAAAATTAAAAACTGAATGAAAATAACAATAATAATAATAATAATAATGCTTAGTAATATGATGATAGAAAGTAGCGAAGAAAAAAAAAATAAATAAATAAAATTGAAATAAAATAGTGAACAGGTTAAGAAAATTTTGCTTTTTGAAAATTTCCAAAAGAAAAACACAAAACTTAAAAATAAATATAGGAATAATAATAAGAAGAAAAAATAGTAAAAGAATATAATTTTTTCTTTAAAATTAAAAGAAAAAGAAAATAATTTTTAAAGGATTATTTTTTGTATAGATAATGATAGATAAACATATTGATAATGAATTCTATTCTTACCTAACTAATATTTGCCAAAACTTTAGAAGCCCAGCATTTAAATGCGTTAAATACTACTAATTAAAATTTTTTTTTTACAGTTATTTAAAGCTTTTCTTAATTCAGAAGTTAAAAAATTTATCTTGCTTGTCAGAAAACTTTATAGTTAAGATACATAAATTTAAATTTTCTTTTATTATCATTTTATATTATTATATAGAAAAGCTGTTCCTTTTTGATACACTTATTTAATATGATTCTATTTCTTTTTTCTTTTGAAATTCTTTAGATGTTTTTTTAACGAAAAATACAAAAAAAAAAAAAACTTTTCATATAAAAACAAATTTACTTAGCGTATACATATACTTATTCTTATTTACTTACTTAAAAATCAATGGGTATGAGTGAAAGATTTGTTATATGTCCTTTTTTTTTTTGCATATTTTTATTTGTTAGTTGGTTTTTCTATATGTGTACGTATTGTGTACGTATATGTGTTCTTATTGTGATGTGGTGGCTCAAAACAATAAATAATAAAAGAACATAATATATAAACTTTTATAATAAGTATATAAAACTTTTTTAAAACCAAACAGTAACAAAAAAATAAAAAAAGGACATCCAGTAGGGTTGTAGCGAATATGAGTTATGCGTAAGAAAATGTTTTCTTTGTACAATAAAAAAAAAAATACTTATATATACAATCTTCACATATGATTTGCATAATAATTTTCTTCTTTTCTTTTTTTTTTTAGAATGAATATATGATTTTCTAAAATATATTCGTGTTTAAATATTAGACTTTAAAAGTACTATCTTTTTCTTCTCTTTTTAAGGATTTTTTTTTATTTGTTGTTTTTTTTTTTTTTTTTTTTTGCAAACAAAAAATTGGCAATTCTATTAGAATGCTAGAATGTTAGACAAACTTGTGCTGACTATGTAAATTGATAACAAAAAAAAAATGTACATAAACAAACAAACACAAACAAATAAATAAATGACAATAAGTAAAGCTAGAAAAATTTAAGCTGAAAACGTAAAGATATAAAATGAAAACTTTCATTTGTATACTTATATATATATATATGTATATATATATCTATATTTATGTATGTGAAAAATAATATGAATAAAAAATACAAAAATTTTTGTAAAAGGGCATTCATTTTGAACATTTTTTTAAAGGACATTGACTGTGTTCAAAAATTATTTGTATTTTTGTAAGCATTTTTCTATGAACATTTTTTCCAAAAAAAAAATTTTCAGAAAAAGACGTATTATTCAATTATTTGTTATTTTTGGTTTTGTTTTTTTTTTTTTTGTAGAGTCTATCTTTATATGAGTCTGCATAAAATGAATATTTCAAAAGTCATCTTTTTTATAAAATATAATTAAACTTTTTTTAGTTTATTCAATTTGAAATGACGTTTAAAATACACAAATAAACACAAACAAAAAAAAAAAGAAAATGAAAATTGTAAATGTTTGACAGATTAATTTGTAAATTTCAGAAATCAGAGCTAGGATTATTTTAAAACAAATTTTTTTGTTTTTTTTTATTTTTATTGTGAAAGAATTCACAAAATTTCATTATTTTGAAAATTGAAAATGTTTTATTTTCTTGTTGATGGATGGTTTTAAATAATTTTTAGTCTGTTTTTAAAATGTATAATAAAATTATATTGCTTATGTTTTTTTTTTTTTTAATGATTCTTATGAAATTTAAACAAAATACAATATTTTTTGTTATATGGTTTCAGTACCACCTACACAGTCATTAAATATAATAATGGTGGACGATATCTTTTGAAAAACAAAAATTCAATTTTATGAATTTCTATGAAATTCATTATTTTTCATTTAAAATTTTAAATTACATAAAATCCTTGAAATTTATATATATGAAAATAAATAACAATACAACATATCCCATTAAGATACAAAATATAAAATTCAAATAAGTAAATATTGAAAAATTAATAATTGAAGTTAAAATCTTTAACCGGAAGTAATGACAGGCAATAATATTGTCTTAATATCCAGTACTTAGATGAAATTTTTAGAAACTTTTTAATTCTTATATAATTTTAGGTTATTACTTTTTAATGTTCCACAACTTATGTAGGTATTAATATATAAGTTGTGGAACATAAAAAATTGTTACTTGGTCATCTTTATGCTATAATGTCTGATCTTCACTATAGTTAAAACAGTCATAATATTCATTAACTGTACAGTATAAATTTGCCCTGAATAGATTATTGGAAGGTGAAGCAAAAATACCTTGGTCATCAAAGTTAATAATGAAAATCTCAATGAAAATTTGATTTTGTAATGTAAGTATCCAAATTCTTATTAACGCCGTCTGTTATTTTTTGTTTCACAAAAATAGAAAAATCAAACTACTTTATTTATAATTTAGAGCATTCTAAACCAAGTAAGAATAATAATTGTATTTAAACTTTAGAATTACAGTCATATCATTTATCGGCATACTTTTTCATTAGTGCGACAAAAAGAATGAACCTGATTTATTCTCAAAAAACTGTATGATGTCATAATAAGTTTATATAAGTTATAGACTTCCTACTTTAAGCATTTCATATAACTTTCTTTTAATATAAAAGATAATCTTATCATTTTTCTTAAATAAAATGAAAAATTTTTAAAGAATTTTCATAAAAATACATTTTCAATAATGTCGAATTTAATTCAAATACCAGTAAAAAATTAAAAAAAAAAAAAAACAATGTTTATTTTTTTTTTCAAATTTTGATTTAATTTAACATACTTTAAGGCGTCGGATTTTAACCATAAAGTTCCCATGAAATGGATCCGTTTTTTGACATTAACAAAAAAACAAAATACACAAATATTTCCTGTAAAAAATGATAATATGCTTTTCAAGACACAATAAAGAAAAAAAAAAAAACAAAACAAAACAAAACTCTGAACAATAATGATGAACACCTGATGAAGCATAATCAAAAATAATGAAAATATTTCCTTAAGGCGGAAAATATTTGATATCTTGTATCTACAGTATTTTTCATTTTTTTTTTTTTTTTGTTATCTTTATACTTAAATACATTTTATAAATAAGAAATAATAGTTACCTTTATATAATATAATGGTTAATATTGCGAAATGAGAGAAAATATCATCAATTTGATTTTGAAATTTAATTTATTTCGAATTGAATTTAAGCAAAAAAAAAAAAAAGTAAAAAAAAAAAAAACAAAATATATAAGACGCAGAGTAAAAGTATACTTAAGAATGGGATAGAAAATATAATTTATTTGAACCGTCATCGTTTTCGTTTCTTTTTTTTTTTTTTTAAATACAACAAGAAAAAAAAACTCTTCGGTTCGGAGAGAAGTAAAAGAAAATTCAAAGCTTCTGGCTTTCATTTTATTTATTTATTTATTTTTTTTTTTTTTTTTACGTTAAAAGAAAATTTAATATTATTTTATTTTTTGTTTTTATTTTTTTTTTTCAATTTTTATTCAATGTTTCTTTTCTTTATTGTTTTTATTGTAGCTAAAGAAAAAATATTATTGAATTTTCCACGGAAAATAAAAAAAAAAAAAAAATTAAAAGAATTTTAAATATAAGGAAAGACAGTTTTATACTTATATTTTTTTCCTTCTTTTTAAAGACTATATAAAGCAAAACTTAAGAAAATATTCGATAATAAATTACAAAATTTTGTATTTTTTTTTTTTTTTTGAAAATCCAGAAAAAAAAATAAAAAGCTGTTAATCTACATGTAAATATATATATATATATATATATATATATATATATCAATATGATGTATGTATATTTGTATTAATAAAATAATAATAACAGTATTTTTTAAATGCATAAATAAATAAAAGATAAGAAAAAAAGAATTAAAGAAATTGAATGAGTGGAAATTGGGAGTGAGTGAAAATTATGAATGAGTACATATAGAAATATAATGTAAATATTCCATTAATAAATTATAATATTTAATATAAAATTAAATATGATTTTTATTTTATTAATGATTTTTATTATTTTTGTTTCTTTTCAGGTAAATAATAAAAAACAATATTTTTTTTTTTCGAATAACAGTTAGTAAGTACTACTTTTTATATTATATGTGTATTTAAATAAAAATTAATAAAATTGAGTATAATTTGATATAGTCTAAATATTTTTCAAATGTAGGTACCATGAGACAATAAATTATTATTTTATTTATATATTTACTTTATATTCTGCTATGCAATGAACCTTCATTTGAATGTTGATGTTGAATTAATTCAATAGAAAAAAGGAACAAAATAATAATTACAGAAAAAATTAAATTAGCTTTTTTTTTCGCTTTATATCCTTATTTAACTCAACCCTTAATTAATTGTGCATTATACTGATTTATGTTTTATTTTCTTTCTTTTTTTTTGAATTATTAATTATTGATCTTTTGCAAATAATTTAATTTTACCTAATTAAGAAACTGTTTTATCTTACAACTTTTTTTTTTTTTTTTGTTTTTTGATGTTTCTTTGTGCCTTTTTAAGTAATTTTAATTTCCTTTAGTAAAAAAAAAAAGAAAATGTATAAAACAAATTGTAAAAGCGTTTAGGTACGAAAAAAAAAAAATTTTTAGGCAAATCTTAAAAAAAAAAAACTGATTTTCATCTAGAAGTCATAAACTATAATGATCATTTAATTATAGGCCATTTGGCTAAATGGTTTTTTAGCTTTTCTTTTTATTTGCTTCTATCTTTTTTTTCTATCCATGTTCATTTCTTTTAATTCACGTTCTTTGCTTTACTCTAATTTTTTTTTTTTTAATATTTATTTTTTTTTTTTTCTATTTTAACATAAATAAATTTTACGGTAATTTATTTTGTCATTTTTTAACATCTATTTTACTTTATAAATGCCATGCAAGGACAGCAAAAAAAAAAACTGAAAAATATTCAAAGCAACAAGAAGGAAACTGAATTATTTTAAGAGTAAACTCCAAAAGAAAAATAAGAAAATTTTTGAAAATGAAAATTGAAATTTTTGAAATTTTTTATTTAGTATTTTCCTATACGTTTGGTTTTTTGTTTTTTGCTTTGCATTTCATTTTATTATAATATAAATATAGAAGAAAAGAAACTTTTTCAAAATCATGTCTGGCATTTTAGATTTCGTTTTGCTCATTCTCAATAATTCGTTTTCTTATTTTTTGTAATTAAGTCAGAATATCTTCTGTTTAAAAGAATTGTATAAGTGTTAAAAGAAGATGAAACAAAAAAATCTGAAAAAGTCCAAAAAATAAATAGAAGAATAGAAGAAGAAAAATTAAAGATGAAAAACATTAAAACAAAGTTTATTTTAAAATTATTATATTTTCGATGACTTTAGAAACTATAAGAGAATCAAAGTTGATTTGAGTTTATTGTACAAGTTCTTGTCAATTATAGCAAATGATTATAAAAATGTGATGGTTATAAACTGTAAAAGAAAAAAATTGAACTTTTTAGTGATATACCATAAAAGCATAGATTTCAAATTTGCTATTAGGAAAATTTTTTATTCAAAATAATCGCATAAAGATTATCTTACTGAACTGTTTTAAGTACCTTAACTTTTGAAAATGTTTTTTTCTCAACATTATTACTAAACTGTATAAGTGACTATCGATTCCAAAATCAGAAATTCAGTATAAATAATAAAAATATTATAAAATAATAATAAATTTCCAAAAAAAAAAAAATAAAATAAAAATTAAGATGTAGATGAAATGCTTCAACAAATCATATTTTTATATTCGTTTTGATATTTTTATATTCGTTGTAGATCATTTTGATATTTGGTGTCACTCGTATTTCAGTATTATAAACATTTTAACGAGAGGTGATTCCTAATTCTAAAGTAAAATAATAAAAATTTTCTCATATCTGAAGAAACAAAATCGAAAAATTTAAATAATCGTAAAAAAAAAGGAAAAAAAATCAAATAAAAAAGTTCAAAAAAAAAAAAATCTCATTGAATTAGCAAAATAGCTTCAGCAAAAATTTCTAAATAAAATTTAAAAAAAAGAAAATTAAAAGAGATAACTAACAAAAAAAAAGAAAAATAATATAATAATGTATACATATATAGTTATATTATAAATAAAATTCACTAAAATATACCATATCTTTTATGTTCAAAAAAAAAAAACAAAAACAAAAGCAAAAATTTATCCTTAAAATAGAAGAGGGAAACTAAAACTAGATACCATATTTAAAATTTCACAGTTTCCTATAATTTTTAACATTGTTATATACCCCAATTCGATTTCTGTATAGATGTAGTCAAGCAGTTAAATAAAATAAAATATTATATAACTATATATACATAAATGAAACATAATAGTGTACAAGAGAATGAATTATATAGATAACAAAAAAGGAATATCCAAACAAAAAAAAAAAAAAAAAAAGAAGCAAAATGATGAGAAAGAAAATACTCCAAACTCAACCTAATAAACCCCATAATAGAACGTGCAAAAAATCACAAACATAAACCCTAATACACAATTTTATCTAAAATATTAAATCAGTGGACTTTAACAACGTTAAAAAAAAAACAAAACAAAAAACAAAAAAAAAAAAGGTACAAAATTGCAATTGAAAAAAAGAAAAGAAATCACATTACAAAAATGAAGATATGAAAGAAGATGTAAACATTAGTAAAGTAAAATAAACTTGTAGATAGTTTTTATATACTTTATTTATATCATTACATAACATAATTAAATTTTTTAGGAGTTTATTTACATGCAGGTTTCAAATCACGCTTCATTCTACTTAAAAATTTTTTTTTTTTTCTATTTCCAAAATAAAACTTTAATACAACCGTACTTACACCTCCATCTTTTAAATGAGAAGTTCATAATATAATAATGTATTCACTGTTCACAAAATTTTCATAAAATATGTAGAGCCTTAAATCTTTTAAACAAAGGCAAAATATAACGATATTATTGATTTTATATTTTTCTTACGATTAATTTTCAACCATTTTTTTTTTTTTTTTTTTTGAGTTTATGCAGACAAATTCCCAAACCTTTAATGAAAATATTTAATTTTTTTTTAATTTAAAAACAAAAAAAAAAAAATAAAAAGCACTTAAGACCAATTTATTTATTAACCTAATTAAACATAGAATCAAATGTGTCAATATTAATTAATTAATTTGTTAAATCATAATTCCAAAAATTATAATTCAATTGAATATTAATAAGATAAAGATGAAATGGAAAATGATAATGATAATATTGATAATGATGATGATGATTATGATGATGATGATGTTTTTTATAAAGATAATTATGAATATATTAAGGGCAGTTTTTTTTGTTATTTGTGTCAATTGCAGACACTTAAACAAAGGTAAAATAAAATTATTTATATAGCATATCTGCAGGCGTTTAAAATAGGGTTCCATTGTCATTTTAGTCTGGAAATTTTTGTTTTTATAATTATAATTATTATAAATTTATTGATTATTTTTTGGGGTCAAAATTAAATTTTAATGAAATGTGTGTACAGGACATTTAAAATATATATATATATATATATATACAAACTTATTTTGAATATTTGGGTAAGAAAATGCAAAAAGTAATTTAAGTCCTTAATATTTGGGAAGGACAAACGGTAGCTTCTTTTAAAAATTCAAATATAAAGGATAATAATTTTAAAAAATTTGAAAATTAAGGGGGGGTGTTTGTGAAAATTAAAAACCATTATTCAAGTTAAATTTAAGAAAATTTAAAAAAAAAAAAATGATTTTTTAGAAATTGCCTGTAATTATGTCCTTGTAAGTTTTAGTAAGTTAAACTGAATATTAAATTATTAAAAAATTGTTACTCTTAAATAAAAATTCTTCATTGTCCTATTATGTAATGTTTTATATTTTGAGTTTTTAAAAAATCAATATATTAATATTGTTCTTTTAATGACTCACAAAAGAGACAAGTTATCTTTAATAAATTTTTTAAAGAAACCTTTCCAAAACCATAAATTTTATATTTTCGGAAAAAGTTTAATCATGCATATTAATTTTAGCACTAATTTACTTTTATTTTTAATTTATTTTATTCCAACTTTACACTATATTTACTTTTTTTTTTTCTAATAAAATAAATTTATTTTTAATCTGGTTTATGTGCTGTAAATTGATGCCAAAATTTCTACAAAAAAAAAAACAAAATTTTTCTATACATATATATACTTATTGTTTTCTTTTATTATTCTGTATAAATAACAGGAAATTTTGAAGTTTTTTTAGATTTATTACAATATAAGGTTATTATTCATTTAAGTATAATACAAAAACAAAATGGCTAAAATATTAAAAATAAAAAGGATAATAATAATCTAAAACCAGAAAAGAAAAAATTCTACATTTATGTATATGCATTTTGCTTATACTTTCATATAATTTCCATCACTACTCCATTTTTGAAAAATCCAAACTATACCCTTTTGAAAAACAGTCTCATTTAACAAAAATTTCCCTTTTTTGAAAACAAAATTTTCTTGTTTTCTTTTGTGTGTCATTTAGCTCGTTTTTAAAGAAAATTCTCTTTAAACTGATCAAAGTGTAAAATATTCGATGAAGGACGAAGTTGAGAGTCGTTTAGTAAAAATGATTGCCAAAAAAAAACAAAAAAACAGAATGTAAAAAAATCATCAGCAGTCATAAATGTTAAAAAGGTTAAAAAAATACATAAATACTTACTTATTAAGGAACAAAAACAAAAGAAAATGAGAATTATCAGAAAATGTTTTATTACCAAATGTGTAAAATGATTATAACGAACATTTATTATAGTATAGATGAAAAATAACTTTCTGTTTTTTGCTTGATTTTGTTTTAATTTTTTTCTGCATTAAAAATTTTTACAATTATTTTAATTTCATTCCTCTTCAGAAATGGATAATCGAAAAAAATACGAAGAAAAATTATGTATTTTTACGATATTATAATGGATTTTTCAACTAAAAGATCATA
This sequence comes from Poecilobothrus nobilitatus, assembly GCA_947095535.1. NCBI lineage: Eukaryota > Metazoa > Arthropoda > Insecta > Diptera > Dolichopodidae > Poecilobothrus > Poecilobothrus nobilitatus. The sequence continues at coordinate 249,549,702 of OX352774.1, read as the reverse complement.
ACAGCTTTCAATTTATAACATAGTTCTAATATAATTTTACCTAGGCTCATTATTTTAAAATATAAACAATTAATATTTGGCATATACAAGATGCATAAGTACATCAGATTCCATAAAATCCTTAAATTCAATTTATTCTCACAAATATTATAATTAATAGAACGGTATAATTAGTATGTACTGAGTTTCTCAGATGCTTAAAGCACATCCTTTACCGTATAAAATATACACTCCAATTGCTGCCTAGGAATATTAAACATTTCCAGCACTTTTTGCATTAATCATTACGTTCTACTAAAGACAATTTCGCATAAATTTCATCAAGAAATAGAAAAACATTATACTTAAATGTTGTGTTATATCCGAGCAGACAAAGGGTTATATGTCACAACTTAAAGAAATTATGAAATCATTTGTCGTCGATTTTTATATTAAGATATACTTGATGCTGTTTAACAGCTTTTCATTTTTTTTAGCAAATACTATGAATCGTCACTTTCAATTTTTTTTTCCTTTTTTTTAAAAAAAAAAAAAAAAAAAAACTGTAAACACATTAATGTAGAGAGCAAAAATATACTATGGAATATCATGTAGGATAATTTTATTGAATAAAAAGTACCCTAAATGCCTTTTAAATAAACAATAACTAAATTTTTTTTTTGTGCTTGTATTCAATTGAAGCAGAATATCAAGAATAGAACAGCATAAAAGAAAACGATTATTCTGGAAAAGATCCAGAATAAATATAGCTATAAGGTTTTAGAGTTTTTTGATGCCTGAAAATTGAGTTAAACTGTTCTAGTATAGTTATGTCTTTTCTGTGTATAATATACACTTATACTTAAAAAATAAGATTCATTTTTTGAATACAGTACAGTTCTTAGAATAACGAACAATATATTTTAATGTTGTGCAATCAAAAATAAATAGTTAGAAAAGAAATAATGAAACGGAAAGACAAAGTATATAGAATATGCTTTTTTCCTTTTTTTTTTTTTAAAAAATATCTTTGTTATATTTTTCGAATTTTTTCTCTTTAATATTAAAAATGTCACACCAAATAAATTTTACAAGAATTTGTTCAGGATTGAAAGAAGGATATTTTGTACTTATATTTTTTTTTTTTTTTCTTGTAAAAGAAAAATTCTTGTTTTTTTTTTTATTTTGAAAAGAAAAACCAAAAAAAAAAAATTTTTTTTTTATTTATTTTTGAATGAAAAGCAACAGAAGTGTTTTAAAAATCGCGTGCCTAAATATATGTTATTTGTTGTTTGTTTTTTGTATTTTATAAGGATGTAGTTACAGGGAAAGGATGTAAGACTATTACTATGATTTTTTTGCTTCCATTTATTCTTAAAAATTATTGAGAAAAAAAAAGCATTGAAATAATAATGCGCTTCAGTGTTCAGCAATCGTTTGAGCTTGTCATCTTTGTTTTTTTTTTTTTTTTTTTTTTTGTTTTTCTGAAAAACGTTTAAATTCAAGAGAAGTAATTTTATTTCTTTGTTTCCTTTTTATACAAATAATTTTTAATATTTTCTGAAAAGTAGCTAAGTATATATTTGAACTTTTTTAAATAGTGTTTAATTTTGTTAAAAAATTTATTTATTTTTTTTTTGCCTCTTTTTCAAAGTTGGCTTAAAAAAAATATAAAACAAAAATTTAAAAATTTAAAAGAAAAACTTGAAGGATATCAAATGTCATCAAGTTAATCATCATAATTAACATCATCATAATTAACATCAAATGTCATCAAGTTATAACTATTTTAGAAATTTTATATTAGTCGCATAGTTTTAAATTGTAGCTATACAAATGCAGAGCTTAGTATAAGATATTATTGTTCAGAGTAAATGAAATTAGAAATTAGTTCAGAGTAAAATTGTTCTATCTAAAGAAATTAAATAATTCATTACGGTTTGACCAAAGATTTTTAAATTTTACATTCATATACTTAGTCTTTATAAAATTTTTTTTATTGTTGTAAAACTATTGAAGTAGAAAATGGCGTATAAACAATACTATAAAAGTAGAAACCATTAAAGCGTTACTTAATAAACACAATTCCACACAAGATAATCCAAAAAGGAGGAGGAGAAAATCATATGAAGTGGAGATAGCAAATAAAAGCTCTAGACTCACTCGTGGAGTGATTATGGATATAAAAAACATATATATGCATTACTGGACCGTTTGAAAATAAATATTTATGTTTTAACATAAAAACTTGAAGGTACATGGAACCAAAACCGTTATTAATTCTGTTATATAATAATTGGGTAATTTTTTTTAATTATGTTTTTTTGTATATGCTTAAGCTTTGATTGCTAAGATGAATCTGTTCTAGGTCAAAAAGAAAGAATAGAATATAAAATAATAAAGAACGAAAAAACTCTTAAGGAAAAAAAAAAAAAATCAAAATTGAAAATCTGCAAAAATAAAACAAAACATAGTATAAAGACATTTTTGTTTTGTTTTATTTTTGTTTTTTTTTTTTTATTTTTTGTCGAAAAAAATTTAGAATTGAATTTTATTTCAATTGAATGAAATAATTTTTTTTTAAGAGTTTATAATGTCAATTGATGATGATTATATTGTTGATGTTTACAATCTTAACAAAATGACGATGATGCGTATTTTCTTTTCATAATGTTTACATTTCCAATAAAAAAACAAAAAAAAAAAAACAACAAGAAAAAACAAAACAACCAATAGAAAACCTTTTGAAGAACTCAAAACAACAAAACACACAAAAATAAATAAATAAACATTTCTTTAAATATAGAAAACAAAAAAAAAAAAATATTCAATTCCTCTCCTGCTGTGTGTGTGTGTCATTTCAAATAGAAAATAAAATACAAAAAAAAAAATAAAAAATATTTGTTTATTTTTTTTCTAAAACAAAAAATTAACGTTAAAAAACTTCCATTTTATAAACGGTTTAATTTTTTTTTTTTTTTTCCACTTCTTTCATATCAATAGGTAAACATTTCTGATCGTTTATTGACATTTTTTTTTTTTTTTAGGGAAAATTCTATGTATCTTTAGATTAATATATTATATTTTAAAAAAACAAAAAATAAATAAATAAATAAACAAATGAAAACCATAACTTGACAGAAGAAAATATAAATGATTTCTTTTTTTTTTTTTGGGGATAAAAAGTATATTTTTAAAAAAAAATATTATGAAAGGTCCACATGATAAAAAAAACCATTGTTCAAAAAAAAAAAAATGAAGAAGAAAAAAAATTAAATGTATAGAAACTAAAATTTACACAAAATGCCAAATTTTTTTAAATGGGGTGAAAATATTCTGTCAATGACACTGGTTAATAATCTTATTGTTTGTTACTTATAAATTGTAATACATAATATACTATTTAAAATACAATATAAATATATGTACATAAATACAAGCGTATTATGTACTAGTATACATAAATTGTTTTATATATAGGAAGTATTCTTGCTATACCTAATATTTAATGCGTAAGGATTAACATTAGAAGATCTGAATGTTTAGTAAGTTTAAATGTGTTGTTTAAATTTTTTTCCGGGTTAAAATTGTCCCTTTTAAATAAAAGATGCCACTTATTATTCTTTCTAAATTTTATTCTATTGAAATTGAATGCTCTATAAAATGATGCTGACTTTAAAAATTGATAAAAATTATTTTAAAGCATTTATTCTTCATATAGTTACAGACGTCAGAAATAAGTTATATAATTAGCATTTGTATTTCTTAAGGGCAGTCATTTTTCTATTAATATTTTTTCCTTATTTAAAACCCTCTGGATCTTTTGTATATATATTTAAACTATAGTTGTGATTTCTACAATATTGATAGTGTATTAAATTGAAAAGTTTTAATGAATTCTTTAAATTAAAACTAGTTGTAATATATTTAACAGTTCTTTTAGTTCAAATAGCCTTAAAAAAAATAAAAATAAAATCATTCATACTTAAATTTATTTTAAAAACTTTATTTTATAATTTATAAAAAATATAAATAAAAAGCCTGTTGAAATTTAACCTTCCGAGTAGCCTCAATACTAATAGTTTTGGGCTACCCTAAAGGTGAGCAGCTTTTTTTTATATGTTGTTATTAAAAAAAAAAAAAACAAAAATTAATATTAAATTATTTTTTATTATTTTTAAAAATTTCCTCTATTATTTTTAATTTATTCTGATGAAGTTTTTTTTTAATGTGTAGGCTGTTTAATTTAAAATCGTTATTAAAATAATGATTAGATTATGAAATATTATAATAAAATTTTATTAAATTATTAACTAATAATATTATTTTTATGATCAGACAATCCTTGACTATCCTTTTTTTTTTTTTTTAAATCTTATTAAATTTCATATGTAATCAGTTAAAACTCTTATAGTTAAAGAGCTATAAACAGCTTAATAGATTTAACTACTAGAAATTTCGAAATTATTTTTTATTGATTTTTGTTTTTTTATAAAAACTGTAGGAAGGAATCAATGTATGGATAATGGACATTAATTTAAGATAAAGCGGAATTAAAATTTAATATAAATACGGTTCTTTGATAAGATCAATTAATAAGTTTGAAGGTTAAAAGTCTTAAAAAAAAAATGCAAAAAAAACTTTTATCTTTGAAATTTTGTTGGTTAAGGACAACAATTATAATGATTAAAAACTTTTATCTTAAGAAAATCGAACTTAACCTAAACCAAAATATTACCCTATATATGTGAGAATGAAGGAATAATAATTAACATGATTATTTTAAATTACAAAATCTAATGTAAGTATGTATTGAAAATCTGAAGAAAAGAAGAAAAATTTAATCTTAATTTTAATCTTTAAAAAAAAAACTTCTTTAGAATGTTCAAAATGTAAACAAAGAATACACTATAGAGAAAACATTCTATAAGTGAAATAAAAATGAGAATTTATCCGATTAATGAAGAAAATTGGTATACAGTGATTTATTTAATTAATAATTAAAACGAGTAAAATTTTGAGTGACATTTAAAATAAATCTTTATTAACAATTACATTAATAAAAATTAGATTAAAACAGGTTTGTAAAATGCTCAAATTTCGACTCAACTCAGCACTCAACTAACAGTTATTATAGTCCGCTCAAATATTGCCCTCTCATAATTTAAGCAATTCACATGCGCTCACATGTTAAACGGACTCAAGTGTAATCAAATTCAAACGTGAGTGGACTCGAATGTGAGCGAACTCAAATGTGATAAGTCCGTTCATTTACAACCCTCAAATAAAGTTCCTTTTCAAATGTCTGGTATAAAAAATTGATTGATAAAGTTCTAGTTATGTAATAAGTTTCAAAAATTTTTCATTTCTATAAATTTAAAAGTTTTTTTTTTTTCTTTTTTTTTTAAATTTTAATTTTTTATTTCTGTTCTTAAAAAAAAAAATTTTTTTTTTTTCATCTTAAATGCAATTTACAAACTTTATTAAAAACAAATTTTAACCTTAAAAATATTTTTTTTTTCTTTTTTATACACAGGTATTTTTAATTTTATAATATTTTTTTTTTTAACAGCAGTTAATTGCAAAAAAAAAAAAAAATCCAACAAACAAATCTAAATTTTAAGTACTATTTTCTATTAATAAAAATAAAAAAAAAAAAAAATTTAAAAGTAAAATATAAAATATTAAAAATTATGTACATATTATAACTAACATATTATGAATAACTATAAAAGTACTTATAAATACATACATACATATATAAAAAACGTTGTTGACCTAAAATTAAAAATTTTATTTTAAAGTCATATATATATATACTTAATATGTAATTTTTAAATAAAAGAACTGTAAAAATGTGGCATATATGTCGTCAAGCTTATTAGTAAAGTGCACTTTAAAATTGAAAAATTATATTAGAGAAAAATAAACAAAAACAAAAATAAGAAAAAAAAAAAAACCGCGAAAAGGTGTGTGCACAAAATGTCATAAAAAAAAAATTTACTAACAATTTTATAGTTTTTCTTTTTTAACAATTTTTAATATTTTTTTTGCTTTTTTTTTATTTTTTTTTTGTCAAGGTTAATAAGTTCACAACACTTCATTAGAATGAAAGCGTTTTTTTTTTTTACTTTTTTTTTTTTTTTACTTTTATTCCGTATAGGCAGTATTAATACCACTATATTCTATTTATATTTCCATTTGCATTTTTTATAAATTCATTCTCATAAATAAATTCACTCATAATTTATTTTTAAAACTAATTTTATTTTTTTTTTCATTCTATCTCATCATATTATTATATTTTGTCTCTGTTATACATTTTTTATTTTTGTCTTTAAGATTAACCCTAATATTAATAGAAGTGAACAAAAAAAAAAATGTTATAGGCATTTTAGGCAGTGATAAAAATAATTTTATATTCCACCCAACACACCCACTCACTTTATATCCATATTATTGTATATTGATTCTATTAGTTAATTAAAGTGTTTTCATAGCACAATTTTTGATATAATATTATAAAGGTACCTACTCCCGATTATAATTTGATATCACCCATAGGATTAAATGCAAAAAAAAAAAAACAAAAAAAACTAAAAATTGAGTTCGAGTGTTTTAATGGTTTTGTAATATTCGAAATGGATGTTAACTGTAAAATACTAATTTTTATGTTCACAAAAAAAAAAAAAAAAAAAACAAAACAGATTTAAATGTTTGAAAAAAAATCTTAGGTGTTAAAACTTAACAACTGAAATTTGTTTTAGTTAAGTTTTAAAAAAAAAAAAAAAATTAAATCTTAAATGTAGTTACCATACTTAAGCCATTTTTTTTTACTTTAAAAGTTATTCCTTTCAAAAATTGTGTTTTATCCTTAGATATTTAGGTGAAAAACTAAAAGGTATGATGAGACGTATATATACATATATAGTTATATTAAATTAAAATATAGTTTTCATTTTATATTCACCATGCGCTATATATTTTTTTTTATTATTGTTGTGTTAGGGAAGTGATGCGAGACAACATATTTTTAATGCATTAATTATTGTAAGAATAAAAAAAAAAAGGGGTTTATTTTTAAAAGGAGACGGAGAGGTGAAATAAAAAAAAAAATAAATAAAAAATAGAGTAATTTAAAGAAGTTGGATAAAAAACAAAATAAGTACCTGCATATACATATATATGTATGTTTATGTATAGCACTACAATAAACTTTTTGAGAACAGCCATGAGCTAGATATTATATATAGTGTAGTTAGTGTTTTTAATTTTTTTTTTTTTGTTTTTAGTTTTTGTCCTCTATTTTTTATTTTATTTTTTTCTTTCGTTGTTATTTGTTTTTGTTGTTGTTTTTTTTTTGTTGTTCATATTGCGTTTTTTATATATTGTTGCAAATTTTTTTTCTATTCTCAACGCGAATGAAAGCTAAAAAAAAAAAAACAAAAACAAAAATACTAAATGGAAGGTTTAAGGAGTTTCGATTATTTTGTTACGTTGAGAAAAAACATAAGTAACTAGGTATATATCGTATATATAGGGACATCATTTAATGGTAGTATTATTAGTGAACGAACGATGATGAATAACATTGTTATGATAATGATAATTTATAGAAATGGGGGGGTATGAAGTTGAATGATGATGATTATAGTGATGGGGCTCAACAACTAATTAAGTTAAAATGTTGACATTGTTTCGTTTTGTCTCTTATTTAGTTTAATTTTTTTTGCTTGCCGTCTGTTTTTGGGATGCTCAGAGATTGTATCTTCTTTTCATAACTTTTTCTTGATTTTCTTTCGTGCATAACTACTGTCTTCTCTACAATTTTTTTTGCTGTTTCTATTTTTATTTTCGTTATTTATTGTTTTTTTTTTTTTTTTTGTTTTATGATGGGTTAAAAAAATATATATATATTTTATTATACAGAATATTATACTATATATAGTCCTTGATGGTTTCATGTTATTTTTTGTTTTATTAAAGGAATTATAATTATACTGTTGTCTCTTTCTAAGTTTTGTGTAGAAGTTCTTATGATTTCTGTTTATAAATTTAAAATTTTGTATTCATAGCATAGCGTGAAATTTTTTTTTTTTTTTATCTTGATGATGGAAAAAAATTAAGTTAGGAAAATTTTTTTATTTTTTCCTTTGTTTTTTAGTGTTCATTTATGGCGCAGAATAAGAGCGGAAACAAAAACAAATATAAAAAAAAATAGGGAATAAAATGAAAGAAGAAATATTAGTCAAGGCTAGGAAAGTTGGATAAAGTTTATTTTGGAAAATGAAAATCAGAAGAAAAAAATCAACAGAAAAAAAAAATTTATTTTGTTATAATTTAGAAATTTTAATAAAGGCATTAATTTTTTATGTGGTACTAGTAAATTACTATCACAGATAGTTATAGTGATGGTGATAGTAGAAAATGCGTTTAATATGATAAATTTATTTTTAAATTTTACCGAAAAAAAAATTTTTTTATTTTATCTTCAAAACTATAAAATATATAAGTAGGTATTGACTAAAGCAGGATTATTTTGTTAGTTGTGTTAGTTGAAGAAGTTTTAATGATCTTCAATTTAACTACTTTAAGGAAAACAAAACTTTATAACATTTTAAAATTTTTCAAAATGTATAATATAATGCAGAAAATATGACTTTAAAATGGTTTTAAAGCATTTTTTAAATTTTTATGTGATAAAATTACCATTAGGAAAAGTAGAAAGATGTATGTTTTATCGTTAATGGGCTGGATGGATGCAGTGCTTTATTAGTAGCTTAAAGTTTTCCATAATGAAAATCGAAAATTAATTGTAATAAAACTAAAAAAAAAATTTAAATCATATCATTGTTATGGTATTACTTAATAAAAGTTTTTATAGTATTAAAAATTTATAAAATTTGGTTATTTTCTCACTACGTTACGAGTAATAAATTTCACTTTTCAATATTTGAGGTATCGATATTATTATTTTTTTGTTAAACCCTTTGCATTCAATTAAGGAATTATCCAATTTTATCATTTTTAATAACTCTTTAAATTTAAAAAATGTTTTAATGATAATATTTAATGTTATAATAATATTCATTTTGATTTTAAAATTTGCATAAAAAGACATATAAGCTGTGCTTGTTTTCTCTAATGTTGATTAAAGCCATACTTTCTCTTATAATCTTAGATTTGTCTATAATTGATTAAGATATGATTATAATAATATAATTGATTAATATTTTAAATTAAAACAAACTGACCATACTACTCTAGCAGGATTTTCATACAAGATTCCTAATTAACTATATTTTCATTTTTCGAATCGGTTAACTTTCAATATTAAAAAAACATTTTGTAATGATTTAGAGTTTAAAACAAACCAACCTATCGAATGGTGAAATATTTTATCGATTGCAAAATCAAAAATAAATTTTTCAAAATACTTTATATACTCAATATTTTAATTTAAATTAAAAAAATATAAAATACATTAGGCCTATATATATATATAACATTTAAAAAAAAAAAACACTGTTTTTTATTTTTGTTTCTCTATTTAAAACAATTCTTCTGTTAATAATATTTCTATAAGCACAATATTATATATTTATAATAAATTAGTATAATGACTTTATTAGCAATTTATTTTGTGCATAGCCACCTTTCAGACACATGTTTCAGCATAATTATTTGTTGGTTTTTGTATATCTAAAAAACAAAAAATATATATTTAAATAAAAAAGGATACATAATCAACAAAAATAAACAAAATAAGAAGTAAATAATATTTTAAATCTCATTTAGAATAATCATGATGATATATTTCATTACGGATTTGATTTTAATTTAATTGACCTAAATGCATTTATTTATTCATAGAATGAATATCATTTTAAATATAATGTACTAACTAACTATATAATTTTTCCCTACCGAGCTCTTTTTTTTTTTCTCTATCTTTTTCATTATATTATTATTCATTTATGTACTCATTCATGGTTATACAATAACAAAATTTTTTTTTTTAAATATTTCTGAATGTGAAAATAAACAAAAATAGCTATGTTGTATATATTTATTTCATAAACGATTTATTTAGTGTATTTCAAGTAAAATAATCAAAATGTTGCCTGAAAGTATGCAATGTATTTATTTATTATTAAATTATTGTAGTACGGATTTTTTTTGCAAGGAAGAGATCTCATTTGCCGATTTGTTAAGCATATGACTTATAAACTAAAAAAAATGCGGGTCTAAATTTTATACACGCAGCAGATTTTTTTTAACTGGAAAGAAAAATACTGTAAAATATTTTCTTTGCTTTCCAATTTATTATTTATTTCGCATTTTCTTAATTTTCCTTATTCATCCTTTCGCATACGCATAATTGCGTCGTTATTTTTCTTATATTTTAGAGGGCAAAACATTTTTACAATACTTTAAGCTATTTTTTATGTATTTTTAAACTACGCGTGCACATGCATTTTGATACATTTTTATTTATTTACGTTTAATGTTTATTAAATGCTTAAATAGCTTTCTAGGCGTCATTTCTTGCTTTTCAAATACCAACTGTTTTATTATATTATAAGATACGGACAAATAACAACTTAGGATTTTCAATAGCAAATTTTTATGTTATAATCTGGAAATTGTGCCAAAAAAGAAAAACATATTTTATTTTTAATTTTTGCATTATATGGTAAATTTCATTTATAGTAATACATTCCTGTTCTGTAAAATCCAACAAAATTTAGATAAAATTAAAAAACACATAGCTAATATGATATAAAATTTATATTATACATTTTTAATTAAATAACATCATAATATACTATAATATTATTACGCATTACATAATGAGAATATGAAATTTTAATGAATAAAAAAAAAAAATATTAAAAAAAAATGCCAAAAAGACAAAATGGAATTTTAAAAATTTTTAACCTTGATGTTCTTTTGTATATTTAGTATAATTTTGATAAACGAAATTTTGTAATTTCATAACTTTTCATTTGAATTGTTAAATAAAAAAAAAAAATTTTTTTTATTACATTTTATATTCATTGAATAATTACCTCGAATGCAGTATTTTGCAATTTTAAATTTTCTATTGAAATGATGTCAGCGTAATAAAAAAGAAGAACGGGGGTTACTTACAGGTATTTTTCTTCTTTTTTTTTTTTGAGTAGATACTCAAAAGTTAAAAATGAAAATAATATTTTCATTAAATAGAATTGATAGCTTAATAATATGATGATATTAAAAAGATTGCGTTACAATAGGAAATACTTAACAAAAATTTTTATTATAGAAAAAATTATTATTGCACTTAATTTTACTATTTTTAAAGAAGGTCGCGTTTCTATTATTATGTACCTACAATAATAAAATAAACCTTGTATTATATACATATACATATATATGTATATGTAACTATATGAGGTGTAGATAAAAAATTTTTAAGTTCACTTCAAGATAGAGTAAGTCTTGTAAAATAACAAATGTCGTTGCAAAATGTTTTTAAGAGGGGAAGTAGTTAGGATACTTAAAATAACTATTTATTAATAATTATTTTAAAAATTCAAAAAAAAAATTTTTTTTTTTGAAAATAGTGATAAAAAATGCAGATATATTAATAGGGTTCAGTTTCTTTTCAAATAATAAACTAGAAATAAATTAGAAAATATGAAATTTTAAGTACTCTTTAAGTATCAAATTGACCTTATAAATTTGATAAAGGCGAACAATTTATTGAAGGATATTAAATAGGATTTTAGGATTTAGAAGTATTAGAAAGGAGATTATAGGATATTGAGACATTTAATGAAATAATATTCCTTAATACGATCGTATTCCTTTCAATTACTAACATCAGATAACTACGGACTCATTTTTTTTCTAGGTAAAGTTTTGTTTTCCAATCTTTTTTTTGTGAGTAATTAGTTAATTTTCTTAAATAGAATAACTTCTCATTTATTCGGCTGTAGCTGCTATTGTACAAGACTAAAATTCAAATATATTTATTTCTGCACAATTTATTTATCTTATAAAAGAATTAAGTACTTAAATTAAACTACTTTTCTTTAAAAAAAAAAAAAACTGTCAAAAGGCTTCTTAAGTTGTTTTTTGTCATTTATTTATTATTTATTTAAATAGCGCCAAGAGTGCTGTGATTCTTCATAGATTTTTTAAAAATCTGTTTTTGTTATTTATAATTTGTTGTTTATTTAAAGTAAATATTCAATTTAAAAATGCATGGCACAAAATTAAGAATACAAAACATAAAGTTAACAAATTATAATATCGAACAATCTGTTAAAAGAAAATAATTCTTACTACTTGTGCCGTTTGGAAATTTTGTACTTCGAGCAGAAAGCATCTGCTTCAGGATATTAAACAAAAACTTTGAAAATTTAGTCATAAAATATATTTTAAAATTTATATTATAGTTCACCGTCTCTATATAGTCAAGATATATAGTTATGCTACTTTACACATTCCAATAATCGAAACACATGACATGAATTAGGATAATTGCAAATTGTATATCTAAAGTCCGGATAATTTTCATTTCATTTAATATAATTAACAAATATTGTAAAAAGTATATGATTGTTTCATATAGGTTGAACAATGTCTTATCTTAATACTGTGGTAATAGGGTGTTGAAACATTCAATACACTCATAAGGCAGAATATTTATTTGAACTTTTAACACATTTTTTGATATAACTTTGAATCACATGCATACGTATATGTGTATATAGAGTACTTTCGAAAAGGGGTTTTCAAATTTTTTGAATGCATTTTTGTTCTTTTTAAATGTATTAGAATGGAAAAAAATTCTATTCTTAATAATATTTTAAAAAATTTAAATAAAAAATTTTTGTTTTTCTTTTGAACAATAACTCAGAACTCATAAATCTGCTTTAATATTCTTAAAACCATTCAGAACAACTTTACATTTCATAATAATTTACTAAGTATATTCATTATAATTTGCTAATCTTTTCTATATATACATATTTAAAATTTTTAAATGAATTTTCTAACATTATTGTATTAAAAATTTTGTATTTTTTGTATTTTTTAATTTTCATAAAAGGACATGAACAACAAAACATAAAATGGTTAAAAACACTTAATATTAGTTTTTAATTTAATCTTCAGAAAACAACTACTAATTTTTCATTTTAATTTTTTTTTTTTTTTGTTCTTTTGTTCTTGTTATTATGAAATTCTCTCTATCTAATTAAAGTGAAAAAAAAAACTTGGTATTATAAAAATATTAAAGTACATCTAAATAAAAAAAAAAAAAAAAAAAAAATATTTTTTCATTAATAGAAAAAGAATTCTATAGAGAAAAATTAATGCCATTAGGTTACTACTAAACTATTATTCTAATTATATAAGTACTTATATTAAAAATAATTTATAAGTATATTATATAATATAAAAAAACTTTGTATATTACATATATATATGTTTTGTTTTATATATATATATATATTATACTCTATCTTCTATTATAAAAAAAAAATGAAAGTAAAAAATATAAAAGATGAATTTAGTTCAATTGTTTTTTTTATTCATGTTCAATTCTCGTCTAACTGTTCGTCCTTGATACATAATCCTGTCCATTATTTATTTATTTATGTATATATGTATTATATAAATAATAAATATTTTTTTCCTATTGATGTTTTGTATAAAATTTTTTTTTTTGTTTTTTTTGATTATTATCTAAATTGTCCACATTAAATCCTTGACACACAACACATACTGATTCCTTATATATTCCTATGATTTGTACAGATAAAATTGATTTAAGTCATTGCCAATGCAACAATATACTTATATATACTTATACTACATAAAAATAGAGTCTGATTCAGTTCATTGAAATAGATATTAGGATTTAATTTAACTGATATAAGAAGGTTTAATATATATAAACAATGATATAACCATTAAGGATTTGATTTAAATAATATTAAATAAGAGAATTTTTGTTTTATTGGACAAATGGACACAGGAGTAATGGACGATATAAATTGTTGCAAAATTAATAATTTCATTTATATTAATAAATTAATAAGAAAATATTATATCTACATATACTTAGTTTAAATATATATGCAAACAAAACTGCATAGTTTTGATATGATAGTCATGATATTGTTGCAAGTTAAAAAAAAAAAAAGCTTAATTATTTTTTTTTAAATAAATGCAACCAGTCTAATTTTACTCCTGTTGAATTATGCTTTAAAAGAAAGAAAAAAAAAAAATGAAATAAATTTAATTGAAAATGTTTAATATCCTTAAATTAGTTTGCCTTTGTATATTATATATATATATAAAGCTGTTCCTAACAAATACATGAAAGCACTCACTCATTTCGTATCAAAAAGATTACACACTTCTAGATGCGGTAGAGATGCGGTAGGGATTTCAATATTTATAACCTAATATCGTAATATGGGGTATCATTGAAAAGGTCTTGGCAAGCTCTACAACTTTTATTTGTGGATCATGGTTCAAGACTGTCCTGTTGAACGATGAGAGCTTTTATGATCCCTTACTATAAAAATCAGTGATACAATGCTTTTTCAACATGTTTTTTCATCATGTGATTTAATCACCTGTTTGACGCTTGCAATGCAAGCATACACATTACTAGTTTCATATAAGCTTATAATTAAATATTCTAAAGTCCTAAATTTTTTTGTTTATTTTACTTTAAACATAATGCATATTAATATTATATCCAAATATTTTAGAAATACTTACTTCTAGTTTTGTAGAAGTTTAAATTAGCAATTAATGAATAGCATAACAATCAAAAAAAGTTACCCATTTTCACATATTATATAAGTATGTATGTATGTATTACAAAATGTTTTCTTAGTTTAAACTGAATAAATTCATACATACAAATCATTAGTTGAATAACTATAATTAATACCTTTAAACTATATATTCGATTGATCTAAACATATTCTAACTATACGTTAAAGTTAGACTTTTAGACTTAATACAATTTATATAAAATAGGTTAGAGAAAAGTAAGCAAATCATAATTTCAATCTTTATTTTATTCTTGTTATGGTATAATTATATATTGTCTTGTTTTTTTTTTGAACTGAGGTCTCATTATTTTATTAAACACAAAAAAAAAAATTCATCTTCCTATACTTATACATCCTATTCACTTATATATATATATACATTTATTTAATAATGAATATGAGCATTACATATTATTTTATATTCATATACTTATATATTATTTAAAAAACATTTTATATTATCACATTATCCTTTAGTTATCCTTTAAAATGAAATTAAAACTAACAAAAAAAAAAAAAAAAATTTCGAAAAATCAGAAATAATAATGGGATTTGTTAGTTTTTCCCTTTTAGTTTTCTGCTTCTCAACTATTATTTTTTAACTTAGACTTTTAAATTCTAGACTCTTAGACCGCAAAATGGAACAAAAGCACAAACACAAAACAAAAAAAAAAAAAAATTGAAAATTGAAAAGATCCTCATTAGAAAAAGGCAACACAAAGTGAGAAAGAAAGAAACAAAAAAAAAAAAGGAAAATCAGTACAAAATGATTAAATTGAACAATAAAATGTAGAAAAAGTGGATGTGAAAAACTAATTTACTTTTTGTTAACGAATTCTTCTTGGTTATGTCTTTCTCTATTTCATATGAGTATAAATATCCTATATTGTATATATATATATTTATATTTCGTATATATATATATATATAAGAAATTTTTGTAGAATATGGGTTATTTTATATTTGTGTTAAGTTTATGGGTATTATGATGACGATACAAATTGTATTAATATAGGGTAAAACGACTATAGATTTAGCATCTTAACAATTTTTTTTTTTGATGGGATGACTACCTAATCATTTTAAAAATTTGATGATATAAATTTTTAAATACCTAAAAATATTTAAATAAGTAGTTATAAGTATTTTTAAATACAATATTATAAAAAAAAAATTAAATGCATACAAAATAAATTTATACATATATACCTAATAGCTACGAGTATATGAAATCTAAAAGATACGAGTATATGAAATCTAAAAGATTCCTTAGTTTAAATTATAACTTTAAATACAATACATATATTCCATACTTTATAAAAACATAATACTTATATAAAAAAACATGAAGTGATTACGAAAAAAAAAATACTTATATGGTCAATAATGAATAATCTTACCTTATTTTATCGAATTTAACAAAGAAAAAAAAAAAAAAGGATCTGGTTTATAGTGTCGTGTCGTCGATTCGCTAATTGCATTTATTGAAAATTCTGTAATGTGGTTAAGATTTGGATTCAAAACCAAAAATTTATACTACTTATAAGTCTATCCCAATGAACCTATATATATATACATAAATATTTAGAGTGTACTGAGTATGGGATATACCTAATACTTGTCAGCACCTTAATGATTTATTTTTATTACACATAGAAATGTGGTAAAATTATTTATTGAATATAATAATATTGTTGTGTTAGTTATAATTTTTTTCCTTCATTTTGGGTTATGTGAATTAATATTATATAGGTTTTGTATATAACTTTAAGATATATATATTTCGAAATTAAATAGAAATTAAAAAAAAAAATTTTTTTTTTTTGGTATGATGTGATAATTTGTATTTGGTATACCAAAACGTGCTTTTTCTAGACGTCAAAAAAAAAAAGGTCTTGAATTTTATGTTGTGTTATATGTATGTATACATGTATGTTGCACAATAGTGGTGTAAGAAATTAAAGATTTAATTATTTCTTTTCTTTAAGATTTCTTTGTTTTAATTGAATAATAAATTTTTTTTCTATTTAGTAGAAAAGGGATTATATTGTTATGTTATTTTGATTTATTTAATTTAAAAAGGAATATGTCTTTAATTGTATTTTTCATGATTTACTAAATAAATTTTTTATATGACAGTATAGAATAATTTTTTATAATTTGAAAATATTAATAAGATTTTAAGTGAAAATTATACGTTATATATATTAAATTATAAGTAAAATTTAATAATATTTACCGCGTTCGCTGTCAACTCGAATTTTTTCTGTGTATGTAGGCTTTACGCCAATATTAATTTTTCATGAAATACAGAAAATTAGAAAAAAACTAATTTTAGGAAAGGATAATTATATTATTATATATACCACCTACGAGTATATACTTAGGTATATTGAAGTTTTTTTCCTTACATATTATCTTCTCATATGCCAAACAAAAAGTCAAGATCTAACTCGCTAACAAAAAGATTTTATATATTTTACAAAATATGTTATCCAACGAACACGACAGCAATAACGGGTGAAACTAGGTTCTTTCACCTTTAAAATATCACGAAAATATTTTTATATTTTTTTTAAATTGGACATAAGGATAAAAAAATACTTTTGTTGTATGTAAAATGTAACTTAATGTATTAAAGAAAAAGAAGTTAAATAAAATTATTTTTGGTACTTCAAGAACGATCTAACAGTATAGATATAACAAGATAATTTATTTTCTTTTACTTATAATCCAATTAATCCAATTAAAAAAAAAAATCTAATAGATTCTTAAGATCATATACGTATTTTAACAATAATTATACTTACTTCATTTTCTTTAAAAAAAATTTTCTTTAAATCATTTTTAACGTTAAAATTTTGAAATATATTGTAATGTAATGTATATTGTGTAATGCCAAATCATAATTTACTTAATATAACTACAAATAGCTAAGATAAATTTATTTCTATATCATTTCATAAATTGCACAACACTTATCCTTTGACTTAGTAACTTTCTTTTTTTTTTACATTTTAATTAATCGTGTATAAAAACTTCTTATAAGTATAATACTTAATACTCTTTAATACACCTTCTAATATAATATACTTCATTACCAAAAAAAACAAAATTAACAATTAATTTCATTTGATTCTTTTGAAAAGCAGAAAAACTACTTAAGATACTTTTAAACTGGTAATCCATGTATACATTAATTACTATTCTTAACATTTAATAAGTTTAATTAAAGGTATAAAAATCTTTTATAATTAATTTTAATAATTATTTTAAGGACTTATCTTGATCTATGTACAATAAATTTTTTTTTTTTGTTGTTCTTTTTTTTTTTCTGAAAAATATATATAACATACATATACATCTGAACATTCTATAAAAAGAAATTTCATAAAATATATAAGAAAAAAAAAATATATATATATATAATAATCTTTTGTAACTCAAACATCATCCATTTTTAATTTTTTATCGTTTTTCGTCTAAAATGAACAAAATTATTACTTAAGAACTAAAATAATCCTTTTCAAAAATCCGCCATCTAACCCCTATCTATTTAATAGAAGGTCCTTTTTATGTATACATTAAGTATTATATTTAACACTTCATTTTTATTCATGGGGTATATATATGAGGTGTTTTATTTTTTTTAGTTTTTTTTTTATAAAAATAATGTTCATTTCATTGTTTAATGTTTTTATGTATTAGTATACGATGTATATATATCTATATTATATCTATATGTATAAAATTCTTATACATAACTAAATAAAATATAAAGATAATAAAACATTAAAATAAATAAATTTAATTGTCTATTTAGAGGTTAATTTTCATAATAATTTTTAACAAAAATCCTTGAAAAAAAAAAAAAAAAACAAAAATACTTAATGTAAATAAATTTAATGTACTTTAAAATAAAACTTCTTTCTTTCTTAACAAATAAAACATTAACGCTTAAATATTATAATAATAATAAAAACATGTATAACAGTATAAAGTCTGATAATATAATGGTTAAAAAAAAAAAAAAACAACAAAAAAATAAAAGTAATTTAAAACAAAAGTAAAAAGACAAACAAACAATTTATTTTAAATGTTGTTAAATTTTTCTTCTTCCTTTACAAATTTACATATACCTACTTATACATAGGTATATATAGATATACTTACTATAATATGAATTATACAAAAGTACTTTGCACTTTGTACACATATTACTATCCTTTTCTAACTCTGACAAATGATTGAATAAATAAAATGAATCCTGTTTATAAATTTTTCTAAAAAAATAACAAAAATACGTAATACAAGCCTACGTACGTACGAAAACACAAAAAAAAAAAAAAAAAACAAAAACAACCTAACGAAAAGGTAATATCTTAATACTACTTTCTTCTAACAGGTAAAAAATTAGAGAGTACTTATGTAGTTACTTTTTCTTTTTTTCTTTTTTTTTGTATAAAATTACGCATTCAAATGTGTTTAAAAGAGATAGAAATAAAAAAATTTTTTTTTAATATAAGAAAAAAGGGTATAGTCATTTTTAAAAGTTCAACAATTATCTAAGATCACTTTTTAAGCTCTTCTTCTTCATATTATATCTGTTTTGTTGTTTTTGTAATAGAATATAACTCATTCCAGTTGCTAGTATCAGTGATACTATATATACAAGTCATCATCTTTAAAATATAAAATAATGAAAAATAAAAAAGAAGAAACAAAAAAAAAAAAAAACAAATGAAAATGCAAAACGATGAAAAAATATCTTTTCACACCAGGTAGTCCGACATACCTGATTGTTGTTGTTTTCTGTGAAAAATAAAAAAAATTTTTTATTTACAAATGAAAAACTGTGAAGAAAAAAAGATTTAATTCTAAAGAGATTTTTTTATTTGAAGGGGTTTTTCTTACTTACTCACTTTTTTTTTCTTGTTTTTTTTTTTGATACTTTATATAAATATACCAATGAACTACAGGAGATGATTTTGTTTTTCTATTATTGTTCTTTTTTTTTTCAATTTATTTAATTTTTTTTTATTCTACTCTTATTTTTAAAATTATTTTCTTTAATTTTTACGTGAATTTGCGAACACTAAACGGTAAGTTAGTCAGTATAACGTATATTTTTTTTATAATAACAATAATGATGATGTTGATAATAATCATAATGATGAGTACCAAACAAAGATTCTTGACTCATAAATAAAAATGTTAAATGTAAAAATATACATTGAAGCCTTCTTGAATCCTTCGTCTTAAAATGAAATATAATAACAAAAAAATATATATATATATTCAGAAAAGGAAGAGATAATATAAAAAAGAAATGGAGATAGAGAAAAATAAAAAAGAAAAAAGGAAATAAAAAATTAAATAAAGCTAGGCAGGTATATTTTAATTTGCTGTTGTTTTAATTATTCTTATTCTTATTTTTGTTTTTTTTTTTTTTTGAACTTTGTCTAAACTCTCGTCTTCAGAAAAACAAAGAGTAGAATAACTAGTATCTGTTATCATTTCTTTTATGATTGTAATCATAAAAAAATACACGGTGTATCAAAACTAATTGAATAATGATAGAATAAAAAAGGTTTTTATTTTCTTTTTACGAGGGGCGTTGGAAAACATTGAAAGTCATTCAAAGGAACTGCACGAAGTTTCTACGGATAATATTGGACTTTAACCACTCTCTTTAAAACCAAACTTTAGGATGTGTCTTTTAATTTAATACATAGTGACATAATGCACAGTTTTGGTAAAAGGATGAAGAAAGGATTACTTGGGAAATTTAATTTGCGATCATTTGGATTATATGGAAGATAAAGAGAAAAATTTGCATAATTATTTTGAAGAAGTATGTTCTGAAAGTTTGAACTGCATTCAAATTGTAGTGCTCCTAAATAAGGATATTTAAATTAAATATTTTTGCTTCCATCAATGTATAGTCCATCAATGTATAGAAAAGACAAAAAACACAAAATTACTCTAGAGTCTGGTTCCATAGAATAGACAAGAAAACATAAAATACCTCTATAGTCAGTTTTCATATAGAGATTATATATTTATTTTATACTTACGTACTTACATACTATACTTACAATTACAGAGACAATATATATTAATCGCATTACATCGAATGCCTGAATTTCGGAAGAAATATTAAAAATCAATAATTTTTTTTTTAATGCATTTCTCTGCCACATAAATGTGGACACGAAATTATATAGTCTTTCCTGTTCAGGCGTGACTGTAAATGTCGTAAGGGGGAATAACTCTAACGACGTGTGTGGGATTCGAACTCACACTCCCCCTCGGTGTTTACAGCATATTTTATACCCACTAGGTCACCGAGGCCCCAAATCAAAATTTATTTATATACTTACTTATTTGTAACCAAATCTCGTAGGTAAATTTTAAAGATATATTTTTAATTTAAACATTTTAAACTTTAATTTTTAAAACTTTTTACTTCAGATTTTTATATGAAAATTTATTCATTCAGACACTCTGTATTTTAATTATCTATCACACAGTACACTGTATTATTATATTATAGATATAATAAGTATGTATTATGGTATTCCAAAGTAAACTGAGATAATTACCTGTAGGCAATAAAATGTTGAGGACATGAGAATGAAAAAAATTAAAAGAACACAGATAGAATGTATACTCATAAGGATTTTAAAGGTTTTGAGTAAATTATAAAGTGAAAAAAGTTAAAAGAAGGAACACACTAAAAGCTGTTATTATACAAAATAGTTTTACTATAGAAGTCAAAATTTTAAAAATAGATAAGTATGTCAGTATGGGTGTAATAAATGAATGTTAAATAAAAAAATTTGTTTTGAAATTATATTTAAAAAAATAAGGAGAAAAGTTTCAAAATATGTCTAAAAATATATATTATATTTTAAAATATAATATAATATAATATATAACATATATATAACATATATAAATATTATTTATATTCTAACAATTGGAGATGTTTTTTTGTTTTGTTTAAATTATAGATAATATATTGGTATCATATTTGATACAATATTTTTATTTATTAATTTATAAAGTTGTCACTTTTTTTTTGTTTTTACGATATTATTTTTAGTTCTTTAAATTTTTCTTTTTTTTTTTTTTGTGAAAACGCTATTGCACAAATTACTGATGATCCAGCTTATTACTGTTATATGATAGAGAATAATAATAATATGAATATGGTAATCGCCGCAAATGATCAGGAAAGGAAAAAGGTCCGTGAATCTTATTTGTTTTTTTAACCGCTATAATTTAATTTTCAACCGCTATTATTTAATGTTTCAACCGCTATAATTTTATTTTAACTATATGAATATGTACCTATCAGGCTACCTATTAAAATTGTTCAAAGATTTTTAAACAATTCATTATAGTTATAATATAACTTTTACAATGTTTTCTAGTTCTTATAATTTGAATACTCTAAAAGAGTGCATCATATGATCGTATTTTGTTTAATAAGTAGATAATTTTAGTAAAAAATAATTTGGAAATATTTGATACATAGATTCTTATCATTTACTACACAAAGTGTAGACGAAAACGTTTATAATACCTATAATTTTTTCAAAACCTTTAAATATTCATATTAAATGATTTTTACTGGAGATTTTCTTTAAAACTACTTTAAAATTTAATTTCTTAACGTTTTAAATTCGACTTTTAATAACATACTACATACTTGTTTTTAGAAAAACAGAAAAGCAAAAAATTAAAAATAGAAACTAATATTTTTTTTTTTTTTGTTTTTCAAATAGATCAAATTCTGGACAATTTTTCTTTATTCAGTATACATAAAGCAAAGAAAACTTATAAAACATTTTTTTTTTGTTTATATCTTTTTCAAATTTAATTTTTTTTTTTTTGTTATCATTAAAGTTTAATTCATTCCTTTTAAGGATTTATATTAAGTTAACAGTTTTATAACTACATTTTCATTTATTTTGAAATTTTATACTTTTATATAATATAAAAAAAATATTTAGAGTGAGTGAGAGTATGTGTCAACACTGTTTGCAAAAGACAAAACAAAAAAAAAAAAAAACGAAATTTTTTTTCATTCTGTTCCGTTTATTTTGTAAGGGTCAAAAAAGTAAATAGCATTAATGAAATGAACATATACAAAAGGACGCAAAAATGCAAAAAAAAAAAAAAAATATTAGAACAGAGAATGAGAAAGAGAAAGATTGATAAAACAAAAATCGTAATAGAAAAAAGGAAAAATGTTCTCCTAATGGAATCAAAAAAAAAAAAAAAGAAATAATGGTTTCCGGTTCTATTTGATTATCTAATTTTCTAATTGTAAATTTATGTACTTATAACACATACATATTATGTGTATATATATAAATATAATCTTCCATATTTACAAATATCTAGGTACTATATTAATGTATATAAAATTATATATAAAAGAATGAAAATTTTGTAGTCTATATATAAATGTATATAAAATTTTTAATGTTATAACATCATTAACAGACTTATATAAACATTTTTTTTTTTTTTTATATTATATTTGTTTAATTTTTAAACCATTTTATAATAAAATAATATATTATAGAAGTGTATTTATATATATACACATATAAGATTATGTAAATGTTGACTTATATATAAACATACATATAAATATAAAAGAAAGAGCATATAGAATACAGTCACCTCAGAAGTCAACAATTATTGTATTCTTATAATAATAAAACAAAAAATTTGTTTTCTAAAATATATATATATTATATACATATAAATACATATTTATACATATATGTATACCTACGTTTAGTACATATGTATATACGAGTATATTATATTAAATTTTTGAAAGTAAAATTTAAGAATTTTTTATTATAAAATTTTTAATTTGTAAGACTTAAAATTGAAAATTTAAAATTTACATCCTTATTTTATATATATATGCATGTATGCATATTATTGAGTGTATATAGAGAGTATACACACATAAATATATACTAAATTTTAAAAATATAGTTATAAAGATTATTTTTGTAAGAGAATATTTAAAATTGAATAAAATTTATTCTAAGAAATTAATTTTTATATATTTTAAATATTAAATTACATTATATTATATATATATTGTATATAAATCCTTATTGACATAAGTACATTTTAGTACTACAAGTACTTATATGTGATTGATTAAAATTATAAGGTTATTTAAGTTGTTTTGTTTTTTTCTAATTTTAAATATTTTTTTTTTTTAATTACATATATTTTAAATTTTTAGATGCCTTTAAAGTTTTTTTTTTATCAGTTTTTCATATAACAATAATATGATATTTCAGTGCATTGTCCTTCTGTTGCAAATTCAAAAATTTTTTATTTCAGATTCATTGTTATTACCCATATCACGTTAGACTTGTGAAACGTATCATCAAAAAATTTGTTAGTCTAAACTAACTAACCTAACCTAAAAAAAAAAAAAAATGCTAGTACAAAATTAGAGTTAGATACAGAGGTTTTGTAGATGCCCTATGTTCCCCAAGGAAGTAGGAAGGAAAAAAAAAAAAATAAAAAACTATAGAACTTTTTATTCCGTTTTGGCACAATAAACCATATAGCATGGCTTTATGTATTTATAGCTTTTTCTATTGAAATAAAATTAAAAGGTGCGACGGTACAGCTTCAATTTAATGTCAAATTTTGGTTTAATATGATATTACTTATATATTCTGATCAGATTTAAATAATGTATGGTCCTCTTGTCCTATATTGTTTTAATTTATAAAAGTATCTTTTTTGGGATCTTTTCTTTGAGATGTTTTTCTTTGATTTTAGTATGTAAAAATCTTTTTATAAGTAAGATTCTTGTTTTAGCTTGCCAAGAGTTCTAAATTTTTTTTAA
Organism: Poecilobothrus nobilitatus; assembly: GCA_947095535.1. Lineage (NCBI taxonomy): Eukaryota > Metazoa > Arthropoda > Insecta > Diptera > Dolichopodidae > Poecilobothrus > Poecilobothrus nobilitatus. Next base: position 249,524,973 of record OX352774.1, on the reverse strand, counting down.
TTTTGATTAAATATAAAAGAAAGGTTCTTTATGAAATATCCCAAAATTTATATAAAAGTAAAAGCTATATAGATATATATATATACAATATTATAAAATATAAAATTAAATTTAAAGTTTTAAAAAAATAATTTACTGGTATATTTACAAGTATATAAAACCAAAGGTTTTTAAAAGTGCATATTTTCAAAAAAGATAATTAATAGCATTTTAAAATAATTGTGACGTCTTTTACATTAAAATTTCAACATTTTTTTAGAAAATTTTATATCAGAAAAAATTATGAAAATTGAAAAGACGCTTTCTTCAGTTTTAAAGAATATAAGTATACGTATTCATTATTAAACATATAAAAAGATAATATTTCAGCTTTAATTAATTTTTTAAATTTTTTTTAAAATGTTTTCAAGGTATTCTCTTCATTCATAGACAGGTGTTAAATTTATCAAATTATAGCTGTCTAAAAATAGCAAATATCAATTTTTGACCAATAATAACTCGCTTAAATACCGATAAATACAATATTTTTGTATTTTATGTACAAGCTATATTTTATGCTTGTTTTTAAAAGTTTTCTTTCTTTTTTTCAAAATTTTAAAATACTATAATCAAAAGCGTTTCTATACGAAAGAGTTAAAATTTTAGTTTTAACATAACGGTAAATTTAAATACAAAATTTGTGTCATATGACGTTCATAAATTGAAAAAACATACAGTAGAATTTCGTGTATTTATACATTTAGAGCATTTTCCAACTTTAAAGACCTGCAGCTTCGAAACGGGCATAACTACATAAAAAAAAATTCGTGTTCAAAATTAATGAAGTGAATACAAAAACGAAAATGTTGGTGGATAGGGCAAACCCTGCGAAAATACAAAGGAAACAGCAAGAATAATCCTTGAATAAAATCCACAAAGCTCAAAAAGATGTGTTTGGCCAAATACCACATGATGACTTGGCGCAATGCAATTTAAATTTAGCTAAATTAAATAGGTATAACCTGAAAATGTGCAAAAACAACGGAATCCAATAGAGTTGCATCTAGCATCTAGATGGAAATGTCTAGTTGAGACTCTATGTTCCCTAGAGGAAAAGGAAAAAAAAAAATAAAAATCCATTTTGTTAGACTAACATTTTCTAAACAAATGGACAGGTGGATAAAAAGCCTAAAGAATTATAAAAAAAAAATATTTTTTTTTGAAAAATATGCTAAAAATGACTAAAATAAAAAAAAAAAAAACTATTTTATAAATACTTAAAATATTTTCTAATAAATTAATTTAATTAATTGCATTCAATTAAATTTTTTATTGGAAATATGTTTTTATATGATTAATTATACTTATATAAAAAAAAATATATATATATATATATTGAACTTAATATGCTGTATACGTATACTATTTGTTAAGCCATTCAGGTTCTTAATATAATTAATTATAAAAAAAATGTTAATATTAAAATTAATTAGAAAATTCCTGAAATTTTATAACAAGTTAATCTTAAATGTTATTATTAAGTATATACTTATATGCATCTTAATATTAGTAATTATTAGTTTTTAAGGACTTTCTTTAAAAATTTTATTTTACTACTTTAAAAATAAAATTATTGTTATTGGAATTTTTCCAAATATTTAATTTAAATTTTTTTTTTATTTTAGAAATAATTTGAGAAATTTTTGATTAATTTCAAGAAATTGGAATAGAACTGATGGTGATGTGAAATTTTGCATATACATTAAGATATTTAATTTTATGTCCGTTTACAAAACTTTACAATATTTAAGGTTAGAGAATGAAAAAGTAACCGCAGTTTATTACTGCATACTGCATAGATAATTTGAAAATTTAATGTGCGAAAGAATTTTTTTTTTTTTTGGATATCGATTTTGGTAATTATTACAGGCGCCCTTAATCTGGAAAAGTTCCATGTACAAGTGCGGTTATAATTTCATTTCTATACTTTATATATTTTATATCGCAAAATGTTAGGAGTTGAAGTGTTCTTAAGGTTTATAAATAAATTCAACTTATTTTATTTTCGATTTCGTAATTTTACCGTTATATGAAAATCTCTAATTATGGAAAATTTAATAATCATATCCTTAAGAAAAGAATTTTTTCAACTTTAAAGTTTAAAAATGACCATTTTGTGAAAACAGATGTAAGATATTTGAAAGTAATTAATCAACGATTATTTGGTATTCCGCACCGTTTAATATGTTATGAAGGGATCAGATATTTAAAATTTGAAATTTTCATATTCCGCTTGAGAATATTTAAACCGTTGCAGAAATTTTACAAGGGTATTGTAAAAAGATTTGTGTTCGAAATATTGATAGTTATTATATTTTAACGTACACGTATATAAAATATTTTTTATAATTTAAATACGGTTTCTATTAAATTAAATAAAGTGTCTATATTTATAATATTTAATATATTATAAATATAAATATAAATATTTAATATATTCACACAATATTTTAAATTTGTGGTTATTTTCCATTTTATTTAATTTTTTCAATTTTTTTTTTTTTTTTAATAATATTTTAATTAACAAATAAATTAATTTATTTAAAAAAATATATTTATTTATTTATTTATAAAATTATTTTAATTTTACCACACAATCACTATTTATTATAATTATTATTGAACATTTAATTAATAATAATAATAATTTTTCAATTTTTTTTTTTTTTTTTTTTTTGTTTTTATTGTTTTTGACAATTATTGAAACAATGAATAATTAAAATATAATAATTGATTAAAAGCAATTAAAATTATTGGAATCGATTACATATATCGAAAATATTAAAGGTTGATATAATATATATATTTTTTTAATGTTATATTTGTTGTTGTTATTAATTTTTGAATGATTATAAAATTTAAAAATTTTAGATACAATTAAATACACTTAAGTACTTAAAAAGATATAATTGTCCATTTGTCAAAAATAAATTTAAAAATAAAAATGGAAACTAAGAATTTCACAAATCTGATAATAGTTAATTTCAGAATATTAATGTCATTATTTTTTAAAATATCTTGAGAACGGACGGACGGACGACCGGACAGATGTATTTATAAAGCTACTTCAGGATTTAATTTTGAGGAATAATATAATGTATACTCTTTTCCATATCTATCGCGTTTTCTTTAAGGCGTGACAAATATAATGGAAAATTTATTACGTGAATTATAACGGGTATATAAAGAAAATTGATGGAAAATAATTTAATTGGTTGTTTTAATTTTATATTTTGAGGAAATTTATTAATATAATTTATGAAAATAAACTTTTGATTTACAATTTTTCAAAAAAATTAAAAAAATGCAAACGAAAAAACTATACCAGTTTTTTTTTCTATATTTGAAAGAGAAGCAAATGTACTTTTAACCTTTCAGATTCTTAAAAGTCTATTAATTGTATATAACTAACAATAAAGGATATCTTGAAAAATATTTAGAAACTAGACTTGTAACTTATCATAAATAATGGGAATAAAATAAACCCTATACGCGGTTATTTATTGTCATTGGACTTCTTATTTTGAATTTACAAAAAAACGCTAATTTCCTTTTTTTTTTTATCATTCCTTAACAATCTCAAAATACATAATGGGTCGAATGCATAAAATTTAGCTTGAACTCAAATCTAATTTTTTCAATCAAAACCTAAGAGATTAAAAGTATGTTTTGTAAAAAAAATAAGTTTTAAATTGAAGCTCAGTTTTATACACTAGAGCCAATGGAAAATTTGAATTTAAGCTCAGTTTTATGTATTAAAATGTAATAATCTGTAGGTAGGATATTTCAATATGTTAGTTGTCAAATTGAAAAAAAATTCACAATATTAAGTATAGAGATATACAATAATGAAATGGTTTGTGTCTTTGATCGATTTCACCGCGAATTCGCAAATAAACAAAAATAAAGTTTAATGGTAAAACGACAGTGTTACGTACCGAGAACTAACTCCAGACAGATATATTATGAAAAGTATATGAATTTTTACATTATAATTTTTAAGTGAATATCGAAATTTGTTCTTAGAAATTACATTTTCAATTATGTCCTTTTTTCTGTTATTCCCAGATAACTAATCAAATTATTTGTATTAAAAGCTAAATCGAATATAATAAAATATATCGTTTAAAATGTTACAAGTTTAAGATAAATGAAGTTTTATACGTATACTCTCTTTCCTGAAATTTTAATTTAATATAACCTTGCAAAAAATGCCGGGAAAAAACTACTCACCGAGATATCTTAAATTTTAGGACAACTGATATTTTTAAAACAATGCTTCCATTTTGTCTCTTAACTTCACTTGATTATCTTAATTAGAAACTTACTATAGAACCATCAGATTTATGCAATTACTAAAGAAAATGAAAATAATATTGACAATAAAGAAAAAAAAAAAGGTGAAAAAAATAAAAAAAACTTTGCTAAGTAAATGAATTCTGAGCGAATCCATCTATCTGATGGTACTGGGTAATTTTTAAAAAAATTATGAAATTTATAAAAAAAAAAAAAAAAACAATTAAAAAATTTAAATATTTAATAAATAATTAATTAGATAATTTATTAATTTGAATTGAAATTAATTTTTTTTTGTTTTATATTCAAACAATTAAAAAAATTTTTTTGTTTTTCGTTAGAATAAAATTAAATGATTTGAAGGCTCAATAAAATAAAAAAAAAAAAAAAATTAATTAAAAAAAATATACTAACATAAATTAAAATTTCATTTTATTTAATTTATTTATTATATAATAAAGATTTATTATAGATAATTGAATTTTATATTTTGTTTAAAACTGAGATTTAATTCAAAAGATAAAAGAAAATGTTTAATGGTTTTTAAGATAAATCTCTTAATTGAATGTAGGTAATTCTTTAAAAATTATAATTCAATTTAAAATTTTAATTTTAAATAATTGTGAGAATTAATTTTTTATTTTTTTTTTATTCAATATTAAAATATCTATTTAATTTTTTTTTATAATAAAAGTTATACTTACTAGATTTAGTAATAATTTGTTTTGTTCCCATAAAATTTTTCACGTAAGTATCTATTTATATTTCAATTATTTTCAAAGGTCTATACAATCTATTGTATAGTTAAAAGTTCATTGTAACAGATTTTACATGATTTCAAAAAAAGAAAAACAAAATGGATTCATTCATTCATTTTATTATTTTTTTTTATATTGTTTTGTGATAAGAATTGTTTTTTTATTTAGTTTTTTTAATGTTGTAAGTTTAATTGCAGAGTTAATCATGGAATGAAGTTAATTCTATTTCTTATCTTTTATCATTGGTTTTGCATTAAAGCATCTCTTATGTGCAGATAAGAATTCATTTTGCTCCTTATGAGGACAGACTACTCTTAATTGATTTTCAATCTCTAACTGCTCGCAGACTACTGGGCGATATATCTTTCGTCTACCAAATAATTACTGGCAACGTATTAGGCCCTATAGTATTTTTGACCATAGTATATAGAGACGACATGGTCTCAGATTTATTGTACTGTTTGAACTAATAGCGGAATTCATAGAACTGTTATTATGTTCGAAATGAATCAATTATGAGAATATTATGTTAAAGCAAAGTTAATTCATGACAGTAAATCTGTACTAAATATCAAACTTTACCATACTTTCAGATCTACTAACATTATTTTTTATTAATATTTAATTATTTACAAGCATTATTTTTTAAAACAGGGGCTTCGATGGTCTAGTCGGTAAGAGCGTATAAAATACGCTCTAAACACCGAGAGAGTGTGGGTTCGAATCCCACACACGTCGTAAGAGTTATTTCCCCTTACGATATTTACAGTCACGCCTGAACAGGAAAGACTGTGTAATTTCCTGTCCACATTTATGTGGCAGAGAAATGCAATAAAAAAAAAAAAGAAAAAAATTCTTAAAAAATTTGTTACTATAGGTATTACCAGTTTTATATACTAACACATTTAAATGATGATAATGTTATGCTCACTTATAATAATGTTAAGTACTAATTGTTTATATTTTATTTTAAAAGCATACATTCAATTATAATGCTTATCCTAACCATTCGTCTGATAATAAGTAATAAGAATCACGTCTTGCTTTAATTATCATTCAAAATATAAATATTTAAGACACCATTAATCAGACATCAATTTAGAAGAGATCATTAATTCAGATATCAACTTTTTATTTTGAAATGATTTGAAAATTTTAAAAATATAATGTAAATTTTTAATAGAGGATTTAAGAGTAAAGTTTAAATTAAGACGACATTGTCTCTATATGGGCGATCTCTAAATAATAAAAATTGGATGACCGTAGAGATTTCTAAGTATGGAATTTTCTGCAAAAATTTTACATAAATTCACTTACTTATTTATTTTTACTTACTACCGAACTATTTTCTGACACTTCTGATCTAAATTTGATCAAATCTTTTGTACTTCGCCATTGTTTTTGTCTTTTGCTGTATTGGCTCTTTTTTCTTGGAACATTGCATGACGGTATATCGCTAAGAATGGGACTTTTTTAGAAATTTTACAACAATTCTGAATTTGTAATCGAAAATTTTGTAACAACATTAATTACTTAGTTACTCCTGAGCTCTTTTTGACACTTTTGATCATAATCTAATCAAGTCGTTTTTGTATTTCACTATTTTTCTTCTTTTACCAAGGTACCAAGGTTTATCTGTGCTTAAATTCTTTGCTACTACAAAACATGCTATTGGAAATTTAATAAATAGTAAATAATTATAGTTAAAATAATTTAATATGACAAAACAATGACTTGACTACCATTTAAAAAAGTTAAAATGCTATATAAAAATAACTTTTCAGATTTACTTTGTTTTATTTTTTGTTTCATTCGTTTTTTTTTTATTAAAAAAAAAAAAAAAAATGTAATTGAAACTTAAAGAAAGTGGCGTAATATTTTTTTTTTAACAATAGTAAATAAATTGCAGATATATATACTTAGTGCAATAATATTTTTATTTTGTTTTTTGTTTTTTATCATTTGAAAGTTAAAAAAATACAAAAGAAAAACAAAACAAATAAATACTTAATATGACGACATGTATTCTAAATTTAATATTATGAATTTTAATTTCTTATGTTATTTAATGTTTTCTCAAATTATTGTTAGGTAAAAATATATTCAATGATAGTAACTGCATTAATTTTGCAATATAATTATTGATTATCGGTTTAATAACAGTAAATTTTAGGTGGTTTTGGCTGGTATAAAAAATGTTTGAAAAAGCTGTCTTTTTTCCTTTTGTGGGGGGTAGGTGAGAATCATAGCTAAAAAACACTATAGAAGAACGAGCACGAGTTGTTTAACCATCTAAACACTATCTCCATTTTTCACTAAACAATAAATTATATGACATTTACATTTTGTACTAAAGTTATATTTAAAACATTTTGTACTGAAGTTATAAATTTAGGAAATAAAAACTGATTTCAAATTGACCGGAATATTGTTAACAAAGTTATTAATGTTCACCTTTAAACCTTTAGACGTTGTATACATATAATCCTCGTCAATTCTATGGAACATATAAGATGGGAAATGGTTTCACATTTGCCTACTATACAAACGAATATCTTTAAGTCGAATTATACCATCTAAGAATATGAACTACATAGAGATGGTTAGCAGAAGCTCTCCTTATTTCTCTTTGAAACATTTTAAATGGAGGCATCAAACTTTTAGTCTTAAACAAAACAAACTTATGAAGAAACTTAAACTCTTGAAACTCTTCTTATCTCGATCTGTTCAAAGTTTTTTTTTTATTATTATATCCAAAATATACATTTTTATTTTTATCCAGAATGCACCACTTTAAACTACTTATCAGGCACCTCAAGCTGTTATGAAGATTTTTTCTGCATGTAAATTAAACTTTTTAAAATAATTCAAGATCATTATCAAGGTGTATTCCTTTTTATATATGATTATTTCCATATTTTTTGATTATTTTTTACCAATTATTCTAATGGTACAATATTCGATTAAAATAAATCTTTATTTTGTTAATTTTGTTACCTGAAAGGATGAAGAAGAGGAGGAAACTACTCTCCATCTCCTTTGCACATGCCCGGCCTTGTCGGTAAGAAGGAATACCCATTTGGGGCAATATTTCTTCGACAGCCTTAGCGATCTGGCAGGTAAAAATGTGAAGAGTATTCTTCGTTTTGCAAAAAGCTCAAATTGGTTTTAACGAGTGGGATAGAAAAGCTTCTATGCGGTATCACAATGGACCAAAATACGGTCTAAGTGTGCCTTTTTGGCAGCCACCTTAACCTAAACTAATCTAATTTTATTAATATCTTACAGTCATCAGTTACCATTATTTTTGTTCGTTCTTAACGATTTATTTTTCATTCATTTTTTTTTTTTGTTTTTTTCAATTCAACATGGAGTCATTAAATGGAATAACAACAGGAAAAAAAAAAAAAAACGAAAAATCAAAATCATTGTTATCAAAACGTTTTAAAAAATTTACTTTTATATTATTTACATTTTATGTATTTATTCATATAATATTTTTCTACCATATACCATATTTTTAATTGTATATATTTATATAAAGTTACCACTCCTATAGAGTAATTTGTTAATATATGCTTCACAGAAAAAAAGAAAAACACACAAAAAAAAAAAAAGGGAAAATCAAATAAAAATACTGCAAATCTTACAGATACTTACATATACCTACCTATTATTATTTATAGATATAGTGACATAAGAGGGATACTTATAATAATAGTTAGTTAGAGATTTCAAATTAAGTATACATAAATATAAATATATATATGTTTAGTATTATTAAATTAATATCAGTTAAGTGTTTATAGGTATCTGTATATATTTGTATATAGTTTTAAAACTGCTGCGGCTGCTGTTGCACCAATTTCTTTGTTTTATTTAATTTTAAATCAAATTTTAAAATAAAGTAATTTTTTTTTTTTTATTTTTGTTTTTGTTTTTGTTATTATTTTTTTTTAACCGTACCTTGAAATTGTTAAGAAAAAATTACAATAATGACTGATATTTATAGGGTAGTATTATTGTATGTATGATTGTACATGCCTTGGCTTATTTTTTTTTATTTTTATTTTAGTTTGCAATACAGAAAACATAAAGGTTTTTTTTTTTTTTTTTTTTTTCGATTTGATTTGGTTTTAACTTTTTCCTTTCGCTTTTTCGATTTTTTATTAAAAATAAAATGAAATCAATTGTGATTTATATGTTATATGAAATTAAATAAAAAAAAAAAAAATAAAAAAATAAAAAAAATATTTATAGCAATTACAAACTTTTTAACTTTAATAATTTCTTGGTTGTAATTTCATTTTATATTATAATGTTTTTAGTTCAATTTGTGTTTAATAATAATAACTGAACCATATAAAAAAAAAATCATGGTAAAAAATGAGAGCCATAATCTGTAAAAGTCACCATGAAATAAAAAAAAAGAAAAAAATATAATTTTTTTTTTTTCTTTCCTTTTCTTTTACTAATTTTTCAATTCTGGTTTGATTGTTTGTTATGGTGCTGGTGATATTGGTAGCAGTGATTTATGGGATATTATGTTTAATTTAATGGTAGCAAATCGAATTAGATTTGATTAAAAAAGAAAAAAAGTCATAATAATCTGTATTTTTATTACTAGTTATGTTAGTATTATTATTATTGTTATTATTATTAGTATTATTATTGTTAGTAAAAGAAATAATGCAATTTTAAAGTTCTGTAAAAAAAATATTATACTCGTAACAGAAAAATTTTCAAAAAATTATTGTTGAATTTCAGGTACGTTAAGTGCAGGTAAATTTAATTTTTTTTTTGCTATAATGAAACTTAATAAGATCAAGTCAAATATAATGATTATCTTAAAATTTAATCATGTCAAGAGAAAATTCATTGATTGATATGAACTATAGATTAACCAAATGGAAATTAATGTTAATTAAATACTCTTTTTTTTTAAATCAATTATTAATTTTTTATAATATTTAGAAAATTTCAGATTTTTTTGAAAATTTTAATAAATGCTTCTTTAAAATATTATGCATCCATTTTATATATATACCATAGTATTTAATTAATTAACTCTTACAATAATTTACTTTTTATGGTTTAGAGATTGAAACAATTTAATAATTTGCATTTACATTAAGACTTATGTTATAGGTTTTGAAGGTTCATTTAATTTTGACATTATTTTTAGTTTTTTCTAGATCTTTTTTTACAATTTCATTATTTAAAACAGATTTATTTAAATACTCATTAGGTTAATCATAAAAAACTGTTACAAAAGTTCAGAGTTAGTCAATTTTTAAAACATCATTTTATCTTTTTTATTCATTTTTCTTTGATTTTACCGATTTGTTGTTTTTTTTTTTTTTTCTAAGGGAGATAAGGAATCTTCCAAAAACACCAAAAATATCACATTGGCAGTGTAAAATTCTCATTGACTAAAATCAGGTAACCTAAATGATGGCAAACCCCACTGTCACTGTATCAGCTATTTCTATAAGTATTTATTATTAATTTTATTATGATTTACCCAGGGACAAGTATTTTATTAGTATTATTATTATTTATCCAGTCAGAGTCGTCTGTGGATTACAATGTACAATAGTATATAATACCATCCTACATGATTTAATAAAGATAGCTCTACTGTAGCAGCTATTAATAATATTATTATTTATATGTATAAATAATAACTGTATCAGAGATATCATAGAAGTAATCTATAATAAAAATTCATTAAAACAGTATAAAAAAATTAAATTATCTGACTAAAATAAAAGATTTTCATTAAATAAAAGATATTTCATTAAAATGTAGGTTTATAAGATTTTTAAACTTGTTTAACAATTACATAATATTATTAACAGTTTATAAATGCTAAAATAATTTCATTTTCCTGTTATATATATAGTAAGTACTGAAGTTGTACTGTAATCATAAGTACTGAAACCAGTACAGCAGTTAATTAAAGATATAAAATTTTTTTTTTTTTTTTTTATTATCATTGGTTTTATTTTCTAAATTTTTAAAAAATACCAGAAGTCATTTAAAAAATAAATTCAAATAATTAAATTGTCAAAAACAAAAAAAAAAAAGAAAATTATGATAATGGGAAAAAAAAAATTTTAGTTTAGTATCATTAAATTCATCATTTATACACCTGGACTTGTATAATTATATATTATTCAGTACTTTCACCTTAATTTTCAGTTCATTTAAGATCTTTAACGATAGTTAAAACGAAAGTAAACTAAGTATAATAAAAATGCGAATACATATATATATATACATATATATATATATATTTGAAATAAACTTGTTTGAAATTTATAATTTTTTTTTTTTTTTTTTGTTTCTCTACCATCCATAGAGAGTAAATATTATTACCATCACAATACTTTATTTTAACATTTTCATGGTTATAAACCAAAATAATGTCCAAGAGTAATAAATTATATTAAATACCTTGAAATATTTTTTTTTTGGTATTTTATTTACTATAAAATATTTTTTTAAATAAATTTGATGAAAAAAAAAAAATTTCCGCTATACTTTTTTTTTTTTAATCCACCTGGACCAAAATTTACAATTAAATTAATATAATTTTTTCATATTTTTTTTTATCTTTAAACTATATATTTACAGATGGAATGATTTTGTATTCATAATTCATTAAAAAAAAAAACTAAAAGCTTATGTAACAGTCTATTAAAAATTAATGTTATAAAAATTATTAAAAAAAAAATTTAAATTAAAATTTAATTTGAAGTTAAAAGATAAGCACATTTTCTAAGAATATAAAAATCATATAAATCAGTATACGTTTATAATAAAATTTTGAAAACTTATTTTGATTAAAATGGCAGTATAAGACATTATAATGTTTGGGAAACTGTTTAAGTGTGTGCGGTATAGACTAAATGCCCACTGATATAAAAGACTAAATCAGAACAAGGACAAGATAAATTAGTTAATTAGAATTTGTTACAGAAATAATTAACTAATCTAATACAAATATAAAGTAAATTAATAAATACAAACTGTATTATCAGCTTATAATGTTAGCAGCCGAATTTTGTAATAATATTGCTAAACAGTTCTTTTTTCAAACTACATATTATTTTTAACTATAATGAAATTGCATGCTTTGAGGCGTTAAAAATTTTAATTTAGTTTAGTCTTTGTCGTTAATAATGAGCTATTGTTAATTCTGGATTTTTAAATCTTATTTTTACCGGAATAAGATGATTGAACAGAATAATAAAACCTGATGAATAGAACGGTTTATTTATTTATTTCGATTCTCCCACCACATACAATGTAATAAGGAATAATAAAACCTGATGAATAGAACGGTTTATTTATTTATTTCGATTCTCCCACCACATACAATGTAATAAGGAAGTAAATCGCATCTTTTCTCTTTCATATGTGATTCTATTTGCCTACACCTATTAAATTATATTTATTTTGTTTACATTATATTATTATATTTAATATGTGTAATATTTTGATATGACCGCGTTTTGAAATCGAGACAATTGATCTGAATAAAATATTTTAGAAATCCGAAAAATACAAAACATTTAATTAACATAATTATTTTTATTTTCTTTAAATTAGAGTCGTAATGTTATTTTTGTTTATATTGTTGGTCACATTGTTAATCAAAATAAGTTTTTATAAGAAGTAGGTAAAGCATCGTAATGTTATACATTGACAAGGTTTTGCTCACACCCTATTGACGTGAAACTTTCCAGACTTTTTAATATCTAGCGCGTCTTCACTATTCAAGTCTTAAATATACAAAAGGATCTAGTTGTTAGACCTAGACTGGTTGTTTGGACTACGACACAAGAATATCTGGTAGTAAATGAACATGATTTAATTTACGCTCTCCTTCCATTTAAGCGAAAGCCAAAGAAATTAAAATCATTTATTTTTTTTTTTTTTACGTTAAAATATTTTAGCTACTAACCAATTTTAGCTAATGCCTGAGGTCAGATATGTTATGATCTATCGAATTTTTTAAGCTTCAATTTGAGCGTGAACTTGAGCATAAATTGAATTTATTTTCTATTTTTTAAAGAACTTTTCATTACTACCAAAATTTTGTCTAAAGCCTTCGGAAAATCTAACGTTTTTTAAAAATTGATTTGACTTAATGAAAATTTAAATGGAAATGTTTCCGATAAAGTGAAAGTTGCAATACAAGATAAGGAATTTAAATACAAGTATATATAACAAAATATATATATATATATATATATATATATATATTTAATTTAATTATTATAATATTAATATAAATTAAAAATGAATAACAGACAATCAACCGATCAATTGAATTACTAGAAACAATTTCTTAATCATTTTCCTCTCATTAATTAACCAGTTATTTGTTAATTTGTAATATTATTTTTTGTTTTTTTTTGTTTTTTTTTTTTTTTTTTGGTAGTGTTCAAAAAATCAGGATCTACTTATACATTGCAACACTATTATCTTAATTTAATTAATACATTTTTATAATTTTACAAAACTTATTTTCAGAAAAAAAAATTGTATCTGTATTTGTGTGGTACAATTTGTGTGCACTTTATTTCTTTAGGTTTCATTTTTCCGCCTGTTAATAATAATAAAATAATTAATTAAATATTTTTTTTATTTTTTTTTTTTTTTTGTTTAACTGAAATTTTCATTATTCATGATTTGTTATTACACATTATATTTTTATTTAATATACAATTCATTATTATTCGGTGTATGTTTTTTTTTTATTGTTCATAAGTATTTTAGTATTTTGTATGAAAAATGTGAGCATTAAAAAAAAAAAAAAAAACTAAAAATACCATAATAAAAAAAATAACAGTAAAATATGAAAAAATTTTTACGAAATTTAAAGTGAATTTTTTTTTTTTATTTTATTTTGTTTTGTTTTGTTCAAAAAACTCGACTGGTTCACCGAATGTAGTTAAGTACTTAAAAAATATGATTGTTTTTCTTTTTTTCGGAACTAAGTACTAAATTTCAATGGACTGTAGCACTTTTAATTTTCTTTTTACTAACAAATTAAATGTAGTACTTAATAATTTTTTTTTTTATTTTTGGAAAGTGGAATCAGAAATATTTTGTTCATAATGAAAAGGCGCAAAAAAAAAAAAAAAAATATTAGTATTTCAGTAATAATAATAATAATTATATTACCTAATCAAATGGAACTAATTTTCAGGAACTTGAAAAAAAAGTGTTAATTATTATTATTTAAATTATTAATATTGGGGGGTTTTTTTTTTTTATATCTTCCTACTATTTAACCCTTTAAGTTTTACAACAAGAGAATAAATTTTTATATTAAGTACAGAAAAAGAAAAAAAAAAAAATTCAGATATTTAAAATATTACTCTTATAAAATTACTATTAAAGTTGTTTGGAAAAATTGGGTTTTTTTATTAATTAAGTTAGAAAAATTTACTCTAATATTTTATTATTAATAAAAAGCGATTAAAAATGTTGAATGTTTTATTTTATAATAAATCTTGGAATTATCCAAAAAAAATAACTAATTTATTATTAATCTAAATATTTAATAAAATTAACGTTTTTATATAGGTAGACCTGTATATGTTCTAAAAAATTTGAGGTTATTATGATATTCAGGAAATCAAAATTTAGATAATCACAATTTCAGACAATCAATATTCAGACAATTTAAAATTCAGACAATTCAAAATTCTGATATTTAAAATTCGTATACAAATATTTAGAAAAAAATCACATTTTAATTTTTCGTATAATACAGATTTAAATAGTAGGATTTGTGTCCCAAGTCCTTGCTAAACAATTGATTGAAATTCTGATTTTGCCAACTCTAAAATCATTCCTTATTATTTTTTACGCATATCCCTACATATTTTAACATAAAAGAATTCAGGATTTTTCCTTCTGAATTTAAATTCGGTATTTTTGATTTTCAGGATTTTGTAACATTCGGGACTGTTTCCACAAAATTTAAATTCGAGATTTGTTTTCCCATAAAGTGTCATATACCCTCTAATAAAATGTTTTGAATTTTTGAATTCCGATACGCTGAATATTTTTTTTTATTTTGGAGGGGCAAACAAAAATGGGAGCTAATTAACTTAGCTTCTAAAATATTTTATTTTTAAATATCCTTTCAAACTCCCAATATCGCAATATCTTTTAAATGTATTTTTAAAACTGTTTAATGTTATTCGAAATCAAATTACAATTATTTTGATAAAATTAAAGATTTTGCTTGTGAATTTTCAACTGAATTCAAAAAACCATCTACTACAAAGAAATTATTAAAATATTGTTTTTTACTTCTTTTAAGCAGACTACCAAAATTATATGATATGTTAAATCACTGCTCAAATAATTTTTTTCTTTAAATATAAAAATTTTAAAAAGCAATTAAAAAATGTATTTCTGACTAATTTTGTTTTTATTTTATTTTCATTCTAGGTAAGAGGACAATTCAAATTATAAAAATGGATCTACTTTTATTTATAAGTAAGTTAATAATATTTTATTATTGGTATGAAAAGTTAAATTGCTGTTACCACCACAACTAATTTGAAAAGAATACTTAAAAAAACAATTTCTCAGTATTTTTATACCCGTATGAACTATGTTCAAGGGTATAATAAATTTGCCATTACGTTTGTGACACCTTAAAGGAGCCGAGCTAGATATAGTGTCAAAGGTATGGATCGGCTCAGAATCGAATTCTGAGTCGATTAAGCCATGTACGTCCGTCCGTCCGTCCGTCCGTCCGCACGATAACTCAAAAAATAAAGGAGCTAGGAGGCTGAAATTTTTTTTACGTC
Organism: Poecilobothrus nobilitatus; assembly: GCA_947095535.1. Lineage (NCBI taxonomy): Eukaryota > Metazoa > Arthropoda > Insecta > Diptera > Dolichopodidae > Poecilobothrus > Poecilobothrus nobilitatus. Next base: position 249,509,036 of record OX352774.1, on the reverse strand, counting down.
ACTTTTGCAAAATTGTTAGTTTTGCTATTTAAATCCAACATTTTCGGTCGGCGGGTTCGAGTAGCTGCCATACAACTTCTTTCTTTATATAGAAATAACTCAGTATCTATTCAAGCTAGGGTTTTGAAATTTTGCAAATGATGATCAAGTTTTATGGCAACAACTTCTGTAAAATTTGGTTGTGTTGGTGCGACGGGTTCGGGTAGCTGCCATACAACTTCTCCGTTTAAATGAGAATAACTCAGTGTTTATTTAAGCTAGCAATCTGAAATTTAGTAAAGAGGTGTCGAGTTACATGCCAACAACTTTTGTAAAATTTGGTTGGTCTAGAGCATCCGGTTCAGGCTTCTTGCACCTCTTGGAAGTTAATAAAGCTAGGCGTCTGAAATCTTGCAAATGATGATCAAGTTTTATGGCAACAACTTCTGCAAAATTTGGTTGTGGTGGTGTGACGGGTTCGGGTAGCTGCCATACAAAATCTCTTTTTAAATGAAAAGAACTCAGTGTCCGTCCGCACTATAACTCAAAAAATAGAGGAGCTAGGAGGCTGAAAATTTTTTTACGTTACTTTTGTAAAATTGTTAGTTTTGCTATTTAACTCCAGCATTTTCGGCCCCCGGGTTCGAGTAGCTGCCATACAACGTCTTTCTTGAAATAGAAATAACCCAGTGTCTGTTCAATCTAGGTATCTGAAATTTTGCGAATGATGATCAAGTTTTATGGCAACAACTTCTGCAAAATTTGGTTGTGGTGGTGTGACGGGTTCGGGTAGCTGCCATACAAAATCTCTTTTTAAATGAAAAGAACTCAGTGTCCGTCCGCACTATAACTCAAAAAATAGAGGAGCTAGGAGGCTGAAAATTTTTTTACGTTACTTTTGTAAAATTGTTAGTTTTGCTATTTAACTCCAGCATTTTCGGCCCCCGGGTTCGAGTAGCTGCCATACAACGTCTTTCTTGAAATAGAAATAACCCAGTGTCTGTTCAATCTAGGTATCTGAAATTTTGCGAATGATGATCAAGTTTTATGGCAACAACTTCTGCAAAATTTGGTTGTGGTGGTGTGACGGGTTCGGGTAGCTGCCATACAAAATCTCTTTTTAAATGAAAAGAACTCAGTGTCCGTCCGCACTATAACTCAAAAAATAGAGGAGCTAGGAGGCTGAAAATTTTTTTACGTTACTTTTGTAAAATTGTTAGTTTTGCTATTTAACTCCAGCATTTTCGGCCCCCGGGTTCGAGTAGCTGCCATACAACGTCTTTCTTTAAATGGAAATAACCCAGTGTCTGTTCAATCTAGGTATCTGCAATTTTGCGAATGATGATCAAGTTTTATGGCAACAACTTCTGCAAAATTTGGTTGTGTTGGTGCGACGGGTTCGGGTAGCTGCCATACAACTTCTCTTTTTAAATGAAAATAACTCAGTGTCCGTCCGCACGATAACTCAAAAAATAAAGGAGCTAGAAGGCTGACATTTTGTATACGTCACTTTTGCAAAATTGTTAGTTTTACTATTTAACTCCAGCATTTTCGGCCGCCGGGTTCTAGTAGCTGCCATACAACTTCTTTCTTTAAATCGAAATAACCCAGTGTCTATCCAATCTAGGTATCTGAAATTTTGCGAATGATGATCAAGTTTTATGGCAACAACTTCTGCAAAATGTGGTTGTGGTGGTGTGACGGGTTCGGGTAGCTGCCATACAAAATCTCTTTTTAAATGAAAAGAACTCAGTGTCCGTCCGCACTATAACTCAAAAAATAGAGGAGCTAGGAGGCTGAAAATTTTTTTACGTTACTTTTGTAAAATTGTTAGTTTTGCTATTTAACTCCAGCATTTTCGGCCCCCGGGTTCGAGTAGCTGCCATACAACGTCTTTCTTTAAATGGAAATAACCCAGTGTCTGTTCAATCTAGGTATCTGCAATTTTGCGAATGATGATCAAGTTTTATGGCAACAACTTCTGCAAAATTTGGTTGTGTTGGTGCGACGGGTTCGAGTAGCTGCCGTACAACTTCTCTTTTTAAATGAAAATAACTCAGTGTCCGTCCGCACGATAACTCAAAAAATAAAGGAGCTAAGAGGCTGATATTTTTTTTACGTCACTTTTGCAAAATTGTTAGTTTTGCTATTTAACTCCAGCATTTTCGCCCGCCGGGTTCGAGTAGTTACCATACAACTTCTCTTTTTAAATGAAAATAACTCAGTGTCTATTGAATCTAGCTATCTGAAATTTAGTGAAAAAGTGTCGAGTTGCATGCCAAAAACTTTTGTAAAATTTGATTGATCTATTGCAGCCGGTTTAGGCTTCTTGCATTTCTTGGAACTTAATGAAGCTAGGTGCAATAGATTCGGGTAGCTGTCATACAACTTCACAATTTACATAAATATATCTCTGTAGTTTGGTACTAAAACATCTGAATGTTTTTAAAAGAGGATCAAGTTTTATAATAGGATATATTACGTTCATACGGGTATCCCAGAGTTGACACAGTCTACTCTACTGCACTCTTCCTCGTTTTTTTTTACTGTCATTTAAACGGCAAGTAAAAATATTAATTTATCAGTATAAATAATGTTTATTGTCAGTCTGTAATAAATAATCTGTACAACTTATAATGTACATACATCTATATAATAATATATCTATGCATTATATGTTATATATATATATTATATATACATATATATAAAATTTATTTTAAACATAAATATACTATTTCTTAAATGAGAATATTTTGAAACTAGAAAATTTTTTAAAACGAGGTTTCGTTGCTCTTCCTTATAATAATTTGAGAATAATAGTGGTCTTCACGTAAAAGTGCATCAAAGGAAATATTTCCTACTTTATGAGAACGACCCGTTGCAAAATTTAAATTGCAAACTAAAAAATTACAGATTACAGATATGTTGATTGGTTTAGAGAAAAGTTTATTGGTATCTTTCAAGAAACGTTGATTAGTATTTTTAAAAAATGTTAGTTGATATCTATTTCTTAAATTATATTATTATTTGAATAAATATCTATTTTTCATTTAGAAAAACTAAAATATAATTTTTGAGTTTTGATTTTGGAGAAAAAAATAGGTTTTTAATAAAAACAAATGCCAAAAAATTTTTTTAAAGCCATTTTAGAAATCATTTAGTCGAATTTGCTATTTTTACTCCTAATAAATTCCGAAACAAAATAAATTCTAAAAACAAAATATCAAATTAACTTCAAAAAAATATCCTCGATTAACGTCAAAAAAATTTCGTCGAGCAAATAAAATATGCAATAGGATTAAGTAGGATCAATGCAAATTTTTTATATATGAAACAACAACAATTTCTGTAAAAAATTTCCTCAAATCCTCCGATGCAAGACTAGTTTGCACTTTTACGTGAAGACCCCTATAATGTTTATGTTGCTGCAATGCTATAAGAAAGACATACAAGGTTTAACATAAACATATTCATTATATTATGATAATTAATTGTCAAAATATTTTGACATGTCACTATATTACTATCTGTCATCTTAAATTAGGTGCATTATCTGGAAAAAAAATATATACAGCAAAAGCAAAAAAATTAAATATATACATATTGTAAAATAGTAAAAAAAAGTAGTAAATATTGTTTCAAAATAGAAAATCGTAGAAAAGAGTAGTAAATTGCTATACAAATTTAGTAGGATAGTAATCGGAGCCAAAATGAAATAAATTTCATTTAAATGTAGTAAAGGCTACATCACTGATTTGAATTGAATTAGAGATTTCAATGATTTTGAATTATTTTACAAAAAATTTCCTGAGTGTTTTAAAAAAATTATTAATTTAAGCCTATTTCAAAACAATAATTAAATTCTGCACACAAAACTGAAGAGATTTTTAATTAAAAAAACACTCAATTAATACAATCATATCACATATCACTCATTAAATCATTGAAGTTGAGTATTTATAATAAAATTATTAATTTTTGCTTTCAGTTTAGAATATCAACTAAAAACAAAAAAAGAAAATTAAATTAAATTAAAAAAAAAATAGTTTCATAATTTGTTGTATGACAATGCAATTTAATGAAAAACAAAGTCAATATTGAATATAAGTGATGATACTATGGTGATACATAAAAAAAAAGTAAAACATGTTTTTCAATTTTTGGCTAATTTTTTTTTTTTTTGTTTCATTTGGGCGTTTTTCTTTTTCTCATCAGATCAATGCTCAGAGCAGATGTCGAGCGCTTTTATCTGAACTTCGAGAAACTTTTATCTGAACTCTGACTCCTCTGAGTTAAAAAAAGAAACGCTCAGATCACAAATTATCAATTTTTATCCAAATTATTTCCTATTTTTATTTTATTTCATTATTTTAAATGCAATAATATAGATATTATTGCATTTAAAATAATTAATTTAAGAAATAAAATAAAACAAATTTAATTAATGAAAAATTTCATTTAATAAAATTTAAAAAAAGAACTTAAAAAAAATGTTTATCTATGAACAAGATTTTTTTTTAATGACGGTATTCTTATTTTATTCTTAATTTGATGTTTTATTTTTTGACAACTCTATGAAATCTGAGAAATTTTTATGAGCTTACAGATCACGCTCTGAACACACCTCGAATTAAAAAAGAAACACAAAATGTATATTCTGATGGATAATCTGAGTACAAAAAGAAACACAATTTTTTAGCTTGACAGTTCTGACTCTGCTCTGATTAGAAAAAGATAAAAACGGAAGCGAAATACTAGTAATATATTTTTGACAAACGTCAAAAGATAGTTTTTAGTTCATATTCTTCACAACAGGGACATTCATACTAAAATTACCTAATATATGATTTTATATTTTGATAAAATATTGTTTAAAAACCGGAGTAAATATTAAATAATTTAAATTTACATGTGGAAAATAAAATTTTACCTAAAATATTGGATTTAAAAATAATTTTTTTTTAAAAATCGGATAAATCCGGACAACAACAGAAAATCCCCCGGACAATCCCAAAAATTTGAAAAACCTGAACCTGTCCGAAGAAATCCGGACGTCTGGCAATCCTAGAGCAAACACCATTTAATAGTAAAAGAAAAAAAAAATAAAACATTATGTATTTTATGTATATACGTGTACTTTGCAATTGAATCACTTTTGTAATTAATTCAACAACAGAATTCAAATATTATCAAAAAAAATTTATAAAAAAAAAAAAAACACAAGATGAAAAAAGTTTTTTTTTTAATAAATAGCTACCTACTAAAAATTTTGCAGTATTTGTTTTTTTTTTTTTTTTGTTTTTTACAAATTAATTTTTATCAATTTTTTTATTGGCGTGTAAATTTTTTTTTTTTTTACTTGTTTTTATACTTCTCAATAAACAGGTAGCATTTTGCTCAAGTAATATATACATATATACATATACATGTTATATATTAATAAAAAAAAATTATCGTAATTGAAATGCACCTGTGCCAAACCGGTGATGGTGACTTTTAATTAGTTTTTTTATTTTTTCATTTTTTTTTTTTACATTTTAAATCTGTTTTTTTTTTTTGTGCCTGTGTAATTAAATCTAAATTTTTAATTAAACTTGAAAAAAAAAAAAAAATGGAGAAATAATGTTTTTTTCATTCAATTCGAATTCGAATTTGGATTTGTTTCTATTCGATTCAACATTTATCATAATATGTATCCTATGATCATTATTCATTAAATCATTACATACATTTTTTTTTTTTTGTTGGTTTCTTTCTTTTTTTTTTTTTATACCAAACATATGTGATACGACGACAAATATTCAATATTAAATTGAGTTGTTCAGTTAAAACTTAATTAAAAATTATTTATTAAAAGAATTAGACGAAAGGGGTGAGCCAAAAAAAAAAACAGCGAAGTAATCATGTAGGTTAGGTATATAGTTTTAAAAATTAAAATCTGCCAAATCATCTTTAGTTTTTTTTTATGGCCTTAAGCAATGGGGAAATCATTAAAAATAAAAAAATAACTATATAGTATTAATATAGTTTTGAAGGTTTTATGGTTTTTTTTTGTTTTTCTTACTATAAGTTATCTAACAAATGCATCATCATCATTATTATTGACTTGAAAGATAAATGTATGTATATATAAATAGTTGATAATATAATTCAATTTTTTTTTTGTTTTGTTTCAAAGAAAATGATGATTTTACCACTCTTAAATAATTTTTTTTTTTTAATTTATTTATTTATTGAATGTTTTTAAGATTTTATGAGGTACTTATCATAAAGTTATGAACTAATATACTTATGTATCCACATATTATATTGACGTCGTGAAACAATGTCATAATGGCCTTATTTCGCTTTTGAATGAGAAATAAAATCTTATCGCCAAATTTTTCGCCTATCGCTTTATTTCCTTTTAAAAATGAAATCTATTCTCTTCAAATAGAAGTAATTTTAAATTTTGAAAACATTAATAATTATCAATTTTCTTCTTAAATTTTTGGTAAATGCAGATACATATGTACGGCTCTAAGACAAAATTTCGCCGGATAAAATATCACAATAATTATTATTTTGAAAAAAGGAATCCAATCCAAAATCCCTCAAATATTCTGTAAAAATATTTTTTTTTTGTTTTAAATGCATTTCTCTGCCTACATAAATGTGAACAAGAAATTACACAGCCTTTCCAGTTCAAGCGTGGCTGTGAATGTAGTAAGGGGGAATAACTCTTACGACGAAACACACTCCCTCGATGTTTACAACGTATTTTATACGCTCTTATACCCACTAGGCCCCTATAAAAATATTTACAGAATAATAATACGTAACCCTGATAATACGTTGTCCTTCCATCATATCTCTTGTCCTTATCTCTATCTCTTATTTTGTAACCAACTATAAAGTCCCTTCTAATTATTTCTTTTACATACCTATATTTAAACATATAATGAGGCAACCGTCTGCAATCCCAAACTACTAAATAAACGCTAAAATGATTGATTTTGTAACCAACACTAAAATCTTTCCTATAATTGATTCTGCAAAGTATATTTATTACTGCATTTATTTATAAATCTTGGTTTTTAAACTTTGTTTACTATAAAATTAGAATTTGCATCAATTTTACAACATGTTTGGCTTTTATTTCGCATTTGAATGAAAAAAAAACAGTTATACGCGAAAAAACTTGCGATATGACTTCATTTCTCATTCAAAAGCGAAATATGGCCATTATGGCTTTATTACCCATGACTTTAATTCACAGTCATATTATATTATTTTACCTGGTTGAATGTTATCTTATCCAAAACCGCCTTCTTCTTATTTTGATATGAACAAGAAAATTTAGTGTTTTTTTTTAATAGTAAAAGTAATGTTTTGTTTAAAAAAGCGTTTTTTGTTTTTTTTTTTTATAAAAAAGTGAGTGAAGCAGTAAATGACTGAGCGAATGATTGAATGAGTGCAAGTTGTTAATGATGAATTTACATGTTATTTTAAGGAACTGCGTTTTAAAATACTTGTATTTTAAGTGTCTATTTAAAAATTTTTAATATGAATTTTTTATTTTTATTTAACAAGCCATATTTTTAGTTTATGATACCATATTTTTATGGTATTATCAATTGGTATCATGTACATATATTGTAGAGTACGGACAGGATTTTTTTTTTTTTTTTAAATACATATTTATTTTATTAATATGATAAAAACCGATTTTATAAGAATGAAAATGTTAAAAAAATATTATTATTATAGATAATAAATGATTTATTTTTTATTTTTAAGAGTTTGTTTTAAAGAAGAACTTCATTATTTTAAATAGAAAGTGAATTGTTATTTTAGAGGATGATAGATTATAAAATTGTTAAGTAGGTACTATAAATAAAGAAAAAGTAAATATGAACCGATTTAAAATGTTTCTTTTGGAAAATCATGATTTTCACATTTAAATATAATGTAACCCTTTTTTTTTACATGATTTTTTTTTGGTTTGATCACTTAAGTGTGAATATTTAAGATTTTTAAAAAATGGAATTATTCCTATTAAAAATGAACCCGGTTATATGTACCATGATCGTCTTGTTTTTAAAAGCCAATTGTATTTCGATATATTTACGTTTAATTATCATATATTAAATTAATATTTAAGTGATAAATTTTTGATGACTTATCGAGGTCTTATTTTTAAACTATATATTTTTTTTTAAAATATATTTTAAGTAATTATTAAACATCAGACACTATATCTTTGCAGATCTTAATAAGTTTCAATTATCCTTTTTACATTTGCTAAAAAATATAAAAAATAAAATAGAACGTTTTTTTATAAAGTGATGAAACAAAGCGAAGTTCTTTGCAAAGTTTAAGAAAAATATTTTTGATTTCAGCAATATATAGGGTAGGTTAGGTTAGGTTAAGGTGGCTGCCAAAAAGGCACACTTAGACCGAATTTTGGTCCATTGTGATACCACATAGAAGCTTTTCTATCCCACTCGTTAAAACCAATTTGAGCTTTTTACAAAACGAAGAATACTCTTCACATTTTTACCTGCCAGATCGCTAAGGCTGTCGAAGAGATATTGCCCCAAATAGGTATTCCTTCTTGGAGAGTAGGAAGGAATACCTATTTGGGAGATGGAGAGTAGTTTCCTCCTATTCTTCATCCTTGCAGGCTCTACAATAGTCGTTTGCGGATAAGCCAAGTCTTCTGGCATGCTTCCCTATTAGACAGTGACCGCTGATTATACCCATTGTCATTCCAATGTCTGCCCTTTTGAGAGAAAGCAGATCATTAGATCGTCTTAAATCGGTTTTGGGCCATATCAATCTTGTGGTATTGCACGAGGTCAAATTTGACCATTTGTAATTTACTATATCCGTTATTTCCTTTCGAAATAACGTTTTGCTTGTGGATAGAGGTATCCCTAGTCCTGCCCTATCCGGCAAAACTTGTAAGGTTGTACCAATTTGTGCGAGTTCATCAGCTTTTTCATTTTCCGGAATACCTCGATGACTTGGTACCCAGCAAAGCTGAATGCTAAACTGCCTGGCCATCTCGTTAAGAAGTAACATAACATAAATATAGAGTAACATAATATAAGTTTCATAGTCCCCCCATATTAGTCCTTATTTATATAAAATATTAGAAAAATCTTATCTAAATTAAAATGTTTCAGTTTAAGATTATAATTATAACTAGCGACTCTAAAGCTGGTGTGTAAGTATATTTTACTGTGACATCTGAGTTACAAAAAATTCGTATGGGATACAAAATTTCTTGTTTCCAAAAGAAAACAAAAAAAAAACATAATTATAAACATGAATATATATGTTATAGTTAATGTAGATTTTAAATAGAAAAAAACTTATCCAAATATGTACTTGTATTCAAAACTTATCGGAGTGCCATAATACGTAGTGTGTGGTTGAAAACTACTAAATTATAAATTAATAGATGCTTGCATTGTTTTTTCGCGAAAAGAGTAGTTGAGAGTAGTTGGGAGTTGTTGGTAAATGGAATGCTAATTTAATATTAGCGAAATTACTCCTATCTTTTCGTTCTCAAAGACTGTTGTAGTTAGGAGAAGAAAAGAGTAGTTTACTCTGTAAAAAGAACTCAAACAATAATATCTAGGTTTTAAAAGATTTTAAAAATACAATAAAATGTAATGTGTGGTAATATCCTTGATGTGTAATCCAAGAAAAAAAGGTCAATACTGCTCGGTCTCAAAATGTTTGTAAATTGTGAAATTTTTGATCTAATAACTTTACTGATCTTGATCTAATTACAAGTTATATGTAATAAAATAATTTTTGATCGATAGATCGATAGAATAAGGTTATACCGATAAGGAATTTATATCACTTTTTATTGAACTTATCATTTTAATGTCCGGTTATTTCGAAAACTGTTAGTAATGAAACTCCCTTCATTAAGTTTTCTTTTATTTTTCCTGTACTTATCTTATAAATGTCCAACAACTTAAGGCACTCTATTATAGAAGTCAAAATTGTTATAAATGTTGAAAGCTCAACAGATTCTTATAAATTTTTCTGAATAAATTTAAAATATGTAATTGATAAGCAATCTTAAAGTGACAAAATTAAATTTCACGATTTATGAATGACAAACGACAAAACAACATTTAATAAGCTGAGTTTAAAGCAATTTTTTTTTGCTTTTTAAAAAAAAAATAAAAATAAATAAATTTCTTAGAAATTTTCATTTTTATTTCCAAACAAATTATTATTATTAAATTTCTCCATTTTAAATTTGTATTTTTTTTTGTAATTAATTTAATGGAATAAATGATATCTGATTTTTTAAATCTGTTAGAACTTAACAATAGAAGAAAATATTCAGCAAACCAAATTTTTATTTTTTTTTGTTTTTTTTAAATCTACTTTACAAAATCTTTAGGTTTAAAAACGAAATGAAAAAAAAAATTATAGGTACTATTCTACTATTATATAGATATCGTATATACTATATACAAGACTTCTTCGAGATTTTTTATAAATCTGTAAATCTACTGGATTTGTATTTTTTTTTTTTTTTTTTTATTACTTTCATGAAGTAGATATAAAATAAAAGCAGGCGATTTATAGAAAAAAAAAAAACAAAAAAAAACAACACAATAAAAGAAATGATTAATCTATGAGAAAAATAACAAATTTTTCCTTTTTATTTCAAAACTTTATAATAAATAATAAACAAGAAAAAGTATCTAGTAGTATGTTCATTTATTCGATGTTACTCACATTTGACCCCTCTCTTACACTTTAATATCATAAGATTATAACCTTATAAAGAAATTTTTACCATCAATAATAAAGAAAAAAAAAAATCTTTATTGTTCTATTATTCATTCTTTTTGTTGTTTTCTTATAATAATTATACTTAAGAATAATCCTCACCCCCAATCTAAAAATTTTAAACTATTTTTTTTTTTTTTGGCTTTACTATTTTTTTACTATTATATGTATTAACTTATTTCTAAAGATTAGTTTTTTTTTGTTTTGTTAGAAGAAAAAATTTATAATAATAATAAAAGAGAAAAAGAGACAGATATAAAGAATTGAATAAAATCTATTTATCTTGAATAGTAAATAAGAATAACAATGATAGTAATAAAAATATAGTAGATACTACTATTTGCTTATAAAAAAAAAAAAAAAACAGAAAAATTGTATCTTAAGATATAAGGAAGAAAAATCAAAAATATTTGTTATTATCTTTTATTTTATTTTTTGTTTTTTTTCTTTTTTTTTTTTGTAACTTAACATTCCACCTCTTCTAGAATATTTGTATGGGTTATTTAAAAAAAAAAAAAAAACAAATATGGTAAAAAACCAGTTTTTTTGTTTTTCTTAAAAAAAAAAGAACTAATTCCATACGAAAGAAAGAAACAAATATATTACTACATTCATGCAAGAAGAGTATAAAAATAGTTAAGAAACACAAAAAAAAAATAAAAAAAAAACAAAAATACAAATCTAAAGCAACGTACATACAAACTCTGTGCCTATAAAAATTGAATGTCTTGTGTATTTTACAAGCAACAAAATTTATAATAAGAATAATAAAAACAACACCACATCAAACTCACCTTTCTTTTTGGTTTGTTTTGTTTTTCGTGTTTTTGTTTTTTTTTGTTGCTTCACTATTATCTTACCTGGCTTTAAGGCAAATGTCAGACACATAGAAACGTACAAAAATAAAAAAAAAATAAAAACAAATGGAAAAGAGATTAAAAGGGTGAGACGCCAGAACAAAATAAAATATAACAACAAAAAAAAAAAATAAATAAAATAAAAAAATTTTAATAAAAAGAAAAATAGTAATAAAAATACAACAAACGAGTTACACTATGGCATGTTTACTGTTAAATTAACTGCATGGCGACCAACAGCAGCCTTTTACAATTGTATGAATACACGATACCAATTTATTGAGAAAAAAACTCAAACAAAGAAAAAAAAAATAAAAATAATTTGTTGCTTTAATAAGACTGGCAACCCAAGAATAATACGGTATTTTATATAATTATTTTATTAGTTTCATTCTGTCCGTTTGTCCATCCGCCCGTTTAGGTTTAGGTGTTTACAAAACTTCTACACCGTTTGAAACAAAGCAATAAAATTTTAACTACGGATAGGCATCGCGAAAAAATCTAATTTTATGGAACAACTTTTTTCAACTCCACCCGTTACGGAGCTACAGGCGTACAAAGTTTGAAAAAACCTTAACTTCAAATTGTTATAACACAGGTTCTATACAGGTATATTTTCAATCTGGAAACGCCAAACGATAGCTGGTTTTATAAACTTTATAAATATATATATGTGACTTTGCAATGCAGTATATAAATATACATTATGTGAAACTCAATTTTTCCAAATTTTGGACAAATCTTTCTTTAAAACGGTTTAACTTAAAAGCTAGAAATTGAGAGGAGTTAGACCTTTAAAAATAAGTAAATAAATATTTTTGTGTCACTTTCCGTTTAGGAGCTGTAAGGGGTCAAAAAGTGAAAATTCTGTATTTTTAAACAACTGTAACTTGAGCACCTGTCCAAGTAATATACAAAAATTAAAGCTCCAACATTATACATAATTTGTATTAATAAAATACGTAATTTATATTATTATAAATTTATTTTTCATTATATCTACTCTTTACTCTTTACTTTTACTTATGGAATATTTTTTATTTTTGGAAATGTGCTTTTTTAAAAACCTTTGTTTTCCCCCATTACTTGTTTTTACATGATGAATTTTAAGTAATAATATTTGAATTAGATTTTTAATAAAATTAAATTTTTAGAAAAAATGATTTTGCAAAACATAAATTCACAGTAAAAATATTGTAAAACTGAAGATTATTTAAAAACATTTCGTTTATCTGCCGTTATAAAACAAAATTAGAAATGAAATATGTACATACTTAATTTCAGTAGATTGAACAAAAATTCAGAAAATTTTATTTCCAAAATTATAACCTCATAAAATTTTTATAATTACAAAATTACTAGCACTGTATTGTAATTATTATTTATGTTTTACGTTATCATACTTACATACTTTAAAATTGATTTTACTTAAAACTATATTATTAAAGGCTGGATTCACATAGTGATCAAAATTCTGACATTTTAGAGGCTCAAGTTCGAACGCCAGTAAAAGTGAAAACATATTATTTTATCTGGTTTTCAACTTAATTCAGTTATACCATTCGTCATTACTTCAAATTATTACTTAATTGTAAAATAGTAACTAATACTAATAATTTACATATCAACAACTAACCATTTTAACTAATACCTTTTAACTCACAGATATTGAAATAATTCTGGATATGATAAGGCCTAGTAATATGTTACATATAGTGAATTGATTAGGAATTAATGAAATTAATTTTAATAATCAGAATATAATTATCCATTTTTCCTAAACCATAATATGCTAATTTTCCTAATACACTTACCTTAACTTTTTACAAGACATACTGTTGTTTAATTACTATAACGGATTTTAATTAGATTGCCTGTATCAATTTACGTTTAATGTCTTACAACTAAAAAGTTTAAACTGAGTTTCTTTACCTTTAAGATTTTTTTTTATTGTTGTTGTTGTTTGGCTTTTATAATTCTTGCTGGAAGACATTTAAACTTCATCATTTTCCAAGTAAACAACAAAAAACAAAAAAAAAAAATATAAAAAATCATAAAATCAAAATATGTAATATTGTAAATATATATAGCTATGGTATAGATTAATAATGATGATGATGATGATGATGATGATTATTATAATATAATTATTATCATGACTGTTTTGTAATGATTTTTATATTATTGACTTTTAAAACCGGTTTTTAAAACCAAATAATAACAAAGCAGTATGTAAAAGCAAAAGTTTTTAAAAGCACATATTTCCAAAACAAAAAAAAACAGATTTAAGTACATCAAAATTTGACATTTTTTTTAAGAATTTTTTATACAAAAAAAAGAATGTATAAAAAATTAAGGTACGCTTCTTCAATTTTAATTAAACGTTATATGACTAAGAACAGCACGGAATACTAAATTACATGTAGACCTTAATTTTTAAATTACATATATGTATCTAAAAATAGAGAATTTAAAATTTTTGATCCTTATTTACTTTTAAACAGGTAACTAATTCTTAAAGGTATTCCTTTTTTTTTTCGAAATTTCAAGGTCCTGATTGAAAACGGACAGTAGAAACTAAAATTTTATAAAATTTTATTGTCATATTATAATGGTAAATAATAAATACTAAAATTCAAAAACTTGGATAATTTGAGATAACATTTTAATAGAGAGCTCTTTTCAACTTTTAGGGACTTTAGCTTAGTAACGTGTGGGAACATAATAACTAAAGTTCTTCTACAACATTGATTTTTTAAAGAGACATGCTTAAAATTTAATTGCGCCATCTTTAACAATGTAGAAATTTTGTAAACAGAGACACGTTGATATACGGACAGTTTGAAACTAATAAATTCTGTAATATTTGAATAAATCTGCTAATTATATCTTATGTTGTGTAAGTTTGTGTGTTTGTAAAGAAAAAGATTAATTTTAAATAATTCATAAGAAAAAAAGTGTTTATAAAATTCAAGAGAAAATTAAAAATAACAAACAGTAAAATAACATAAAAAAATTTTGTTTATAAAATATCTAGAAATTTATATGTATATATGTACATATACACGTGTATAATTATTATTTACTTCAATATATGGCTGATAATGTAAATGAATTTAACATGACACTTTAATCAAAGCCTATATACCTAGGTCTGTTATATATATACTAAGTTATCATATAATAAAAAAAAAATAAGTATGTTTTTGTTTTTGTTTTATATGCAACTCACATATGTGGTGTAAACAATATACAAACGTGTATAGGTATATGTTTATATAATGTCGAAGACTGTTGCTGTTTAATATGCGTTCCATAAAATACAGATTAGAAAACCAAAAAAAAAAAAAATTTGTATTTTTTTTTTAAGAATTTCATAACTCTAAAAGCGGTGGTGAGATGTGGAAGAGAGAAGGTGATAATGGATTTATTTGAAGTAAACAATTTTTCTTAAATCATGAAAGTTACAATATGGGGAACTTCAGGGTAGAGTGGGCTATCCTAAATAATAATTAACTGTTCAATTTTAATTAATAATTATTTTGAAATTTTTGTATAGAATTTAATATTAGACCATTTTTTTAAGTACATATAGACTTTTTTTTAGGTTTTTAAACTCAATAGTACCAAATTTAAGACATTTGGTCTCTGGAGTATGGACTACCATATATTGTTAATATCTATCTTTAAAATTAAAGATTCCTCAAAACAAAAACTGAAAATTTATTAATGTAAAATTATACATTATACGTGTTACTATAGCTTATTTCTACTGCAAAGTTAAAAAAAAAACTGTAATTATTAAATTTTCTGGGTAAATACAATATAATTTGTTTTTTTCAACTTAGGTATATTAAAAAATATAGTTTGGTAACTATTATCTTTTTTCTCTTTAAAGACGGATAATGCCAAAATAAAATGCGGAACAAGAAAAGTTAATATGTCAGACAAAAAAAAAACAGTCAAACCACAAAACTTTTATTTATTTATTTATTTATATTAATATTACATACATAAATGTAATGTAATATTATTGAATCATCGGCTACCAAGGCCATTATAGGTTTTTATACTATTATTAATTGTATATAATTTTTTTTTTTTTGTTTATATTATATACTATATATTTACATTATATTTGGTCGTAATATGGGGGGTATGTAAAGGAAAAAAACACTTACGACCTGTGTACACGCCTATCCACTAGGCTATCGAAGCCCCGGCAAAACTTTTAAAGAAAATTTTGTAAACATTTTTTTTGTAAATTGCATACATATAGGCGTATTCTTTTTTAAATTAATTTTTTTTTTGTATTAAAAATGTAGTTTAAAATTAAACAATAACAGTATGAGCATTTTTTTAAATTTTAGTATCCAAATACTTTAATTTTAAAAAACAATTACTTTCTTTAAAAGAACAATTTAATTTAATCATCAAATGGCCCACAATATAGGTACATATTTTGTTATAAAAAGTATACATTTTAAACCCACATTATGTATGTAATACTTTCATACAACATTCATACAATTTTAAATATAAATAATTATATATATTATATATATCTTTTTATACATAATATTGTAATTTTATATTATGTTATGCAGAGGTCTTTTTTTTTTTTTTTTTACAGTAATATAATCGGTAAAAAAGTTGAAGAAAAAAAATAAAATGAACAGAAAGAAACTTGTTTTTTTTTTTTATTATTTTAATTTTTCTTTTTTTTTTCCTATATTTCTTATTTTTTATTTTTATTTAAAGAATCGTATAAAACTTTATTTATTTAGATTCAGCATATAAAAAAAAAAAAAAATATAAATAAATTTAACATACATAATTGTGTGTATGTTTTTATCCATTTGAATACGTATACATACATTAAAAACATAAAATTATTTGATAAAAAAAAAAAAAAACTAAAAAAAAAAAACTTTTCTTTTTTTTTTTGTGTAATTTTAAAATTCAGTATTTTGAAGTTTTCTTTTACAGAGTTTCTTTCTAGAAATCTTTGAGTTTTCTTTACTTTTTTTTTTTTTTTTTTTTTTTTTATTTAGTTAGAGTTATAAAAAGTTGAAAAAAAAAAATTTATAAATAAATATTATATAGATATAATATAATGTAATATGTTGCACATATGGTGGATGCGTATATTTTTTGAATTTTTCGTATTTTGAGGCTATAGGAGCAACATCATCAATATTTTTATATAACAACAGTATAGAGTTTTTTTTTTTTTCTTAATATTATCAGAATAATAACAACAATTCAGGTTTAAGGAACTTTTGGCTTTGAAACTGGATTTTGTTATTTTTTTTATATTTTTTGTTTTTAAAATATACTATCAGAAGATGCAGACCTAAAAAAAAAAAAATGTTTCTAGAAGTTAATGCCAAACAGAAAAATAAAAATAAACAAGAAAAAAAAAAAAATAAGATAAATATGAATTTAATTATATGTTATACAGTCATCTTCAGATACATAATATGTATGTATGCATATAGAGGTATTATACATGCATTTAAAATGTATCTTATAGATATAAAAAAATATAAAATGCATATGAAAATCAAAATGTTTTTTTTTTTTAAATTTAAAAACAACATGATAACTTGGTTTACTTATAGTGCAGCCAAATCATATCGAAGTTTTGTTATACAACAAAAAAAAAAAAAATATATAAAATAAAATAAAATAAACTAAAAAAGAGGATGCATACAACATTTTAAAGTTGAATTTTCTTCTAATCAAGATTTTAAACAAAAAAAAAAAAAAAATTAAAAAACTAAAGATTGATTTGAGATTTAATTTCAAATAAAAATTTTTATAGCATTCTTAGAACATAAACTTGATTGGAATGTTGTTGCCACATTGCCAGTTTAGTAATTAGTCTACACTACTGATTTACCACCCTAAATTATGTAAAAATGAAAATTTTTTTTTTAATATCTTAAGACTTAATTACAGGTAATAATAATTATGCTACCGTTGTTAATTCTTTTGATTAAAAATACTTATTTGAAAATATTATTGTTACTAGATGAATGGAAATTTTTATTCATTGCTGTTTATTCAACAAAAACAACGAAATGAAAAATTTAAAGATTTTCTTTAATTTTTTTTTTTTTTTATAAACCACACTGAAAGATTGAAAATTGTTGTTTATATTCAATATACATATATTAGGTATATTTTGTATACGATATAATAAATATAAAACTGGTAACTGTGACCTGTTAAATTTTTAAATTAAAAATTTCCAGTTATCAGGTTATTGAACTTTTTATTTTTGGGTTGGAAAAATTGATTGGTTATTTGAAAAATATGGGCTGTGCAACAAGTGCTGCTGTAATGAACATAATTTAATCAAACTAAAGAAATGATAGAAAGAAATATTAAAATCAGGATTAAAAGAGAAAATTAAAATTAAATTTATTTTTTAAATCTTGTGTTCTAATAAATATTCCTTATATATATACGATATTATAAGATATTATATTTGATTGAATTGCGATATTTGATAAAATTCAATTTTATTAGGTACTTAGTTGAAAAGAAAAATTTCATTTTAAATAAAAAATTTAACTTTTAAGGAAAAATATTAAAAATCTGAATTTTTGTTTTTTTTTTTTTTGTTTTTATTACAAAATTTTATTTTATTATCCAGACACTATTTTGTTTTGCTGTTCTTTTTTGCAATAATTTTATTTAAAAGCAATAACTGTCTTTTTTGCGAATCTTTTAGTTATTCTTTAAAAATACTATATCTTAAATGTCATAAATTTCATAAAAATCTTTTAGTAAGTATACACGTTCATTTTATGCAAAATGCAAATTATTGTCAAAAAAAAAAAAAAAGAGGAAAGGATTAAAAGAAAAAGTGTTTATTTTCAGAAAAATGGTCCAAGTATACTTTTCACTTATAATACTTTGTAACGAAATGAAAATTGAAGTTTAAATATTTTTTTAAAGCTTCTTTTTCTTAAATAAAAAGAACATTATTTGAACAATATTATGTTTTTTTTTTTTTTTTTTTGCTTCATATTCTGTAAAAAAGAGTTCAGATTTTTTAAATTTAAAAGCAGAACCTCTTATACAAATAAGTACTTATTTCTAGTATCTTAAAATAGGCGTATGGTAAAAAAAATAATTTTATATAGGAAGTAAAATATATAATAGAGTTTTTCTGCTAAGAAAATTAATTGCTTTTGAAAATCATTGTCCTTTGTTTTTTGTTTTTTAAGATTTTAAAGAAAAAATATTACGAAAATTTGAAATCATTTTGATTTGACGTCATTTTTACGCATTGCGATGCACTAATTGGCCTCTTTAATCGTGAAAATAATAATGAATAATAAAACAACTTAAATGTTCATTTAAGAAGAATTGGTTTAAAATGTTATAAAGACTCTGCTTAAAGTAAGAAGAGCAAAAAATTGACTTTAAAGAGTTATATTATTCATGAAAAACTTTTTGTGAGTGCAAATAAAATTTTAAAACAAATTAAATCATATATAAAATAAAAAAGATGGTCACCTTTTTTCTATTATTTTAATATACATATATTTTATGTTGCCTTATTTTAACTTACATCAGATTTTAAAGTACACAGACATAACAAAAATCCTTCAAGTTGAAAATGCATTTTAAATTTTTACGCTCTTGTCTCTTCTTTTTTTTTTGACAAAAAATAGAAAATAAAAAAAAATTCAGTGAAATAATAAAATCACAAATAAAATATTCAACTCATAAACAAGGATCAAATTCAGATAAAAAAATTTTATTTTACCTCATTCCTTCTTTTTTGGTTGTTCATTTTTTAATTTTTATAAAGTTAAAAATTCAAAAAAAAAAAAAAAAGTGATGAAATTTATTTTTTCATTTTCTGTTTTAAACAAAATGAAAAAAAGAAAAAAACATTATACATATTTATGTTTAATAAATAAGAATTGTATTTGTCTGTATAAATAAAAAAAAAATATATAAAAATACCTTTTAAATCATACATGAATTCTTCCTTATATTCACAATACATATTATATATAGGTATATATACATATATATTATATATTTAAACATAAATATGCATTACTTGTAAATATGTATGGAATTCATAAAAAAGACAAACAACAAAAAATAAAATAAAAAAAATTATTATTTATAAACGTATAAAGAACGCGAATTTTATTAAAAAACTTTTTATTCTACATTATAAAAAAAAAAAAAAAAAAATTCAAACAAAAAAAATTTTTTTTTTTTTGCTTCAAACTAAAAAGAAAGAATATTATAAAAAAAATAGTTTTGAAATTTTTTAATTTTTTTTAATAAAATAAAAAATGAAGAGAAAAAAAAAAACTGATAAAAACATATTTTAAAAAATTGAATATTTTGATTTTAAACGCTATCAGAATATAAGTATGTATGTATGTATATATGTTAAGTTTATAGCAGTAAAAATAACAATTATATTTAATTGTTTTCTATAATTATAACCTTCCGCAAGCATAGAGTTTCAATTAGACCTATGTTTTCTTTAATATTGTTCTATCATTCGCTTTCACATATCACATGATGCTTTTTGCTTTTGACATTGTCACTATATTATTTCTCTTAAAATAAATAACAGATCTAGTCTTCTACTCTTTTCCTTCGTAGGATGTTCCAAATGTTAAAAAATTTTATTCTAACTAATTATCACTTTCAGATGCTTAATTTTTTATTCACCGAAAAATAATAATGACTTTTTTTATGATAAATATGATTTTGTAACTTTTAAATTCTACACATATCCATATTGCAGTGATGCTTGTAACTTATTCATTTTTTCTTTTATACAATTGCCTTCCTACAAGACATATCTAAGTATTGCTCTAAGAAGAATCTATCAATTTTAAATATACTATATAATAGTACCATATGTTACTTAGAACACTAAAAAAGAATCTATACGCACATAATAAATCTAACCCTTAAAACACAGTGTACGGAGCGAAGACATTACTTAAGTTGACTTCAAACTATATGTATTTTACATCTGACATGGCTGAATAAAAAATAAAAGAAAAGTTAGATAGAATTAGAAGCAGTTCTAAAATAAAATTTGCATATGTAATGCCATCTGACAAGTATAACATTCGTTTTTTGAACCTTCTTCACACTGTTTACTTTTCTCTCTGTTTTATACATGTAGTTTGAAGGTCGCAAATATATATAGTCTGAAGCGACCTTTAGAAATAATATATGCACTTCAAAAGTTTAAGATATGAATACTTGTAACTGTAAAATAGAATTATTTTTATTTTGACAGCCAGTTATTTGATAACTGTTTCTTATGTTCTTTTTTTTTAATTATATTTAAGGAGGCTTGTCAACTCTGAATGTGTTATTAAAGCGGTTTTTATTTCTTATGTTTGAATGCATCAAGCGATAAAACGATAAAAATATTATGGTTGTTATGATTTACATTTTGTTTGAAGAAATTTTTATAGCTATTATGTTCTTAACATTTTAAAAATATCTTTGTGAAAGCTACATACGTTCATTATGCTTTTAGGATAATGGTAAACATTAAAGAATTAAGCGCACCTTGTAGACAGGCAGGCAGACATGTAAGCATGCAGTGAGGCAATCATAAAAATATTTTTTTTTTATTTAATATTTTATATTAAAAATAAGACCAATTGCCATCTTTAGATTTCTAAAGGAAAACTTTTTAAATTTAAGATTTTTTTTTTTTTTCGAAAGATTCACAAATGGTAGAAACATTTTTCTTTTTTTTTTATGTTTTGATATGGTGATACGCGATTGCATTTTTTATGCCGTCACTATTCACAAGTTGTTTTAATATTCTTTTTTTTTTTTTGTTTTTTTTTTTTAAGTTTTTAACTCATCGTGATTTTTTTTTCTTTTGGAAAAGAAGTTAAGACTCTGATAAATGATTTCTACCTATAATTTAGGTTAAAATTACTGATGAAGAAGATTTTTTATTGTACTTATATATTACATATATATATATATATATATATACACCTTTAAAGGATTTTCATTTTTTATTTTTTCTTCCCATTATTCAAAAGTTTTGCTATATAGATATATAATATGTAAGTGAATATATATAAGTGTATATGATTAAAAGAAAGTTTGTGTCCTTATATATGGACATATTGAAACATTTATATATTTAACGTGGCATTAAGGCATTAAAACTTTTAAATCAGTTATTTGTGAATTATCACTTATGTACTTATGCTGTCTCACTTTAATAAATTATAAAGAAAAAGTTTTTTTGATGGAGTAAAAAGATGGGGTAGGTGAAGTAGGTGAGAAGATAAAAAACAAATTTTCTTTTA
Organism: Poecilobothrus nobilitatus; assembly: GCA_947095535.1. Classification (NCBI taxonomy): domain Eukaryota; kingdom Metazoa; phylum Arthropoda; class Insecta; order Diptera; family Dolichopodidae; genus Poecilobothrus; species Poecilobothrus nobilitatus. The sequence goes on along the minus strand of OX352774.1, from coordinate 249,487,042 downwards.
TTTAAAAAGTTTGATTGGATTTACAAGATTTAAGATTGGATTGAGGCAACTAACGTATTTTAATGGGTAACCCTTTTATAAATTTTTATATAGAAATAATCTGCTGTTGCAAGTCATTTTAAGTGAACACGAATATTATTGAGGTCAATAAAGTTTTTGTTCTTTTTTTTTTTGGTTTTTTTAATTTCGAATGATTTAGAATGCAATTTTAAAGATGAACAAAACAAAAAATAAATAATGTGAAATATTGGAGATAAGAAATTTCAAGAAGCAATTTTTGATTTGTTGGAGTGTTTATCGTTTTTCGATTTGGAGTCGTTAATATACAAAAAACTTTATTCAAAATTTTATAAAATTTTTTCTATTTTTTTGGAAAGATTGCAATAGAATAAAATTAAATAATGAGCTTATAAATTCCAAAAGTTTTCCAAGCTCTCAATCAATTTTACAAAGATTTTTGAATCCTTAAATTTTTTTTTATAATTAACCATATTTTGTATTAAAGATTAAGTATTTTACTTATTATCCAAATATCTACCCTTCACCATATGCTATTTTACATTTTACTTTTATTATGTTATTTGCTTATTACCTTATTGGGTGAGATTAGCATACTATTGTTGTGTATCACCTTACAGTCTATTGTCAATAATCATAGTAAAACAAAAATAAAGAAGAAACTTTTAGAATAAGTTGGAGGTAAATAATAAACTATATCGTGTTGGCCAAACCTATTCTACTAAAAAAATCGGAAATATTGTCAGTAATACTCACCGAATTCATTGCCAAGTCCCCTTTACCTAATATCTTAAATTCGAGTCTTTTGTAACTATATGAAGACAGTTTTAAAGAATATGGCGTATAGTGATGGATAATATGCCGGGATCGCAGGAGCAACTTGAAGAGTTACACTAAAAATAAATATGGGTAATTCTGCAATATCTGAGGAGAACTGCGACTTTTCGGCTAATCATGTTAATTCTATTCTATTTATGGATCGTTGGAATAGAAAATATTCAATTTGAAGACAATTTTGGAAATGACAATATGTCAATTAAAGGATTGACCCAGTATTTGTTAATGTATAGTGTTTGTTCTTATTAAATTAATTTTTGTTAAATGTTTTTTTCTTATATTAACTAACTATTAGGCGAGAATTTATATTAATTATTAATACCTGGAAAAATTTAAATAATTTTAATTCTGCAATAAGTACTTTAATCATTTACCAAACTAATTATCATGTTCCATTATTAACTATATTTAATATAAAATGATTGTTTTTGTTATATAATGATTAAAATTTTTTGTACTAAGTACTACCTATCATCATATAAGAATATTTTTGTTCTTCTCCTTTTTCCACTGCCTTTTGGAGAAGGATAATATAAGAATATATTCTACTAAACATTTTTGTAAATTGTTAAAGTTAACAGATATTTTTGGTTTTTTATGTAAAATTAAAGTTTATTTAATAACAGCTTAACTAAATAGCCAATAACTAAATTGGATCAAATTACTCTCTTTTTTTGAAAGTTTCATCTATTTAAAAAATTTTTAATAACATTTAAAAATTTCATTTAAATTTCTATTAAAAAAAAATTTTTTTAATAGACTTTTTTAAATAATTTCTTTAAAACTTTTCTACTCTTATATAGTCTTATATTTAAATTTTCAATTTTTTTTTTTTTTGACAATTTTGTTTTTTTTATTTTATTTTAATTAGGAACTTTTGAAAAAAGAAGTACCATTAAAAGTTTTTCTTTTTCTATTTTGAAAATAAGAAGAAAAACAAAAATCGCTATTAAATTTTATAGTTTTGTCTTTTTTAAATGCTGATTTCTTAAATAAAAAATTTCATAAAGAAGAGGATTTGCTTTAAGTGCCTTAAGAATATTAGTTTTTAATTATCTTTAAAAGAAAATTTAAAAAAAAAAAAAAAAAAACAATATTTTAAAAAAAAATATCTAAATTTCCTTAAAATAGTTATCAAAAAATCATCTTCTTCCTTAACACTATATAAGTATATTCATTTTGTCGAATAAGTTTATTTTTATCATGTATTTTTGAATATCTATTCTTGTAAATAAAATATTCTTTGAGGGCTAATTGTCTATATTCTGAAAATTCATTTCTTATTCGTTTTGAAATTTTCTTTTTTATTGTCTTCATTCACATTTTTTTGTTTTTTTTTCATTCTATAATTTTTCTCATTTTCAATCTTTTTCCATTCAATTTTCTTTATGTTTTAATCAATATTCAAAATTAAGATTCAAATTTGAAAATGAAGTCCTTGAAAATTTCTAGAAAATTACACACTTTCTAAAATATTCCTTTTTATTTTTTCCAAGTCATATAATCTGAAAAAACTATAATATAAAAAAACAAAAACAAAATCAAAAAACACTGAACTTTAGATAAGAAAGAAAGAGATAGAAAATAAAAAGAACAATAACAAGAAATTATCATCAATATGGAAAAGTTTTTTTTTTATGTGTTTGTTTGTTGTTCTTTTTTCGGAAAATTTGGCAAATCTTTTAGTTATAAAAAAAAATATAAATATTTTTGTTTTTTTTTTTTTTTTTTTGAAATTGTTTTAATAGACTCTTAAGGATCAGACCATTTGCGGCAAATTGAAAGGAATACAAATACCAATATAAGAAAATATGTCCTGTGAAGTTATTACGGAAACAATTTAATCTGAAAAAAAAAAAGGTTGGTTAAGTTCTGACACAAACTAATATAAAAAAAAAAAAACAGTATAACAAGAATAAAGTAAAATATTCTTTGAAAAGTTCTTAATTCAAGAGGTTGGGTTGTAGTTTTGAATTAAATTGTCACAAAACAAGGAAAAATAAAAAAATTTAAACTTTTTCTGATTTTTCCTTCTGTAATTTTTATTTTTTTTTTTTTTTTTTTTTATTAAGGACTAATTTTTGTTTTTATTTTCTATTTACAAAAAATGAAAAAGAAAATGCTATTTTACAGTTTTACTTTTGCAAAAGGATTTTAAAGTTGTTGTCATCATATCATTCTATCAAGGTTCTGTCTTGTAAAAGAGAAAAAAAAAATGTGTTTTTTTTCTTTACTAAACAAAGTAAATACCATAGTTTTTCTTTGTTTTTATATTAGTTACGGGAAATTTAATATTTTCCCAAAAAAAAAAAGAAAAAAAAAAAAGAACCAAAAAAGTTTCTATAAAAGTCTTTTTGAAGTACAGGAGATCAAAAATAGTATTTTTTATTTTGTACTTGAAACAAAACTGATAGTGTGGTTTCAAAGGACACTTTAAAAAAAAATATTTTAAGTCATACTTATATTTTTTAAATACTTTAAAAGTAATTCAAAAAAATAGTTGTATTTCTTTCTGTTGAACAATTTACTTACAAAAAAAATTAAAAGAGTTCTTAACATTTAGACAGCTATTAAAGTGATCGTTTGTGATTAAGAAAATGTCATTTTAATTTGTTTATTTTTCTTAAGTTAAAAATAAAACTTTAAAAGTTTTGTAGTTTAAATTGAGACAAAAATAATTGGTGTACATGGCAATGGCATTGCTAACCATTGGATTATATTACGAGGCAAAAACTATAAAAAAAATTGTTGCTGTAACAACTACAGATAAAGAAATTGTTTTTAATATTTATTTTTTTTTTAATTTAGTTTTATTAAAATATAAATTGTTTGTTGTTTATAACTTTAGTATTTTAGATTAATCACAATTAGTACTTAAAAATTTTTCTTGGAAGAATGATTGATAAAATTAATTTTTTTTTTCATTCTAAAATGGTAGCAAAGGAATAACTTAAAAATTTACAAATAAAAGAAATCTTCAAAAATAGAAGAATAAAAACTTTTGAGATACAAAAGAAGATTTACAAATGTCAGATTGTGTTAATGTTTTATCTATAGGTAGTGTTTGGTCTATTTTATAATTTTAGAATTTGTTTAAAATTTTCACAGACAACGCCATCCCTCAATATTCCATATCTCTTCATCCCTTCTTTGGATTCCTCAAAATGCATTTAAAGTGATCTAACTTCCTATTTTTTTACTGTGACTTATATTTCTCGTTTTTTTTTTTCATTCGAACTAGAACTGCTTCTTCTATTATACAATAAACCCACATCATATTTTACATATTCTTCAATAACAACACTTTTTAAATGCTTGTAAGTTATTAAGGGTTGTTTCAGAAAACATCCAAAGTACGACTTTATACAGAATTGTGATGAATATTTAACATTATAGCTGTTATTCTTCTAGGTAGAGAGATTTTGTAATTGTTTTCAATTTAAGGAATACTATGGTTTTGTTTTTGCACTGTGGACCCTAATTTTATTTTGAATAATATCTGATTTCTAATTTTACAATTCCATTCGTACCAAAACCAAATATTGAATCTTTACTAGAAATCATATATTTTGTTTTGATTATTTTAAACTTTAATGAATGTGTGCATCGCTTTTTCAAACTACCTACAGTTCTTTGCTAAAAGAACAGTATTATTTGCAAAATGAAGGTTATTAATTGGAATAATATATTGATTTGATACCTTTTGATAATAGTTGATTCTTTAAGATAGTTAAAACAGAAAAATATAATAATTAGAAGTATAAAAAACATGGATGCACAAAAAGCAAAATAACCATAAAAAACATGACCTTATAAATAAAAATTTAACTGAAAAAAATTTTTTTTTTTTTTTAATATCAATTGCATAACATCAATCATTGACAAAATATGTTTAATGAAATTTAAAATTCAGAAAAAAAAAACAAATTAAAATATCCTTGCACTCATTTATTGAAATAATTTTTGTTTTTTCTTTTTATTTTAAAATCGACATTAATTAAAAATTTAAATCACCATTAATTTAAGTCAACATCCTAAATTAAGTTATTTTTTTTCCATTCATATCCTTGGATATACATCTGTTATTTATTTGAACAACCAAAATAAGAACAACAACAACTGACAGCAAAAAAAATTAAAAGTTCAACTCCATGAAATTTTCTTTTTTTCGGTTTTTATATATCAGTCGATAATTCATATGCGTTGTAATTATACCTATACTTATACATTATGCACATATATATATATATGTCTATTTACAAATTTTCAATCGATTTTCTATCCAATATATTATACGTCATAATATTATGTATGACGTGTTTTACTCGATTTATATTAAATACAAAATCAAAATCTTATAATATATTCTTAAAATTAACTGTATAATTTTATTTGTATATGTGTGTGCATTATTCAATATAGTAAAAATTAATGCAAAATAAAAAAAATTTTTTTTTCTATTCTGAATATTTTAATGAATGTAGTAGAAGAGGAAAAAACTGTTTTGAAAGCACAAAAAAAAAAAAAACAGTTTGTTGTTGTTTGTTCTTTCTTGGTTTTCTACGTAAATAACCCTGGTTTTTGGCACTTTCCTATATGCACAACAATCACCCATACATTCGTAAACATGCATTCATATATAAGTATATAATTTTCAAAAGGTTTTCAATAATTTTTTTTTTTTTTTTTGGTTCTTTCTTAATTTTGTTGCTCATTTATGTCAATCCAATTAAAATGAAATTTATTAATAAAAAATACATAGGTATATGTTTCTATACATATAAAAAAAAAGAAAAGGAAAATTTGGAAATAAAAAAGGGAGAGCAAAAAAAAAAAAAAAAAAATTATGTTGTAATTACGTACGTAAATAAGCAGTAAGAATTTTATTACATTATAAAATCAAATATACATAAATTTACATACATAATATATGTATATAGGTACATTCAAATTGAATAGTACCTACATATATTATATATCAAATATGTACATAAATATACTTATGTGCGTAACATATTCTAACGGAAAATAGATTTCTTCTTGATTTGATTTGAATAAATTTTGTTTTTGTATTTTACAACAATTTTTTGTAGGATAATTAACTTTTTTTTTATGTACTTATATTATATGTACATATATACATTCTTACATATATAATATACACGTAAATTATATTTTTGAATCAATGTAATATAAATCTTATATTGTATAAGTATATGTATGAATATACACGTGAATTGATGTTATTATCCTTATTCATATTAAATTAATTGTATTTTATGTATAGAATTAATGTTATATAAAGGATATAATTAAAATAGACCTGATAAATTAAGGTACGTATATAATAATGTTATGTATTATTATTATTATATTACATACATAATATATGAATGAAATTTTATGAATCAATTTTCTTTTTTTGATTTATGTATTAGAATGATTTTTAAAAGATTGTAGAAAAATTATTAAAGAAAAGTTTTATTTTGTTATGAAAAATATTGAATTATTAAATTTCTTTTTGATTTCTTTATATTTCTGACATGAAATTTTCAGTTTAAGCGGCGAGTCACAATATTTCCGATTTTGCGAGCTATTTTATTTTGAATTTGAAGAAAATTATATGCATTTGTCTTGCATCTGTTATGCATCTTTAAAAAAAAGGTAGGTAAATAGGACGATCTGATCAATTCTTTTTAGCACATTTTGAAAAAATTAAGCAATGAAATTTTAATTACGGTTACAGGCATCACCAAAAAAAACTAATTTTTTGGGAGATCTTTTTTCTGTAGTCCTACCCGTTCCGGAGCTACAGTCCCACAAAGTTCGAAAAAACACTATCCATAAATTATTATAACATACATACTATAAGGTATATTTTGAATCTGGAAATGCTAAACGATAGCTGGTTTTATAAACTTTATAAACATATATAAAATAAATATGTAGCTTTGCCATGCTGTATTTTAATATACCGTTACGTGAAACTCAATTTTTGCAAAAATTTGGACTCCTTCTATCTTTCAAACGTTTTAACTTAGAAGCTTGAAATTTTGAGAGGAGTTAGATTTTTGGAAATTATGTATAAGTCATTTCAGGAAATATTTTTATGTCGTCGTCCGTTTACGAGCTGTAAGGGGTCAAACCCTTCGTTTTTTCCATTACTAATTGTTTTTCTTTAATTTCTAAAATTAAATTTTTAAATTGAATCCAATATTGAGTAAATTAGTAATCGAATCATTTTTTAGGTTTCTTTTTTTTTATATAAATGACTGGTGTAGGGAAATAATTTCTTTTTCAACAAAAATACTTAACTAATATAAGTTTAAGAATCATGTTACCTAGTATATTGAATTTTCATTGTCTAAATATTGCGGGGTATGAGACTAAAATTGAAGACAGTATTAAAAATCTTCCTTAAAATATATTAAAACGAAAATTTAATTATAACAATTTAAAAAAAAAACATTTAAAAGGTTTATTTCAAATAAATTTTATTAAATTTTCCTTTTCTTGTAAAATTTTAAGAATTCTTACTAATTAAGTAAGTTTTTAAAATATCGAAAATATGATAATTAATTCTTTGTACAAGTCCCTTAAAAAATTCTTCTGTTAGTACGTTTGTCCGTCTGTTTGCAAAAAAGACGGAATGGTTAAAAGAATGAAATTTTAACCATTGGTAGGTCTCTTAAAAAATTAATGTTGTGAAATAACTTTTTTATGTAGCCTAATCCATTACGAAATTACTGCTCTTCATAATTTTAAAAAACCCTATTGCACTCTTATATCAAATGTGTATATCTTAAGTTCTGCTTAATATTTTTTCAATCTAAAAACGCCAAACAAAAGTTTTATTTTACCTTTATCAAAATCAATATTTTACCAAATCAATATCAAAATTATACAAATCCTATGTAAAAGTTGAATTTTATAAGATTTTGTTCCCTTTATAACTCCGCAAAGCTTTTAGATAGAACCTTGAAATTTTGAAAGAAGATTTATTTTTTAGGATTAGCATATAAGAAAACTTTTTTTTTTGTACCACTTCATGTTTAACCTTATGGTTAAGATCTATTAGGTTTAGACATCTCTAACTCAGGCATCTGTACAAATTTTGCCAAAATGAAAGTCAAAAAATTAAAGCTCCATAGTTATGTTTTTATACGTATTTGAAGCTTTTCTTAATTATATATAAGGTTTCCTTAAAATTGAAGAAAGTGTCTCTTATTTTTAACAATTTTTTCTTACATTTAAAAATCAAAGAAGACTTTAATTTTTTTTTGACAAATGTGTCCCTTTTGAAATCGTTGAATTTCATTCTGCCTTATTAGTTTTTTTTTTTTTTTTGGTTCTTATTAATTAAACTTGAATAAGAATTTAAAAATAAAATATGTACATTTGAATAGACGGTATTAAAAAATGACTGTTTCATAGTTTTTGATACAAACGAGTAATCAACGGCTCAGTGAAACTGATAATTCCAGAAATCGAAATTTTGTCAAATGTGAATAATAAATGACTTAGTAAATAGAAACATTATGCTCCTTATTGAGCGAGAAAAAATGGAAAACAAAAAAAAACATTTACGGGCTTTAAATTCGATCTTAAACAAACTAAAACTAAATAGTCCTACACTTTATCTATAACTATTTAAAATTATAATTTTCTTAATAAGCTTCACATAGTCATACACCCATATAAAATATGTATAGATATATGAATACATATACATATTCATTTACAAAATTTATATAAGTTTTTCTTAAAATTTAACACAAAAAAAAAAAAAAAACAAATCTACATAATTAGAATTTATTTTACTCTTTAACAAAGCAATGGCTGCAGCCACCCCATCATTATTTTCTTGAACTTTTTCTATTGTAAACTTTTCCACTAAAGTTTTTTAATTTTTACCTAACCCTAAACAATATATTTAACACAAAGTTTCTAAACGAGATTTAAAAGAAAAAAAAAATTAAATTAGAATTTTAAGTTTTTATTTGCTCCTTCTGAGAAAATCTACAAGTTAAGAACAAAAACAAAATAATAATAAAATAATATAAGAAAAAAATTAAATTAAAAAGTTCTTAAGTTTTTTAACTGAACTTTAAAAACAAAAAAAAAAAAAACGAAAAACTTAAAATGAAGAGGAAAGTGGAAAATAATTTTTTTTTTTTTAGGTACTATTGAAAAAAATTTTTTTTTTTTTATTTAATAGAACCTGAATAGAAAAGAATATAATTACAATTTTCATGTTAATTCAATTTTTATGTTTCTAATTTCATCCCTAAATCAAAAAATTTTTGTTCTAAAGAAACTGAGGAGATTCAGAAAAGCTTTTTTTTTATTTCTATAGGATCGAAATTACATTTTTTTTGCTTTTTTCCAGGCCAATAATTATATTTTTGTTAGAACTTGAAATAAAAAAAAAAAAAAGTTTTTGTTAAAATTAAATTTAAGCGACAGCAAAAGTACATCTAAAAGTTATTAAGAAAAATATGAAAGTATTTTCAGTTTTATTTTGTGTCCATATTAAGTTCTTTCATTTTTTATAGTAGATATAATAATAATAATGGAGGTAAAAAAAAAAAATAAAAAAAATGTAAAAAATGAAATAAAAATAAAACCTATACTTATTTATTTTTTTTTTTTTATTATACTTTAACTAAATTAATTTAATGTGAGAGTTGGGGTATGATTTTTCTTTATAAAACTTTCAACTTTTCACTCTGAAAGTAGAGTTTGGTGTAATTTGTCAATAGAGAAAAATTGTTAGCGGTTTATTTTTCATACCGTTAATCTTAATATGCACCTAATGGTTTTTTTTTGTTTTGTGTAGTCAAGTGGGTTAGAAGATAAGTATATTTTTATTTTTAAATGTTGATATGAAAAATAAAAAGATGTTATCATAAATAATGATTAGGAGCTTCGGCGAACTAGTTGGTAAGAGTGCATAACATAAGCTGTAAACATCGAGGGAGCATGAGTTCGAATCCCACATACGTCGTATAAGAATAATTTCCCCTGACAACATTTACAGCCACACTTTGAAAGGAAAGGCTGTGTATTTTTCTTGGCACATTTATGTATCTGGGAAATAAACCAAAAAAAAAAAAAAAAATACTGAATATTAACAAATAGTTACATCAATTAATTAAAGATCTGCTTTTATTTTGCTTTTCAATTATTGAAGCATAATAAATAAAAAGCCTGAAGTTGTCCTTAAAGCTTCTCTTAAAAGTTCTCCTTGCACTCTTACTCAATAAATTTTTAAATAAATAAGTATAAGTAACAGCGATACCAGTGATTACGATTAGTAAAAATATTACAATATGGTTTATTTTTCTTTCCTCTAAAAATTCAGAGGTTTAAATTGTTTTAAACTTGATCTCTGGATCTAAATTTTTAAAATTAATTTAAACTTCCGGGTTTTTATAGGAAAAAAATAAAAACCATATTGGTATACTATTTTTAATTAATCAATTTCATATTTAGTTAAAATTTCCATTTTAGTATTTTCTTAGTAAAATTTAATATAATTACTTTGGATGATTTTGATAAGGGTTTGAAGGTAATTTGCAACTAAAGTTTTGAAATAAAAGTGTAGTAGTTAGATAAGTTTTATTGTTTTGTGTCCATTTCAAAATAAGATTTATGAGTTTATATAATATTATATACATCAATATTTAGATGTCAAGAAATTTTCTTTTATTACTTAGTAATCTGAATTTTATTCGAACTTTTAGACAAGTTGAAAATTAAGGAATTTATAGGTACATTCAATCCTATTTGCAATTGGTGTATACTTTGTTTGGCAAAATTTTACAGTTTTCATAATTTTACAGCATTTTAACTGAATTATTACATTTTTTCATCATAATTTACACTTATCTCTCATTTTCTATAAAAAAAAAATAAAAAATATCTTATAATTGGGAGGATCATAAAATTTCATTTTTTTTTATTTTCCCCCCGAAAATAAATGTAAGTATATATCATATCTTTTGTTTAAATTCTTTTTTGATACTAAAGGACATCAATATAATTTAAGGACATAAGGTTCCAACGTCACAGAAGGAGGGAAAAACAAAAAAAAAAAAATAGAATGAACATAAGAAAATAATAAATATACCGTTATATATAATGGATTTATATTTATTTTTTTTTTTTTTCTTTTTATTTAATTTTTCATTCATAACTTTAAGTACAGTAATAATTTTTGTTTTTGTTTTTTAGAAAACTTTACTTAACTTTTCTTTTATTGTTATCGCCAACATTTCCGTACATACATTTTTTCTTTGTTTTGTTTTTTTTTTATTGTTTTTTTTTCTTCATGAAACTTTAATTGGTGCTACAAAAAAAAAAGTGAGGAAATTTAGCTATTTTTGTATATTTTATTTTACCCCTCACTGTATATTAATAAAAAAAAGCAAAAAAAAAAAAATTATTTTAAAAGTAAGGGAGATGCTTTTCATTTCAGGTGGTATTTTATTTCTCATTTTATTTCTTACTAAATTTTATTTTTATGTTCTTAAAAGTTAATAAAACTTTAAAATTGTGGAGGTTCCAATAAAACGTTTGTAATATTATTTAATGTAGGTACACTTCATATTTGATAAATCGAAAAATGGTCTAGGTGGATGGTAAAATTAGTGAAGAAATTTATATGAAATTCAAATAAAAAATTCATTATGATTCCTAAAAGATTTCTTTAATACTAATGTTATATTATATTATTTGATATAATGTTGTATTGCCCAATATAACAATGCAGATGATCACTTCAAACCTCCACAAAATTATTTTGGTTTTCAAATAGATTGAAACATTATTTTCCAAAGAAGAAAATACCAAATCTTATAAATTTTTTTCTCTTAAAAAATCAGAAAAATTTTAAAAATTTTCTGTCATTTTTTATTTTTCAAACATTTCTACATCAAAAATCAAAAAATTTAAATAAAAAATCAAAGAATTTAAAGAAAAAAAAAAAAAAATAAATAAATAAAAAGGAATTCAAAATACATATCTGTTACGATTAAATTATCTTGAAAGGTACACCATATGTGCAATGGTTATTTTACTCCAAAAAACAAAAATAAAATACACAAACAACAAACAACAAATAAAAAAGGAATAAAATGACATTATGGATGACATGAACAACTGCCATAATTTTTTTCTCATTTATTTTTAATGTTACAATATTTTTTTTTTTTATTATTATTTTTTTTTTTTTTTTTTTTAACGTCGTCATCAGAGCACTTTTCAAAACAATTTTGCAAGGCAGTTAAAATAATAAAGAATCACATAATGGTAAAAAATATACCGTTCTATGAAAATAAAATGTTATAAAAAATACATAAAAAATAGAGAAAAAAAAAAATGAGAAAGAAAAAAGGATAATGAGAAATGAAAAGGTAGGCAGAAAAAAAACAAAAATTTTATTTTTTTAAGTGTAAGAAATTTATTTCTTTATAAATATGTATCACATCCACATAAATACATATATTTATATATATAATAATATTAATTTTATTTATGAATGTATTATGTATATTTCTAACAATATAAAATGTATTTGAGAAAAATTTCGTGTATTTTTTTTTTTTGAGAAAAACAAAAACAACAAAAATAAAAATGAAAAATTTGAAGAAGCTTTTGTTATATTATAGGTATAAAATATTTTGTATATATGAATGTTATAATAATTTAAGAACTTCAAAAAACGTTGAGGTTAAGTGCGCGGTTACAACTACAGAAACAAAATAAAAAAACAAAAAGCAAAAAAAAAAATAATAAAAATGGCAAAAAATTGAATTTCTTAAAGACTTTTGTTACGCCATATGTTTTATAATAACAATTAAAGGTATTTTGTTTTGATTGCGTGTAATTATTCAAGGTAAATAATTACAGTTATTTTTTTTATTATTATTTTTTTTTTGCCTTTTATTTAACATTACTTATAATGAAAGTACTTACCAAGGATTTAAATTTTTTTTATTTTTTTTTTTTGTTGTTTGGTTGTTGAAAGAAAATTTTTTTTTTTTTTTTGTTACTGTGTTCGAAATGTTGTAATTTGATGATTTTCAGTAGAAAAAAAAAAAATGTTTTTAAAGGAACCGAAAAAAAAATAAAGATTTCCTGGTTAAAATTTTTTTTTTTTTTTTTATCTTCCGTTCATCTGTTCATCCGTTGATTGGTTTATTAATTCTTTTGTAATGTTTAATATCGGAAGAATGAAAAAAAAAAGTATAGTTTGGATGGCTTTTCTTTTTACTGTAATTTGTAAATAAAATGTTCATTTATAATGATATTTGTTTTTTTTATTGTAACTAAACCCCATGTAAATTTTTGAAGTTTTTAATTATATTACCTAACATTATGTACCAGATATGGGAAATGCAGAAAAAAATTAAATCAAATCTAAGTTTCGGTAAAAAAAAAAGGCTATAGGTTTAGCTTTAAATCAATTGTTGCGAAATGAATCGCTTTGTCCCCCACAGAAAATGATTAAAAGTTACTCGAAAGATTAAATTTCCTTTTTTGAATTTTATTTTTTTATTATTAGAAGCAATTACTTAAGATTTGTATCTTTTCTCAACTAGACATAATTTGTAATGAATCTCTGCATAGGTTTTGTGTAATTTTGTGTAATAGGAAGTACTCCTATATTCCAAGTTTTTTTAGATACTTATATATAACTAAATGATAGTTCATAATGTATAAGCATTAAGCAATATATTCATGAATAATATAGTTGGTGATATCCTTTGTGACATCCCACTAATCTAACAGAGAAAATTGTTGATAAAAGTTTGTATGAAGTTTAATGATTTTTTAATTTTGTTAAAGATTTAAACTTCCAAAAATTGTAAAGTAAACGTAGTAAAATTCTCTTAGAGATTTTATTTGGCATTTCACATTTGAAGACATGTATTTTGTTAAATTTTACTTTATTTTAATATAATAGAAAAACTACTGTTATAATTATAACCCTAACATTACTTTTAATATATTTGCGAAAAAAAAAAGAAAAACATTAAAAAAAAACAAGAAAAAAAAAATTTTTTTTTATTGGAATATTTTGTAAGTAAATTAAAAAAAATTATTTTTTTTTACTCATGGAATTTAAAACATTCACATATACATATATTATATATTTTCCTTCATTAAAAAAAAAACAAACAGTATAAGAAGGAAAAAAATGAATATGAAAATTTTGTCCTTGAAATTTAATTAACAAAGAAATACATATGTATTTTTATTTTTAATTTTTTTTTTTAATGTTTATTGATGTTAAAAATATTTTTGTTTTTAGAACCATTTTAATTTTAAATATTAAAAAATTCAACAATAACAATAACAATTTAATTATCAATTTTAAATTGTTAAGTATTTGTTTTTAATTATTATTATAAAAGATTCAGAGTTAACATTTAAAATTTAATATTTGTATAAGTATACTGTTACCATTTTTTTCTTTTTAACCTTTTATTTTTTTTTTTTATATAAGTACTTATTTGGAATATGAGAAAGGTTCAATATTTTTTTTTATTTTTATCATTTATTTAATTCAAGATTGATTTGTTGATTTTAATTAAATTATATATTAATTTGAAGAGAAGGTGAAATTAACCTTGTTTTTTAATTAAATTTTTATTTTTCTTCTTGTTTTTTTTTTTTTTTTTTTTTGTTATTTCTAACTTAGAATTGTTATTTCAATAAAAGAAAAGGATTTGGTAAAAATTTTCAATTTTATTTGGAAAATACTAAAACAAAACAAAATATTGAATGTAATATGATTGTTACTGTACGATTATGAATTCAATATAAAAGCAAAAAAGTATTAATTGAAAATACACAATCTATAATATTATGATATATATAAAAAAGGATAATTTGACAGGCAATAAAAAGTTACTAAATGTTAAAAATAATTTCGGCTTAAGTCATATTAACATATGAATGTTAAAGGTTAAAATTAAAGACCTAACCGAATAAAGTTATTTTTAAGCGAAATTTCATTACAAATTTTTAATGACAAGCAAAATATCATTTTAAAATCAAAAAAGGATATATATATACTTAATAATGAGAAAGATTTTTGGCGCCCATATAGCTATAGCTATATGTAGAAAAGGTGAACTAAAAGAAAGATTTTCACATTTTTGAAAGACTCAGAGCAATATTAAATCTTTAGATTATACTAAGAAATAAAAAATTTTAAATTCTTAATTAAGTATTTGTTAAAAAAAAAAAATTTGTAATTTTTAAAATTTAACAGATAAATTTTTACTGTAGAATTTCGTTCTAAAAATATACAAAAAAAAAAATTTTCTAAGAAA
This sequence comes from Poecilobothrus nobilitatus, assembly GCA_947095535.1. NCBI lineage: Eukaryota > Metazoa > Arthropoda > Insecta > Diptera > Dolichopodidae > Poecilobothrus > Poecilobothrus nobilitatus. The sequence continues at coordinate 249,471,842 of OX352774.1, read as the reverse complement.
ATTTCGAACTGTCCATGTTATTTTCTTTAATTTCCCTTTTCTCGACAGTTTTAATTAATTCTAAATTTAGTTTTCTTCAATTTTTTTTTTTTTTTTTTCTTTAATAGAAATTTACAATACTTATGTTTTTTGCAATAAAGGATAATTAGAATAGAATTCTAAGAAAACTTTAAGAAATTCTCTAAGAAATAATAATTCAGTTCGTAATTCCAAACCATATCAATAACTTTACAAAGTGAAATTGAACGGAACGGTGATAACGATGGGAAAGCTACTTATGGCTATCTATTACTTTTTTTTTGCTCTGGTAGGTGAGAATCTCGAAACACACCAATAAAATCAACGCACCAACTCCCTTTGACAGTGTTGATGGACTACAACCAAACTTAACGTTACCTCTTTTTAAGGCAAATATTAGGTTAGAACGTATGGTACAATTTACTGTTTGGTTTTGGAGATTGGGAAAATAGAAATATGAATAAAAGAAGTTGGGAAATTGGTGATATGGCATATTACTGGATGTTGGAAGGATTGTTTAGTACAAAAATATTGATGTTATTCTCAAAATTTAACGATATCATACACATTATGGTTGACAATTTTTTAGATTTACTTCTGGCAGCAAGCTATTCAATATTCGAGCTATGCGTTATAAATAAATTTCCATGTGCGGAACTGTGCCATCTAGCGATCTTTTAGAATATTTAAGGGTTAACTTGTATAACCCTCCTTTTATCTCTTTTAAAACTTTTAAAAGAAGCTATTAAGGTTTTTATTTCTTCTAAAAAGTCGAAATCCATAATAGATTGGGCGAGAGAACAGAGTACTGTACTGATATATTTCACCATTTATTAAAAATTTGTCGGATGAAGAGCCATTGACTACTACGCGAATCGAGCAATTCAAAAGAAAAGAAATCTCCAATCCATTTAAAACAAAAGTCTATCGCTTGACAAATAATACCTAATATTACTTATTATGAACTACGAATAGCTATGCCAAGTTACAATTTTTTACAATAATTTTCCAAAATTGGAGAACATTCGCGTTAATATTGCAATATATTTTCAAATCTTTTGATATTACCTATATTAACTATAACAAATTGTAATAAGGTACAATTTATTTGTTTATTTACTATAGAATTTATGAAAAAACTTTTAAAAGACTCTTAATTTCAATATCAATAATTTTCTTTTTTTTTGCTTTAAAATCAAAATATCTTTTTGTTATTTGAGATTTTTTTTTTTATTTTTAAATCTAAATTAACTTATATTTTACAATACTGCATTTTTAATATTTAAATAGCAAATTTTTATTTTAGTTTTAATATAATTTTGTATTAATTTATAAAGAGTTGCACATCATAATATTGCAAAATTCAATTTAATTGTTAGCACGCATTCATACCATTAAAAATTGCAAAGAAAAACAGCCTGTATACGATTTTTTTTTTGTCTCTTTCATAATATAATTATGTTTTTGTCTCTTTCATATTATAATTTCTTTTTAAAATTTATTTTAAAATAATTTCTAAATAAAATGATAAAAAATTGAAATGTGGTTTAAATAAGGTTTTGTGCGGACAATTTAAAAACTTTTATTTTTATACCCGTATGAACTATGTTCAAGGGTATAATAAATTTACCATTACGTTTGTGACACCTTAAAGGAGTCGAACTAGATATAGTGTCAAAGGTATGGATCGGGTTCTGAGTCGATTAAGCCATGTACGTAGGCGCAATAAATTCGAGTAGCTGTCATTTACATAAATATAACTCTGTAGTTAACGTAGTTACTAAAACATCTGAATGTTTTTAAAAGATGATCAAGTTTTATAGAAACAGGATATATTACGTTCATACGGGTATCCCAGAGTTGACACAGTCTACTCTACTGCACTCTTCCTAGTGTTTTTTAAATTTTATTTTTTTTTTTATACTTAATTTTGGTTTTTAGTTTTTTTTTGTTTTTTCTCATATAAATAATTTTTTCTACAGTCATAGAAAAAAAATTAAATTTTCGCTTTTATTTATTTTTTTTTTTTATATTCTTCAAATTTTTTACTGTTATTTTTCTAAATGATTCCTTGTGACCACAGCTGGCCAACATGATAAAACAAAAAAAAAAATTTTCTTTTTTTGTAGGACTTTGGATTAAAGATTGTGGAAAGGAAAAATGCAATCAAAATCAAATTAGAGACTGTAGAAAATTGAACTAAAAAATATATCCATTGACATTTTGTTTTTTTTTTTTTGTATATTTAAGTATATACAAAATGTATGTACATATATATATATATATATTTAAATAAACAACAAAATTAAATTCAAGGCTTCTGTTTTTCCCTCATCGTTCATTCACTCGTTGCTAATATAAAATAAAAGAAAGAATAACTCATATAATTACCCGAGTGAAATTAATTGGTATATATAATATACATATATGTTCATATATATTATACATAATAATATTTTGTATTATATTATAATATGTTGATAATAATTATATAAATATTTATAATACGTATACTTACCTATATATATATAATGCACATTCCTTGTATTATAAATATATAATTGTTGATATTTAATATGGCATTTCGATTTTTTGCTATTTTTGTTATAAATACAGGGTGTTCAAATGATTATGATTATATTGTATCCATGTCAGTGAACTGGAACTAAAATTATTTATAGATTTATATAAAAAAAAAAAAATGAAAAGTTATATATTAAACATTTAAAGGCATAAGTATACCTACTTACACTACATTTCCATTCAGTATCTAATAATATAAAAATGTATATATATATATTGTATATACACTAACATTATAAGGAATTATAAAAATTATTAATAATAAGGTATTGTTTTACTACTACAGTGAGTATCATTTAATAAAAACATTAGACAAAAAAACAAATTATTTACGATTTACTAATTTTTAAGATGTAAACATTTTTATTAACGCTGCCGATAAATACTGTTCTATATTAAATAATATGTTTATTTCCTACCAATTACTATCTTTGTAATTAAATTTAAAACTCTGTATTTTACTTGATTGAAAATGGTAATTTAATTGGAAATTTTGAAAGGCATTTAATAACAATGAATATATGCTGAGCATTGTCAACTATTTTATTACTGGATTGATTAGAAAATTATTCTAAGTTGATTTGAGTTGAAAATGTTTTTAACTAAAGACCGACATTTTTGTTTCTGAAAAATATACTACTTTAAGATATTAAATTATATTATAAAGAACAAAAATAATCAAAAATCTATTAAAAGAGATTATTATATTTTCAACAAAAACTCATAATTCGCATATTAAACGTAAAGTAAAATTACTTCCTATATAAATCTACTGAAGTTCTATATAGATCTACTGCAAATACAATTAAAATTAAAATTTTAAAATATCAAATATAGCTCTAATTATAAAGATGAGTTATTGATTTAACTAAGAATTAATTGCATACCATACCAAGTACCTATTGCTTACAGTCTTAAATTTATTTTTATGATACTCACTGTATGTGGAATCTCAAGTATACACAATTTATTTGTATCGGAATGAATTGATAATTTTTTTCTCATGGGAAAACTCTTTTTTTTTTTTCATTATATTTCTTTTGAAATTTTTTTTTTTTGCTTTCATATGTTTTGTATTTTTCTTCTTTTTTTTTTTTTTTTGTTAGATTTTCCCTTATTCTTTTTCCGAAAAATATAATTATTTTTCTTTTTCATATAAAAAAATTCTCATATGCGGATATTTGACAATAATTATGAAAGGATGGATATGAATGTATATTTGTAAATTTATATGTAGATCTACGGTAAAAAATTTAAAGAAAGAAAAGTATCTTGAATATATATTATATAATATATATATATATATATATACATATTTTTATTTATATATATAAAATTCGAGAATGAAATTAAATTCAACGAAAATTATCAAAAAAAAAATCTATAGGAAAAATTTAAAAAAAAAAAAATTTATTTTTTGTTAATTTGACTTTAAAAGTAAAAAAAAAAAAAGAAAAATTTTTTTTTTTAAATTAAATATATTATATAAAAGGTTAAAAACTAATAAAAGACAGAAGAGAAGGTGTAAACAAAAAACAAAAAGAAATACATCAGAAAAAGGATTATGAACTGAAAATTATTTATAATTGAAATATTTTAAAAGGAATTTTTCTTTTTCTCTAAAACTATTTCAATTAAATTCTATGAAAAATTAATTACGATGAAATAAATAAAATATTTTCTAAAATTATATAAGTTAAACAAAGTTTTGAAAATTATTTATTAATTTAACTATGAATACCTAATATAGATAAGAACATTTCATTTTAATAGTATTTGATAAAAAAGCATTAAAATAATCTTATTTAGGATTTTTTTTTAAAAGAAAATTCAAATCGAAATTTTATTTAAAATAGGAAGAAAATTGATTTTAAAATATGTAAATTAAAAATAAAAAAAAAAATGAGAAAAATTGTAATAAAATTTTTAAGAAATATTTTCTTTTATTTAAAAGGATCCGTTTTAAAGGTAAAATTCATGAAAATTTATTTTATTTTGTATAATTCAGTACAATGTCCTGAGTTTACTGGAAATTATTGTTTAATAATTGTTAATTTTATTATGTAAATGAAATAATTTTATTGAAGATTTTCTAGAGATCAATCAATTAAATGTAAATCAAACAGATTTTATTTTAAAAAGGTACTCTACTTCTTATTATTACCTCATTCAAGGCAATTTAAATTTTATTTTATGTTTTTGTGTTGTGATCTGTGAAATGTTTTTATTCTTTAGTTGTATTGGGACGATCACTTATTGAAAATAATTTTTTTCTATTAAATTTGACGATCCGTTTTTGTTTTCTTTTTTCAATAAACCCTTTAAGTTTCAAAAATTTTCCTTTTTGTCTTCGGTTAGAGAATATAATTTTTTTAGTCAGCACCAATTATTGTAAATGATCTGTTCATTAAATTTAATCGATCGTTTTTCTCTCTTTTTCAATCAATCATACAAGTTTTTAAATATTTTCTTTCATCTTGAGGATGATTGTCGTATTGTTTTCAGTAGTCTGAAAATGTATAACACTTCCTATTTATTTTATCTATGTTAATGATGTTATCTCTTAACGTTTAATTATTTTAGTTTAGTCAAGATATCATCAAGATACTGTATGAAGAATTACGGAAAGCTTTAAAAGTTAAACAATTTGAGTGTGTTGTAAGTTATTAGTTATGTTAAAAAGATTGAATTACTTAGTTATCAGTTGTTAAAGTATAAGTAAATTGTGTTAAAGTAAAAAGATATTTTGAACTAACTAAACTAAATTATTTTCCTTCAAACAGTTTGATTGTATATTTTAACAAAACTGCCTAAAAAAGAACTGAGTTTTAACTTTTTCAACTATAAGTATAGATCCTTAAAATGACTATTCATCTAAACTCTTTGCAAAAGTTGTTATTAATTTTAGAGTCATCATTAATTTTGTTGCTGTTTTTTTTTTAATATGACACTACTGTTTTTAATATTGCTCTTTAATTTTCTTTATGTCTATTTCAAGCAAGCTTAACGAAAAAACTAATATTTATTAAGTTGTATACATATAAGTTTACATAATTATTTTTATAATTATATAATAATATAATTTTATTTAAGTAAATTATGAAAATTTGTTAAAGATATGAACATTAAAAACCATTCTTTAAAGTTGTCAAACCTACATAAGTATTATAAAATTTTTGAAGGACATTTTCTCGGACAAACAAACAGATTTAATAGATCTTAAAACAAAAAAAAAAAAATTAATTGAAAATCATAATTTCACCATATTTTTTATTATGAATTGTATAATATTTTCTTTAACTTTTGATTTAAGATATTTATAAATCATTTTATTTCTTAAGAATAATAAATTTAATTGCAATATTGCTGATATTATTGATTTTATTACAAGGAATTAATAAAGGTCCTTTTACTTTTTCATTTAATGAATAAAATTCAATTACATTTTGTTTCCAAGGAATAACCCCTCATTTTGAAAAGTTTTTTTTTATAAAATTCATTTTATTTTATAAAATGGACTTTTAATTGAAAAAATTTTACAGCAAAATTATAATAGAAAATTAAATAAATTATATTAAATTGAAAGAAATTTTCGACCCTCACAATAAATACTTTTCTTTAACAAATTTTTAGATCTTAAATTTTCAATTTTTTGTTTCTTTTAAATCAAAGTAATGAATGAATTTTTTTCTTAATTTGTATGGTCTGTTCTTCAATTAAGATCAGAAATGATTGCTAATTATATTACTTATACATTTTAACGAAATGATTTTATTTTTCATATAAAAAGATATCCTTTTTATCCTGCCACGAACAAGCATTGTCCTTTATTAGCTTGATTATATGTTGTATTGCATTCAATAAAAGAAGGATATTAACGGTAATTAAATTATTTTATAAAAAAATTTTCAAGGTTAAATATAATTTAAAAGAGAAGCAAAAAACAAAAATTTTATTTTGTTATAAAAGTCATAAAAAATTTAATAGTCAATGCTGCTAAAAATTCAAGAACGAAAGTAAATATTCTAAAGAAAAAAAAAAATCATTTTAAAAGCCTTCTCTGTATTACTTTTACATATCCTTTTTTTTTTTTGTCCTTTTTAACTTTTAAACAAAAAAAAAAATATAAATGGATTTAAAATTATTATTAAGTATATTTTTTGTTCTATATATATTCGAAATAATAATTTGGCAATGCAAAAGGCTTGAAAATATGTAAAAGAAAATTATGGAAATCAAAGCGATTTCCTATACTTTTTCTTTCTAATTATTTCCTTATTGTTTAATATATTTACAAAGCAAATTTTTTTTCAGACCATCAAAGTCTATGAATGGCTTTCCAAATCGCCTTTTATAACTAAATCTTGTAGCGCGCTCAGAAAAAGCGCATTTTAGAGTTTTCAGAATACAAAATATATTTCCCATGCTGTATTGATTAGTGTTTCCAATATAAAGTAAAAAATAAAATTAAATTTCATTTTTGTATTTAAAATGTTATTTTTTAACACACGTTGCATCATTAGTCAGAATATTTCTGCACAAAATTTATAAATAATTTGGATCTTACAAAGTGATACTTTCTTACATAATTTTACTCCTTAAAGTTAAAAAAAAAATTTAAAAGCTTTTTTTTTATTTCTTTACCTTTGAATTTAACACATTCGATGCCTCCTTCTCTAATTTTTAACTCTCTGATTTTTTTTTACTTTTTGAAAGTTTAACATAAAACTTTTCTTTTTAATGTCAAAATCCCAAAAAAAAAAAAAAAAAAATAAAAAAAACAAAGATATCAGGATAACTAAAAAGCGTTCATATTCGAATATCTACATAATACATATGTGTAATAATAAAAGAACTGATATAATGTACAGAGATATAAATATAAAACGGCGTATTGAATTTAAGTAGAATTCTGTGATAAAAACATATATGTATTGTAGGTGTATATCAATATATGTATATATATATACTTTACTTATTATATGGACCTTAAAAAAATTTTTATTTCAAAGTAACTATACTTATTATATATAAGAGGGTGCGAACATATCAATTGTGTGGGAAGAATGAGGCTTAACGAAACTTTATCTGTATTTCGTTTTTTTTTTTTTTTTTTTCTTATTTTGGTATTCTTTGAATTTTAGTAGGCTACTTTTCAATACTTTTTATTTAATACTCAAAAATGAAAAGTCAGCATTTTTTGTTTCAGTTTATTGTTTTTTTCCAGAAAGTCTTAAAAAAATTTTATAAAAAATATTTTTATATGTAGTTAGGTATTATATTAAAAAACTTTTCAATAAGTCTGTAATACGTACAATGGGCGGTAAAATGTTTTATATATAATAACGTAGTATTAAAACAAATATATTTTTCTTAGGTTGCATGAAGCGTACTGCATATTTTATTCTGAAATATTAATATTCTTTAAAGTGATTTAAATTTTAAACATATTATTAAGAACAATGCCCAAAGCATTTTTGGTTTTTTCACCTTTTCCAATAAAAAATAAAATTTTTTTTTTTTTTTTAATGCATTTCTCTGCCACATAAATGTGGACAGGAAATTACACAGCCTTTCCTATTTAGGCGTGGCTGTAAATGTCGTAAGGGGGAATAACCCGTACGACGTGTGTGAGATTCGAAGCCACACTTCCTCGTTGTTTACAACGTATTTTAGGCCACCGAGACCCCACACTAGGCCACCGAGACCCCACACTTTTTATCTAATGTAATTTGAACTTTAATTTAAAGGTTGTTTTACTTATTGATAAAATCATAATACTGTTTACTAGAGTTTAGTATACAAAAAAAAATTAAACTTTGTCCGGTCCATTTTGTTCAATATTGTAATACATAACATATAAGATTAAGAATGATTTTGTTGTATTCCTGTATTCGCTTCATCAAACAAAAATTATTTAAAGGGAAAAAAAATATTTTGAAAAAGCCCTTTAATGATACACTTTTTTGCTTACAATCATTCTGTTTCTTTCACTCTAATTATATTTTCTTTTTTTTTTTCTTGTATTACACTTATGTTTGTTTTTTTTTTGTAACTGGCCAAACAGGATTAAACAAGGTGGGCTAAAATAAATGTAGGTATGTGAGAAAATTAAAAGGAATTTATTTTTTTGTGTGGTTTTTCATTTTATTGACGTATTAGGTATATTTCGTATTATGTAATATATATAATGTACAATTTACAAAGGTAGATAAAATGAAATCCACATTCAAAACGTAATAGAAATGGAAAGGGATACCTATATAAGTATTAAGTACTAGTAAAATATTATATAAAAAATTGGCGAAAAATAATATTCTATGAGTAAATAATTAAATATATTGGGTGACAGTGGATATATTATATGTATTTGAAATTTTTTGAAAAGTATTTGTGATGGTAAAAGCAAAAACACAATAACAATGAAAGAAACGGAAAAAGAAAAACTGAAATTAAATAAAATTAAAGTATTTTTCTCAAAGATTTATTAAAGGGGACAATTTAACAGTATAGACAGCCTGGGTAATAAAAGCACCAAACCAAAAATAAAAAAAAAATTTTTTTGGGAAAAAAAAGGAAAAAAAAAGAAAAAGAAACATGAAAAGTTTTTAAATTCACTTTAATAACTACTTATAAAAGAAAAGAAATTTTACACATTTTATATATATACATATATGATTTTCTAAAATGTCTTTCTGAATGACTGAGCAATCTGCAAAACACAAAAGTTAAAAAAAAGAATCTATAGATAACAAATCATAAACTCGTTAAATAATAATCAAAAATCAACAAAACTTAAAAACAACAATAAATAAAAATAATTATATAACAATTTCTATAATTTTTCTTTTTTAATTTATTTTGATTTGCTCCCATTAAAACTTATTACCCATCCTTAGTATTTTTCGGTATTTTGAATTGACTTTTTGAAGGATTTAATGCATTTTCTTTTATCTTTTAAATAAAACGAAATTAAAAGAAAAAAATAATGAAAAAAAAAAAAAAGTTTCTTACTTTTTTTTCATTATTGAATTGTTTTCTTCTTGAAACGAATGGATACGGTAGAAAGTAAGTAAGCGAAAAATTCTTTTCATATATAAAATTTTTATTTTACATAATATGTATGTATATTAATTTTTGCAATCGGTCACATATTATTTTAAACACAAATTCTATACAAACAATCTCAAACACATCATGGTTAGTTTTATTGAAGGATAATAAAATCGAAAAAAATTGAAAAAATGGTTTGGCAAGGTATTTAATGAAAAATGTTTAAGGTTAGAGTTGACCTAATTTTTTTTTTTTTTGCTTGTTTTGGCGAAAATGATAAAAGAGATAGAAAAGTTTTTTAATTAAGATATTGTGCACGTCATCATATTTGTTTGTTTTTCTTTTTAATATTTTTTCCTTTCTATAGTTCAAAGTCCTAAAATCAAAACTTAACATTAAAAATTAAGAAAAAAACTTTTAGAATGCAAAAATTAAAAAAGAAAAACTTATAATTGGGAGAAACTGGAAATATGTGAAATTATTAAATAAAAGAAATAAGATTTTCTAAGCTTCTTAAAATATAATAATTCAGTATTAAAATTCATTTGAATTTTCCCAATACCTATAATTGTTCTTTTTTGTACCTCTAAATAACTTCACCAATTTTATACATCTGGGTTAACTGATAAAAGTTTTTTAAAATTCTAAAACCTTGTACCTTTGTATTCTATTTTTTTAAACTTATTTTTTATTCAACCTGAAATCAATAGTTTTAGAACCAAACTTTCAGATCTATGGCTATCTAAATTATAGATACATTTAAAATATATTTGTTCATCTCCTTAATATACTTGGCGAATAATAAAAAATCACATATATAGAACCCTTTTTCAATTTGACACTATAATTTATTTGATAAATATTATAAATTAATTTATGACAACCCTCTTTTTATTATCATAAAAGTACGGTATAAATATTTTAAATGAAATAAATCATAATAGCTATCTAAGTAATTATTTATTTTAATATTTTTCAAATCTTAAATATTTTTTATACCGAAAAATGAAAACAAAAAAAAATCATTTGAATAACTTAAATAAACCATAATAAAACATTTGGGAATTAATAAGTAAAATTTCAAGAAAACGAAAAAAAAATGAAAATTTTTTAATTTCTAACAAGTTCTTTTATATCTAGTTTATATATTTTCATTAGCTTGGTTACATTTTATTTTTTCTATAAAACAAAACAAAAAAAAGTTTTATTCCACTATGCTAAACACTATAAAAACACAAAAACCAAAATTTAAAACAAAAATTTTTCATTTTAAAAAACATAAATTTATTCATTTGTCGCATACAAGTTCCCTTTTTAAAAATTTTTTTTTTTTTATTAACAAAACATTATGTTTTTTGTTTTTTAATTTTTTTTTTTTTTTTTTAGGGGGACTTGTTGAAAATTTGTAAATTTGTTTCAACCTCTTTTTTTTATTATTCTTATGCCTTCTTCTGTTTTAATTTTTTCATTCATATAGTTTTGATCTCTAAAGTGTTGAACTCATTTTCATTTTGTCGGAATAATTTTAATAATTTAATATTACTTAAATACAAAAAAAACAAAAAATAACAAAAAGATGAAAATAAAATTTTTTATACATTAAACTAAAACGAAAAAGAAAACTTTTTTTTTTATACCTAATTTTGATTTGTTTGGGTTTTAGTTTGGTCCTTGGGTTAATTTTTGTTTTCCTTATTTTTTGAATTTTATTTAAAAAAAAAATACAGTTTCTAATTTTAACTTAAACTGTTTGTTTGCCATTTTTAATAATTTTACATTTTATCATTATGAACTTACAACTCACTCACGCTGAAATTTCAGATCATAAAAGATAAATTTTTAATAAATTGCATATTTCAAGGCGTATTACTAGAAATTTTCATAAAAATATCATGAAAATGTTTTAAATGAGTAAAATATAGTTATTTTTTATGGACCAGAATTGGAAGGCAGTATTCTCTAAATGATTTATTTAGTAGATTTATTTTAAAAATGTTTTTATTCGGTTAACGTTGAAATTTTAATGCTTTCTTTTAAACCTAATGGAAAAAGAAAAGTTTTTCAAAAGTAATCGAAAAAAAATTAAAAAATATTTTTGACAACAATTTGTATTTTTTTATTTGATCAAATTTGATTTCTTTTTTTTTTGTTTTATTGTGAAACAAAGGTCTGCTGGTGGGATAACCTAGTCTTTTCATTTGAAAGAAAAAGCTTTGTATTTGCTATTAAATTTGTTTATTAGAAAATAACATAAAAAAAAAAAAGAATGTAAAGTGAATGTTTGAGATTTCATTCAAAATAGAAAGGGTAAAAAATAATAAAATTAATTTAACTTTTCTTTTAATGTTTTCATTTACTGAAATGTACAGGTAATAATTAAATTATTTTCTTTAGGTATATATAAGTATTATAAGTTTACTTATTTAATTTTCTTTTAATTTCTGAAGTCTATAACTAAGTTAAAAATTTTTTATTGAATTTATTTGAAAAGTCATTTGCAAGAATTTTTCACGATTTAGCGATATATTGAAATTAAGATTTTGTTAGAAATTTTTTAGAAAGATTTTGTTAAATAATTTTGCATTACTTTTTCCTTTAAAGTTTTTCATACATAATTCTCCTACATACACAAACTGTTTAAACCTATATTAATTAGAAGACAATTAACAGAAGACAAGCATCTGATAACATGTCTGTAAATTTAAGTAAAATATTGTTAAGCGAAAAAAAATTGCAAATTAATTAAGGAAGAATATCAGTTAAATGTTTTTCAATTAATTAGATTTAATATATTTTACTCAAAAAAATTGTAATTTTATTTTTCGTCTTTCTTTCAATAATAATTTTCTAATTATCTTAAGTTTCTTTAGATCATTAACTTTATCTTTGCTTTAAGAAAAAGGAATCAACTTAATTAACCTAGATATAAATTTTTTTTTTTCTATTGAAACTCAAAAATAACTTTTATTTCTATGTAAATTAAAATTACATAGAAAATTACAAAGAAAATTTGTATATGAAAATGAAATCAAACTGTTTTAATTTAAATTAAAGACAAACAAAAACACAAACAAAAAAAGAAAAACAACAAAAACGTAAATATAGAAAATTATTTTGAAAACTAAAAATTAATTCAATTAAAACAAATTTTCAGAGTTACAACTTAACTATTTCACTGTAATAAAATAACAAGATCTATGGTATATATATTATATAATATAATTAAAAGTATAAAAAATAAATATATATACAAATAAAACTAATGATACACCACAGGATCTAATTAGAATCCTTGAATTTATATGATACATTTATCTATTCATTTGCGTACACTTATACATATATATACATATATATATATATATACATATAATAATATATAAGAGTAAATATTTATTTCTATATTGTACACACAATATTTATGAGTACTTTGTTTGTATATTTAAATGAAAGGGACTATCTGTAGAATGCAAAAATAATATTGTAGATTTTCATTTTTAAAATTTTTCCCTATAATATTTAAGTTTTGCTATGAAATCCAAGTTGTAGATAGTTAAATTTTATTTTGTTTGTCATAATGAAACTTTAAGTTTCATTTTCTTTTATTATTTTATTTTTATTTTGTGTTTTGTTTTTGTTTTTGTTTTTATTTTGAATAAAATCTAACAACATACAATTTAAAAAAGTAAATTTTTTGTATAAATTTATATTCATGCAGAAGTCCTAAATTCCTTAAGCTGAAAAACAGTAAAATTAAGTAAAAATAAGTGAATTTTTCTTATTTTTGTACAAATATTATTAGAAAGTATGAAACTCTTATTTAAAAATATTTTTTTTTGTTTCTTTTTATGAGTATTTTATATCTATTTTTGAAAAGGAAGTTAAAAATTTTGCAATACACCATTTTTGTTATGACCAAAATAATGGACAGAACATTGTACATACTGCATACTATTATAGTACAAAAAAACTATCTAGAAAATATTCCAATTATATAAACTTTAAATAGTTTACCTTTAAAATAAAGCGTTTTGTAACTTAAATTTTTGGAAAAGAAAATTATATAGCTCTTGGAAACTAAAATGATAGTACCTCACTTCATACATCTATCGTATATAAAAGTATAAAAGCAAATGTTTCTCGGTTTTTTAGTGATTGATAGACTCTTAAACTGTTTAGCCGATCATCATGAAAATTTGTATATAAATTTGTTTTTGCGTATGGGTAGTGTTTTTGGTGCAAATATTTAAACTTTTTCTCTCTAAAATAAAAACGGTTTGATTGGTTGACGCAGCAACACATATCAGTTATTATTCGATAGTAATTATATATAGTTCTACAATTAACACCTTCATAGTTAATAATTTAAGATTGATTTAAACCTAAAATAGAATACAAATCGAATTAGAGACAAGAATGAAAAAAAAGTATTTACTACTAATCCAAACGCTAATGACTTTACAACATTTGTATGAGCCAATCTATTCTTAAGGTTTATTATTTAAGAAAAATTATTGTAAAAAAACGCCTTAAATTTATCCACTTTCTTCTTTAATTTTCATTTTTGTACATCATTATTTCAATTTTTCGTACAATTAAATTTGATTTTAATAATAAATAAAATAACTCCATATCATTTTATTATTATTGTTATTTATTATTATTATTATTATTTTGAAAATTTTCCATCTAAAGTGATTCTGTCAGAATTAAATTAAAAAAAAAATACGAATTTCTTAAATAATTTGAAAATTATTTTAAATTATAAGACCATAAATCTATGAAAAGAATATCAAAATATTTTTTTTTATTTAATTTAGTTTTATTTAATTTTTTTTTTTTTTTGCTTTTCTAAATTTCAAATTAGTCCTTGAATTGTACCTTATGGATACAAAATTTAACATAGAATGATATATACGTATTTAGTTAGAAAATATTATTTTAGTTAATGTTAAAAATTAACATATACCCCCATTCCTAAAACAAACAATGAATGGAAATTTAACTCAAAAAATAAGGAATTATATATATATATATATATTTTTTTTTTTTATTCTAATAATAAGAATACAGTGATGAAGTACAGTGCCATTCAACATGTCAGAATTTCTTGTAATTTTTAATCTGTTCTGTAGTTTAATTTTATTAAAATGTATTTGTATTAGTTTCCCTTATAAGGAAAAATGTATCACTGCTTCGATGAAATTTCTTAAAAAAAAAAATTGTGTCCTTCTTTTCTTATGCAATTTTGTTGTTACCATAGTTTTTTCTTTCCTATTACTTATAAAAAAATCACTTCTCATTTTATTTCTATCCTTACGTTGATATTTAATTTTACTTGTCTATTTTTTTTTTTTTTTTTTTCAGTTTTTCTTTTATTTGCTATGATTGCGCGCTATTCCGTGAAACAAGTGACGTAGTTTTATTAAATAAGAAAAAATGTAGAGAATTCTTTAAATAAATTGTGTTTTAAGATTTTGGAAAATTACACTGAAACAAGTGTCTTAAAAAATTTCTTTTAATATAATAATTATTTTTTATTTGTTTTAATAATTTTTTTTTTTTTTCTTTTTATTTTCAGGTGAGTTTTAATACCAACAAGATCACCTTTTGATTGAATAAAGACAAACAAAGCACACAAAAACAAAATTAAAATTAAAAAACAAAAAAAAAAAGATATTTTTATTTTAAGGAAATTTTTCAAGGTCATAATTTTCTTGTATATTATATACTACCACTACATTGTTTTAATATCGGACTTAACTTTTTATTTGTTAATTTTTTTTTTTTTATATTCAAAATACGATTTGTATTTGATTACACAGAAAGAATTTAAGGAAGAATTTAGAATTAAAAAAGAAACAAAATAAAAACAAAAAAAAAAAAATTTTAAATTGAACTAAGGATTTAGACAGGGATAAACTGTGAATAATACAAAATAAAATTTAATGATTTTAATTATATTATATATTATTGCATAGAAATTAACGATTGTCATTAAAAAAACGCGAAAAACTGATATTCAGGAATATTAAAATATCTAGCATTTTTTTGTTAGCAAGGACAAAATATAAAAGTTTATTTTTTTGTCACTACCTACTTAAAAGAAGCATAAGGGATTCGCAATAAGTTGATTATTACTTATATTAGATTAAGCTTCAGTTTTGTAAATCAATATTTTCAGTTGGGTCTTGATTAAACAATTTACTTAATCACCACTCCATTATTTTTAAAATATTTTATTTAAATTTAAAATATGACGTTATCAGTTATCAACATAGTAACTTCATAATATTTACACTATATTTGGTAGCAAGGAGACTTTGCTAAGAAAAATTACTTTTTACTTCTAATTAAAACATAGGATTTAAACCCTCACTCCTTTGGTTACTAAGACAAATACAAGTCTAATAAAACAAAAAAAAAAAAAAATTAAGAATTTCTAGTTTTTTTGCATATCTAAAGGCGCAAATTTTAAATTTATTCTATTTCTAATTAAAAAATTTTTCTTGTTATTTAAATTCAAATCTAAGATTTATCAAGAAATTTTATTTTTTTTTTTTTTTGATACGTTAGGCAGAAGATTGAAATTAATTTAAATTCATTTAAGAAGAAAATTTTTTATTATGGTTTTATTTTAATGCAATTTTTATACTCAACTGAATTTTAAAATAACCTTGTTAGTTCAGCATTATTTTTATGATTCTATAAAGCAGGTCATTGAAATCTAGGTATTGTACAAAATTATTTTATTATATTTTTATTTTTAAATCCCAATTGTATGCGAAAATATAAAAATTTCATTTTTCACCGAAGGGATTTATTTTTATACATATAAAAAACACAATGATGAAAATTCTGTTTCAATAGAATATTTTGTATAATACTTTTGAAGTAGCTTAGAATTTCAAAAAAATATTTAGACTTTAATTTTGCTACAAAAGGTTAAAGATTAATTTAAGTAAAGTAAAGTAAACTAAATAAAATATAAAATTCTTACTAGCTTTTCTTCGAATCTTCGAATATATTTTAAGAAATTACTGAACCACTCTGTAAAATTTTCCAGAAACTATATTTTATTTTTATTTTTTTTTAAAAGAATATAAAATTTTCTAGTATCTTTTGCTTTGGATTAGAATGACAGGTCCTATAATCTAAATCATAATGGAAAAAAAAAATATAATATAATGTATCCTGATATTTTATATTTTTTATTTTTGTTTTACGTTTTATTTTTTAGTTTTTTTTTTTTTGTTAATATTTTTTTATCTCTATCTGTTTTTTATACTTTCCTATAACGAAATTTGTTGTTATATGTATATATACCGAATTATTATATTAATTTTTTTTTTATAACAAGGATACCTAGGATATTATAGATAATTTTGTATTTTTTTTTGTTTTGAAATTTTTTTTTTATGTTTTTGTTATGTTTTTTTGTCCCATACAAAAAAAAAACAATAAAAAAAAAGATAATGATTTCACATCAATTATATCTGACTTCGAAGTAGAACACCTGTCGACAATGGAAGTAAAAAAATATATATACATATATATATTCATAATTTTACGCATTATAGAAAAATATGTTGTTTTTTTCTTTTTTATTTTTTTTTTTTAAATACAGACACATACATACAAACCAATACATAAATGTATTATTAAAATATGTAAAAAAAAAAAAAAATATCATAATAATAATGAGAATAGGAACTAGGGTATATATTATCCTAATGGATGACAACATGTCCCAGGTTCATAAGTCAAACCAAAAAAAAGAAAAAAAAATAAATAACAGTATGACGTCCAAATATACCTTAAACCTAATAACAAACTAAAGTAATATATATGTATTTGTATATGTAAAGTACATATATGGTGGTAATATAATATCTATGTATATAGTTGTTGAAAAGTAAATAGATAATTTTATTTTTCTATTTTTTAAATTATTTAAGATTAACAATTTTTATTAACAATTTGTATTTTTTTTTTATTATTTTACATAATTTTCCATATTTTTTTTTTTTTTTTGTTACTTAATCCATTTACATTATAAGAATTGTAGGATTATAATAAAATGATTTAATCTTGTATATAATGTAAAATATTATGGTCCGTATTTAATATCGGAAGTATTTTGAAAATTATAATGGCAGCTTGATATTGAATTGGCGGGGTAATTGAGTAATTTGGTTGTAATTGACTTAGAACGTGTCGTGAAATTTTCATAAAGGATATTTTATTTATTTTAAAATTTTCAAATATGGATTATTGTCGAAGTTTTTTTAACACTAAATCTAATTTTACTTCGTAGCCATATCCAATTTTACTTCGTAACACTATGATCATGGTAAATACGTAACACTAATAGTTATTTTTCAAAAATCTCGTTTCAACGAAGTTGTTTTTTTTTTTTTTTTTCAATTCTTTTCTTAACATTTCGTTATTTGAAAAATTTTTTATTTTTTTCAAAATTCCTTTTCTTAAAATTTAATTTTTTTCATTTTTTAAATGAACATTGGACGGCCTAAATAAAATCTGAAATCAAAATAGTGATTTTGATGCTCTTGTTTTATTATCCGGAAATTATTATACCGGTATTATAAAAATCGAGAAATAGTACAAAAGTAATTTGTATCAAAAAAAATAATTTTTTTATTTTTAATTTTTATATTTTTATTCACTGTCAAATAAATCTCTGCAAAATAAATTATTAAATTAAAACTCTAATTTTCCGACCAAACTGTTATATACACACAGTAAAGCTTATTTTCTTTATTTTATCCTTAAAAATTGTATTATTGTACAATATTTTCTGAAAAAGAAAAAAAATAATTTAGCAAGATTTTTAAAAAACGCAATTTTGAAAAAAAAAAAAGGATTTAAAAAAAAAAATTAAAAAAAAAAAAAAAAAAATTTTGAATAAAACAAGATTTAGAGAAACGAACATTCCTACTACTCCTATCTGTTATTGTTGTATTAAATGAAAATTTACAGTATCATTATAAGGAAAAAGGATAGTAAGTAATAACTTAAAATAATAACAATTATATAATCTGTATGGATTAAAACTTGTTTATTGTTATTTTAAATTCAAGATTATCCTTTTTTATTGAAAAAACGAAAAAAAAAACTTAAATACTTAGCTATTACTGTTTAGAAAAAAAATACTTCTTATCTTGTAATCCTTTTTTTTTTTTTTTGTTTTGGTGTTCTTTAAGTAGGATAAAATTTAAAATGTCTAGTTTTTACTGTTAAATATATATATATATATATTTAAAGTAATTGATTTAATTTTAATTTAGAATTTAACTTAAGCAGGTTGTTGTAGAGATTGGGGAGGGGTTGTGGTTGAAGTTTATTTTAGTCAATATAAGACTGTTCTTTAATTTTTATCACATTATTATTAATTTAATGAATAAATTTTTTTTTAAGAACAAAATCTTAAATAATCATAGAGTATTCAAATACTATTAATAACTTTATATTATATTTAAATTATTTTTCATTATAGAATCTGAGATTGAAATATTAAGAATTGTGTTAAGAAAAGTTCATTATCAAATGAAAAATGTTTGAATATCCTTGTGAACAATATTTAACACTCATATTTTATGAATTGCATTTATATTTTATAAAAGGCCGTGTCATAAACGATAAATTTTTACTCATGAAAGTAAAATTTTTAGATAAAGTCTTGTGAATATTTATGGCATAAAAAATTATGATTAAAACATTTTATTTACAATTGGCTAAGGCTGAAGATAATGAACTTTTTAAAAATATATGAATGATAAAGAAAAAAAAACCCAATAAATGTAAATACTACCTTATAGTTTTTTCTTTCAGTTTTATGGAAAAACGAAGAAGTAATTTTAATATATCCCAGATTATATTTTTGTTTATTAACTTATATTTCCCTGCCACTGCCACTGTGATAAGAATTTCGTAAGAGAGAATTATTCTTACGACGTGTAGTGGATTCGAAACTATCCTTCCTCGTTATTTATAGCGTATTTTATACTTTCTTATGCATTAGGTGCCCGAGGCCCTCCAAAAATTTGTATTATTTTGTCCCAGTAATTTTTTTTTATTTTTTCGCCCACTCGCAGTAAAGTTTTCTTCAAATTATTTCAGGGATATCGGTGGCCTAGTACCTAAAAGCGTATATGAAATATGAGCTGAACACCAAAAAAGTGTGGATTCGAATTCTACACATCTCGTAAGAATAATTTCCCCTTACGGTATTTACAGCCACGCCTGAAAAGGAAAAGCTGGGTAATTTCCTTGTTACATTTATGTGGCAGGGGAATAAACTAAAAAAAAAAAAAAAAAAAACAAAAAACTTATTTTAAGTAAGTAAAAAATGATCGATTAGTTCATGACGATAATTAAAAATAATTTTTAATTTTTGTGTATAAAAAAAAATTTATTTAAAATTATTAAAAATTTTAAATGTATATTAATTTTCAATTTAATCATTTATTTGGCATTTTTATACAAATTTGAAAATGATTCAGAAATTAAAATAATTATTAAGGTTATTTAATTAATAGTTGAATTTTTATTAAAAAAAATTATATAGTATTAATTTTAAATAAATTAAAGTTAATGTTATTAAAAAAATTTTTTTTTATAAATACTTACAAGTATTATTTATACAATTTAATAATTAATAGAGTGATTTTTCTGCTTTAGTTATTTTGTTTTTTATAATTATTTTTATAAATTTTTTAATATGAAATATTCAAATGTTGTATTTTTAATAAATTTATATAATTTGTAGGACATTACATTGTTTTTTTTTTTTATTGTAACAAACAATTAAATTTTAGTACTAAAAATTTAATTAAAATAATCTATTGGGTTTTTAAGGTTTTTTTGTAATTAATACATTACCAATTAATATAATAATAATTATTGCAATTAAACAAAAATTTATTTTAGATTGACATTTTTTTATATATTATAATTTTTATTAATTAAATTTAATTGATTGATTGGTAAAATATGTATAGGTATGGATAAAATCGATTATCAGAAATAAAAATTACTTTTATTAATTACTAGCAGAGTACCCGGCGTTGCCCGGAGTACTTTATTGGCTTTATGAAATAAAAATTCTTAACTTTTGTTTCTGCGTTAATATAATTTAATTAATATAGTTACCTTATTACTATGCATTTACAGATTTATGGTAGTTTATATGCATTTATATTTGTATTTATGCATTTATGGTAGTTTATATTCTATTTTTTATTAGATTTAGTTAAATTGAATAAACAGAGCCAAGAATTAGAGACAATTCTTCTACAAAAATTTTTTAAAGGAATCAATAATCTATTGAGTACACAATGACGGTGAAGTGAATTTCAATTATGACCATAATGTAGTACATTTGTTTTCGTAAGTAATGTCACTTCATTTTTTTGTGAATTATCCTTTTAAGCACATTTTGAAAAATTTGTTATTAGGTTCGCTCTGTTCCTCCGTCTGTTTTCCAAACTTATATATTCGTTAATATGCGTTAATACCGAAACATAAAATCGTATTTAAATTATAAAAGACCATAATGTAATCAATTTTTTTTTTGTAAGTAATGTCACTTCATGTTTTGGTGAATTATCAATTATTGGTGAATGAATTTGAATTATTTAAGCACATTTTGAAAAATTTGTTATTTCAGTTCGCTCTGTCCCTTCGTCTGTTAAAACTCATATACTGTTTAATAAAGAGCAATAAAATATTAACTATGCATAGGTCTCTTAAAAGAGTAATGTTGTAGAACAACGTTTTTATATACCCTCACCGTTGGAGATCCTACAGCACCGATAGCTCTTCAAATTTTGAAAAAACTTCTTTTTAAATGCGTACATTTCAGGTTCTGTTTAACATATTTTCAATATAAAAAATACATGATTGTTTTTTACCTTTATAAATCAACCAGAATTTTTTTTTCGTTTAGTTTTTCTAATTATGTTTCCAAATTGATTGGCTAAAAATATGTGTAAAAATTGTATATGGATAAGAATGTAAGGTTTTCTGTTCTTTAAATATGTATGTACTCATTTTTGATTAAATGATGTACAGAAATGTGAATATGTTTTGTAATTTAATTGATTAAGTTTGTAGTGTTTTTAAATATACGGATATTATACATACTATATGTACATATTTCAATGATATTTTATGGGAAACATGTTATACACATGCATCTTATATAGGTAGACCACATGTAAAGACCACATTTAAGTATTGCATTTCTGAATGATGACATGATGATTGTCTAATGTAGGAGATTGTTTCTGTTTTTTAACATGAAAATGTTATGTTGTTAAGACTTAAAAACAGTATTCTTAAGATACTTAATAAGGTTACTTTAATTACTGTTCTATATTAGAAATTTGCACTGAAAGGTTTTTATGGAATATTAGAAACAGTATAGATAAAAGTAAAGAGTGTTGCAAATATCTTTTTATACCCGTACTATAGGATCGGGTATAATAAAATTACTCCTCCGTTTGTAACACCTCGAAATAAGCGAGCTAGATATACCTTCAAAGGTATGGATCGGATCAGAAAAAAATTCTAAGACTTTTGAGCCATGTCCGTCCGTCCGTCCGTCAGCACGCTAACTCAAAAACTAAGAAAGCTAGAATCTTGAAATTTACACAAAATATTTTGGGAGTAATTTGTAGGTTCCCTATTTTTTTTGGTTGAGTTTGGACCAAGCCTTAGGGTAGCTCTCGAACACCTAACTTTTAGATCCCCACATTTTTTTTGCAATAGAGCTATGAAATTTTAACTGCTGATAGATCTCACAAAAATATTAATTTTATTTTTAATACTTTTTTTTTCTAGCCCCACCCGTTACGGAGCTACAGCTTCCCAAAGGTTCAAAAAAGCTCTATATTTAAATTTATATAGCACAAGTTGTATAAGGTATATCTTCATTTTGAAAATGCCAAACGATTACTACTTTCATTAGCTTTAAAAGTATATATACAATAAATATATATTTTTGGCATACGGTGTCTTAATTTACCGTTATGCGAAACTAAAATTTTGCAAAATTCTTTAACCCTTCCATCTTCTAAACGGTTAAAGTTAGAAACTTGAAATTTTGATAGAAGTTAGATCTTTGAAAATTAGTATGAGTCATTTCAGAAATTTTTTTTGTATGACCCCCCGTTTAGGAGCTATAAGGGGTCAAAAACTGAAAATTTTCTATTTTTAAACACCTGTAACTTGAACACCTGTTAAAATTTTTTTGAAGTAATACACAAAAATTAAAGCTCCAACATTATACTCTTATTTCTGTTAACAACTTTTTTTAACAATATAGGGTTACTTTATAATTGACGAAAGTGTTACTTGACTTTTTCAAATTTTCTAACAAATTTCTTTAACGAATTTTTTCCATTTTGTTTTACTCAATAATTTGAAATTGTTGAGGATATAATGCGTAGTACAAAAAAATGTAATTAAATAAACAACATAACGGTTGCTTGAAGAATTTTTATTTATATGATATTGATATATATACATACTTATATAATATCATGTTTATTTACATATCGTATATGTCACTAGTGAATGAATGATAAGAGTATAGATGTATATTATATAGCGCCGTATTTACATACATATATGTATTATATTGTACTTATAAGAAATTATTCTGTCAATGGAATATTTAAATATAATATAATATAATATTTAAAATTATATTTACTGTTTTCTACTTAGTAAATTTAATATACATTTACCGCTTAGTATTAAATGGTACTATAGAATATTTGAAAAAGTTTTGGATTGATAATCGTTATGTGGAAGGTTAGAATCTGCTTTTGAAGAATGTACATATAAACATATAGTTTGAATATATGTACAACCCATAGTTCTAGAAATTATAAAATTCACCCAAATTATTTTAAAATACTAAAATATTAAAAAAATAATATTGTAAGCAGAGTGACAGGCTGTGAACATACTAACGGTTCGTACGGGTATCTAAGAGTTGACAAAGTCAACTGTATTCTTCCTCGTTAATAATAATAACAATACAAAAAATTATGCAGAATATTTTTAATAGATGCTCGTGCGGAAATGGATTAATAAACGTTAACAAACATTTTGTCACAGACTTTATTTAGAACCATAAATTCATCCTCCCAAATTAGACCGAAATTAGAAACAAAATTTTTTTTTGACAGTCTATCGTGTCGAAATGTGTTAATGTATCACAACAAAATTTATTGAATGAGTTTGTGTGCCAAAGTGCAATACTTGTGCAAATTTTCAATTGGTCAAATCGTTTAAGCACAACAACAAAAAATGAGACATTTCTTGGCCTGAAGCCTGATGGGTTAATGTATCGTAACCAAATCAACTCAGAAAGCTTTTGTTATAAAGACCTACACTTTTGTAAATTTTCAACTCAATTGGTAAAACGGTTTAAGTGCGACAACAAAGAAATTAAAAATTTTTATTGAGCCCTGGTGCCGAAACGGGTTAATGGATCGTAACCAAATCTCCTCAGTGATCTCCTGTGGTAAAGAGCTACACTTTTGTAAATTTTCAAATCAATTGGCAAAACCGTTTAAGCGCGACAACAAAGAAATTGAAAAACTTCATTGAGTCCTGGTGCCGAAACGGGTTAATGGATCGTAACCAAATCAACTCAGTGAGCTCCTGCGGTAAAGAGCTACACTTTGATAAATTTTTAACTCAATTGGCCAAACAGTTTAAGTGCGACAACTAAGTAAATTACAAAACTTCACTGACCCCTGGTGCCGAAACGGGTTAATGTATCGAAACCAAATCAACTCAGTGAGCTCTTGTGGTAAAGAGCTACACTATTGTAAAATTTCAACTCAATTGGTCAAACCGTTTTAGCAGGACAACAGAAAAATTTAGTGAACTTTGTTCGGCTCTCGTGCCCAAACGGGTTACCGAATCTTCATAAAAATTTGTCACAGGCTTTTTTTCAGACCATAAAACCACCATACAAAATTGGACATAAATCGGAAACAAAAAATTTTTTGGAAGCCCGCCGGGTCGAATCCGGGTAACATATTGAATCCAAATTTCTTAGGCACCCGTCTAATGCTGGGAAGAACATTTGTACAAATTTTCAACTCAATCGATCAAACCGTTTAGGCAGGACAACGAAAAAACGAAACGGCTTTAAATGGCTCTCGGGCCGCAATGGGTTAATGAACCGAAACGCGATATAGCCTATAACACTTTCCGGGGTCGTAGGAACGTTCCTGCAAAATTTGGTTGCAATCGGACTGGTGGTTTTTACGTGAAAAGGGCACAAACAAACAAACAAACAAACAAACAAACAAACAGAATTTCTTCCTTATTTATTAGATTTAGTAGCATATTAATTATTTAGTAGCAAGTTTCACAGTACAATTAACGAATTATACGTAACTATATATATAAGTATTTAATGTTTATTATATGAATTCTATATACTGTATATTTAATGTAGATAATTCCCCTTAGTGCCGAATATTTAAATAAGTATAATTAGTTTTTGTTTACTTAAACAAAAAGATTCAGTTTTTTTATTTTTTTTTTTTATTGGTTATTAACTTAACTTTATTTAAGCAATTAACATTTAAGCATTTAACGTATTTTAGTTTCATAATTAACATTTTTTTTTTTATTTTCTTCTTACTCCATTTTCGAGCATTAGGACTTCTATTTAAAGTCTTACCATTCTTCTCTATTTGTTGTTGTTCCTTTTATTTTTAATCTGCATTACATTCTTAATCTGCTATCTCTTTAGTATTATTCTTTTCCTTTTTGTACTGGGTTTCTTTGTTGTTCTGAACTCACTTTTAGGGAGTTCCAATTTAGAGTCATCTTTGTTATACAATCTTCATTTTTTCTTAGTAGTTACTATACTAGATACATACTAGAAAATCCCCTGTGCAATTGCACAAATTCTATAGATTCAAAAACATTTACGTTATCATACTGACTCCCTTAATAAACTACCTAAAAATTTCATTTTTACATCAGCACCATTAAAAAAAACGTTGAAATCACTTACTTACTTGTAATAGAAAAAAAACATAAAACAAATCTAAACACATAAAATTAAAAATGTTAGGTACAGTTTATTAATTTATTCTCGCCATTTTTTCGTGGCGATAATTTTTGACAGTTTTTTAATTATTGAGAAAAAATGGTCCAAGTTAAAAACACATTCAGGGTAAAAGTTCGTGCCGATATCTCAAAAATTGTTTGAAACACATGTATAAAGTGCACAATAAAAACCGGTGAAAAACCAACCAACACCAACCGCCACGATATTTTTTTTTTGTTACATTTAAAACACTCCCAATAATTTTAATATTTGTTAAAATTTTACTCTCTATTTTTCTTTAGTTTTAAAAAAAAAATTTTTATGTCGATGAAAAACAGTTGTTTTCGCCGCGAAATTACTTCAATTACCAAAACTACTTTCAAGTCTTTTGCGTTTATTTTTTTTTTTGTTTGAAAAAAATTTGCTGAATTTATTTTATTTAAATGTACTTTGGAAAAGGTCTTTGGTATATTTAATAAAAGATTCATGTCTCTGATAATGTAATTTCATAAATTTTCGGGGTCTTTTTTTGTGACGGTCGTTTTCGACAGCTTTTTAATTTAATGGTCTAATAATAAATTAGTACAAAATTATGAATCTACTGTGAGAGAAGGCTTCTAAAATGATATTTTCTATGTTATTTTTTCTTTTTTTTTAAGAAAAATACCCATTTCTATAATATTTAGTAAGTTTCTGATTTCTGTTATGAAATATAATTAGCTAAGTCTGCCGAATTTTATATTAATAAAAAAAATTCGAATATTTTATGTTATATCAAAAATTCAGCTTAAAAAATCAAAATTCTAACCTAAATAAACAAAACTACTATAAAGTCTATTGCGAAGCTTTTACCAGCTTTTATAATAGTGAAAACAAAATCAAGAATTAAATCGGCCTATTATTTTTTTCTTATAAATATAAGGCTTACTATAAACTTTGCTCTTTTCACTTTCAGGTCTTTTAATTTTATTAAGAGTATTTTTATTTTTTTCAAAAGAGTCATTTGAAAACTGCCAACAAAAGAATAATAATTTATTTTTAATTTACCGCTGCGACCAGTACATAATGGATGTGGCGGTAAAATTTAAAAATTAAAAATTTGTTTTAAATTTTGTGTCGAAAGTACTTTTTAAAAAGTAAATATTTGTGTCTCTGATAAGACTTTTAGTCGAAGATTTTTGTCTCTGATAATAAAATTTTGAATTATTAAATAAATATATAGAAATATCATCATTGCCAGTTTAGTTTACATTCAGTGTGAGTGGTTTATTATAGAAATAAAATATTTTTTTTTACATGTTGGCAAGGTCTTATCATTATATTGTGTATTGTGAAATTCAATCATTAATTTCAGGTATTATATTATCTGATCTGATTAATAAATCTTATTTTTTTCCATGGCTAACAATATTATTAATGGTCTAACAATAAATTAGTACAAAATTATGAATCTTTTGTGAGAGAAGGCTTCTAAAATGATATTTTCTATGTTATTTTTTTCTTTTTTTTTTTAAGAAAAATATCCGTTTCTATAATATTTAGTAAGTTTCTGACTTCTGTTATGAAATATAATTATTTAAGTCTGCCGAATTTTACATTAATAAAAAAATTTCGAATATTTTATGTTATACCAGTTCTACCGAAAATTTAGCTTAAAAATCTAAATTTCAACCTAAATAAACAAAACTATTTTAAAGTATGTTACGAAGCTTTTACCAGCTTTTATACTAATGAAAACAAAATGAAGAATAAAATCGGCTTATTATTATTTTTTTCTTATAAATATGAGGTTTACTTATAAACTTTGCTCACTCTCACTTTTTCACTTTCAGGCTTTTTAATTTTATTAAGAGTACCTATTTTTATATTTTTTTTTCCAAAACAAAAATTGAAAATGCCAACAGAAGATTAATAATTTATTTTTAATTTACCGCTGCGACCAGTTCATAATGGACGTAGCGGTCAAATTTAAAAATTAAAAATTTGCTGAATTTATTTTGATTGAAAATGTGTTTTTTAAGTATGTACTTTTCCTTTTTTGACTGTACTCACTTTTAATGAACGGTTTGTGTCTCTGATAATACTTCTAGTGGGAAATTTGGTCACTCGTAATAATATTTACTAAATTTATTTATATTTTTAATGAACGGTTTGTGTCTCTTGATAATACTTTGAGTCAAAAATTTGTGTCTCTGGTAATAAAATTTGAAATTATTAAATAAATATACAGAAATATCATCATTACCAGTTTAGTTTACATTCAGTGTGACTGTTTTATTATAGATATAAAATATATTTTTTTACATGTTGGCAAGGTCTCGCCAACATCTTGTGTATTATATTATAGATATGGCTGATTCACTTCCATTTTCATCTGATAATTTGCTTCACTATAAATTCTTTATTTTGTTAACTGCCATAAATCTCTGTATTCCTTATCCTGTTTGGCCATAATATTTTTGTTTGCTCATAAAATTTTCCAATTTCAAAAAAGGAGTGGTAGAATTAGTTATAAGACTAGTAGTACATAGTTTAATCAGTTATTGTAAATAAAAATTATTTTTCAAGACAGTAAAACCAAAAAGTAACATGTGATCTTAATTAGGTATGGGATCTTCCATTTGAAAATAAGTATTACTTGGATATACTTAACTAAAGTTGCTATAAAACAAAAAAAAAAACAATAAACGGAAATAAAAAGTTTTCATTTATTTATTTTATTAAATATTTTAATTAAATATAACCATAATTCATTTTAATTAATGAAAATTAATTATATACGTACACACATATTATATTATATTATTTTTTTTATTCGTATCAGTAAAGTATTAATAATATATATATACGTATATAATATAATAAGTATTATATAAAATTAAATGATAATTTCATTTTGTATTAATAATACAAAGAAAAAAAAAAAAACCAAAAATATTTAACAAATTAATTACCAAAAAAAAAAACGAAAAAAATGAAACGAAAAATTTTTTAAAAAGTTTCCGTTATCCTTAATCAATTAGTTTTCCATTTTCCACAAATTTTCTCTGTTTTTTTTTTTTTTTTTTTTTTCTTTTCAAATTATTTCATTTATTTTTATATGTTCTTAGTATTAAAGAAAACCGTTAATAACTGTTTTTATTTTTTCTTTTTTTTTTACTGTGTGTAATTCAAAAAAAAATAAAAGAAAAAAAAAAAAAAAAAAAATACAGTAATACCGGACAGTAAAATCGGAAGAATGTCACAGGAAACGTATAACAAAAAAAAAAAAAAAAATAACAACAAAATTATGTTTTTCTTTTTAAAAATTGTACAGATGGTTTACTTCCTGATTTTTTTCTTTTTTTTTTTTTAGTAAATTTTATATTATTTTGTTTTTTTTTTGTTTTTTTTTTGTATATTAAAAAGTAAATTAATTAAATTACAACTTTGTAAAATTATTCAGTTTTTTTTTGTTTTATTCTTTTTTTCCACAAAATAAATTGATATTTTTACAATAAATAAAAAAATAATTTGTTTTAATGACGTTTAAAAAAAAAAAAAAAAAAATATGTAAAATATTTTCAATGCTGTACAGTTAATAAAGTTGTTCCATAAAATAATAAGATTTATATTACAACATGAAGAAATTTGAAATTTTTACTAAATAACGAATTAAAATTTAGAAAACAATTAAAAAAATTTAGTTATTTATAGCTGGACCACTGTTTGTCTGTTTATCTGTTTTACAAAACTTTTACACAGTTTAAGATACAGTAATGCAATTTTAACGATGGATTGATATTTTGAAGAATTTAATGTTGTAGAAAAACTTTTTTTATGTAGTCCTTACCATTATGATGCTGTTTTTCTGTTACTCCACTAGGGAGCATAGTAGGGCTTCCACTTGAAATCTGCATTGTGAAGCTACCACCCTTTAAAGTTTTAAAACAATCCTATTTTCAAATTAAAATCTTATTAAGTTAAAAATAAACGACTGTTGATACATAATATTATATAAAGATTTAAATATTATATGGAAAAAATGTTCATAATTTTACTTGTCCGAAAAAAACATTTTTTTTTTCTAAGATTTCTTACATTTTTTAGTAGATATTTTGAACAAGAGGCTTGCGAAGTGATTTTAGTCAAATTCATAGATAATTCTAAGATTTAATATTATATCTAAACGATTTACGACATCCTTTTATTTAAATATCGTCTCTTACCAAAATCTGAAGATGTTAAATACTAATTATTAAATTAATTCTTTAGATATATGTACCTACATTATCATGCCAGAGTGTTCTCATTACCATATGTTCTTTTCTTTTCTTTTAGTTTAATTTCATTAATTTTTTGTAATTGATATGATTTTCATAATCTTATACAAGATTTCAATATGATGATGGTATACTTAGAATATATACATACATATAATATGTTGTAGGATTTTCATTTATGCACAAGATAATGAGTCGAATGCTGAAAACTGAGCTTAAACTTAAAAATCTTACTTTTCCAAATAAAATCTAAACTTAAACTCGCAGTTTTTTTTTTTTTTTTAGAAAATGTGAGATTTGAGTAAAAAATTCAATATTATGCATTCGACCCACCCACTATCTATTATGTATACTAGATTTTCTTTTCCATTATACAGTAAGGACGTATGCACTTTAACTGCGCAATTAAATTAGAGTATAAATTGTAAAAAAACATAGAATTATTAACTTTATAATACACATGCATTTTTTTTGAAATATTTTATTACAAAATATTAAGTACTTCAAATATAAGTAACATATCAATTTAAATTTAAATTTTCTTTTTTTTTTTGTTTTTTTATATATTAATTTTAAAAATTATTTTTTATTGCTATTGGTTTACTTTTGAAATTTAACTGAACTATATATATTAAAAAAATGAAAAAAAATAACGTTAAAATTGTAAAAAAAAATATTCGTTAAATGCAAACAAATAAATGTTATAATACATATTATTATATATAAAAGAAAAACAAAAAAAAAAAAAAAAACAATTCTTTTTTAAAATTTACATATTAAATACTTTTTATTTATACCTGTAATAAAAAAAAAAAATATTAATATACATACTGTATACATTGTATACAACATGTTTCATATGCATGAAAAAAATTAAAAAGAAAATTTTTTATTTCCATTTAAAAGTTTATGAAAATTGTTTACAAAAGAAAAACAAGAAATTAAAATAAATGAAAGAATATTCTTGCTTTTATTTATATACATATATATATATATATATATATATTTTTTTTTTTTTTTGAATACCTGAGGCAACACTATTATTGTAGTTTATTGCATCATTGCATTGCAAACATTTCTACTTATTAATTATCTTCATCAATATAACAGTTTATCATATTTTTTTTTTTTATCCTGTTTAAATGTTTTTTTTTTTTCTGTGTATTTTCATTATGGTCTTTAATTATGCAAAAATTCTGAAAAAATCCGTTTTTCTTTATTTAATTTGATTTTTTTTTTTGTGATTTTTTTTTTATAAATCTTTTATTTTAATTCTGTATGTAAATTTGAAGGTGTATTAATTTCTCATTTAAAAAAATTAAAATATTTCCTTTTAAAAACGCAAAAAAGAAACAAAAAAAAAAAAAACAATTTATAAAAAAAATTTTTTTTTTTTTTATTATTAATAATAAAAATAAGTAAATAAAGTTTTTAAAATTATAATTAAAAACTTGCATTAATGTTTTCAATTCTGTATTTTTTTTTTTTTTTGTCTTTAAAAAAAATTTAAATTATTGAATTTTTTCAATAATGTCAGAGTGACGAACGAAAAACTTTATGACAAAACTTTAAATTTTTCTTTTTTTTTTTTTGAGGAAAATAAAAAGAAAATTAATTTTAATTTTATGTTAAAAAAAAAAAGAATCGGTTATTTGGCACTGCACAGGTGATAAAAGCCTTAAGTTTTATTCAATAACACTTTTATTATAAATTTTATACACTTTATTTTCATTTATTATATATATATTTGGAAACTTCATTTTATATAAAATAATAACAGTTATGTCTTTAATAGTTAAAAGGACATTGCAAAAATTATCACAAAAATGAATATTTTACAAATTAAACTGAAGTTATTATATTTTTTATGTATTCATTTAATTTAAAAAAAAAAAATACATACGGAAATGAAAATTAATGAAAATCTTATTATTTGTTTGGTATTATAGAGTACAAAATATAAAATGTTGTTTTATATATTTTATTAAAAGAAAATTTTGTTTAAAGAAAATTTCTGCGAATATTTTAAAATAAATGATTAATTAGGATTCCGGTTTGAATTGAATTTGCTTGAATTTTGAGTTCAGTGTGCTTTTTACTGATTTAGTTTATATTTATGTAGGTTGTTAGGTAGGGTTCACTCCAAATATATCTTGGTTTGAAACATGATGTGCATATGTTTCTACAATGTATGTTAGAAGCGTTTCGTATTTTCAATATTATTGGACTCATCAATAGGCATTTGTATTGTTAAAATTATATAAATCCTGTTTAAGCGTAGGCAACTCCTGTTTAAGCTTAGACAACTCCTGTTTAAGTTTTTAATTTGTTCTAATATAGCTAAATGAATTATTATACATAAATCATCTGCGAGCTATTAGGACAAATCAAAAAAACTTTTATGTGAGACGTATGTGTATTATAGGTAGTTTATTTTTTTATATGATCATTTTTTATGATTTTAATATGTATGACCGCATTTAATACTAAAACAAGAAAAAACACATCTTTTTTCCTAATGTATCAATAGTGATACATGTTTCCAGAAACTTTTTTTTATGATCACTAAATATAAGAAGAATCTTTTTAAAAAGATAAAAAAATTACCGATTTGTTGTATTACACTTTGTCTAAGTCTTTGTCCAAATTTCTGGAATAAATTATTTAACTGGGAAGGACACCATATATATATAGAGTCAAAGAATTGTTGGTGTCATTTTTAAATTGTTTTTATTCTATACTATATAATAAATTTTCATAGGAATTTTTCAAAAACTATGAACATTTTTTAAAAAACAAAACGAAAGAAAAATTATTTGATGATAACATGCAAATGTCTTACTTATTACTTTAAAAACCACCATTAACTAAAAAATTATTATACCTTTTAGATTAAAAGGATTTTTAACAGTATTGTATAAATCATATTTTCTTTTACTTTTGGAAATTGTTTAAGCATTATGTCGACATAAATCATATTCTAATATAAAAAAAAAAGAAAAAAAAAAAAATTTATTTATTTACTGTTGAAAAAATGTCAAAACCAAACAATAAACTACAAAAAGAGTTATTTTCATTTATTATTATTCAAATATTGGTCAGTTCAGAAAAGTTCTTTCAATGTGCATCACATCATCAAAAATAAAAAAAAAAAAGTACAAAAAACCGGGCCATACTCACATGTGATGAAAAAATGAAATTTGATTGTTCTGACTAATGTAGGAAAAAAAAAAAAAAGTTTTATGTGTGTGGTAGCCATGTGAGTGATGATTTACATATTTTTACACTGAAAAATTTTTTGTTCCTTTTCATTACACTTCTTTTTTTTGTGGTTGACGACAACTCATTGTAACTTTTTTCATATACATATAAATATGGGTAAATTAATGAAAATTGTTATCCTGTTGCTATATAAATATATTTTTTTTTTTTTTTCTTTTTTTAAATTTTTTGTTTGAAGTTTTCATTTAGATTTATTATTTGCAAATGTATATGTATCTATATATATATATATATAAGATATATTTTAGTAACTAGAATCTATTCGTATAAAGTATATGGCACCGATAACTTATGAAACTATTTTTTTTTTTTTGAATAGATTTTGAATAGAATTTTAGATGAATTTAATGAATTAAACAAATACTAAAATTGAAGGTAGGGGTCATAGCTAAAAATAATTGTTTTTACTCCATAGCATTTGAAATTGCATATGACAATTGGAAGTAAAATAAAAATCTAAAAAAAAAAAATTAAATAATTTGACTCATAAGTTTTTTTTTTTTTTATAATTTAAATTAAAAGTAAACTTTTTGTAAATGAAATTTTATTTTTTGGGAAAAGTTTCGTTTATATGTCCAAAAGTTAAATTGACATAGTTACATGATGCATTGCAAGTAATGATATTTTTTTTTAGATAAACTTTGATAATTGAAATAACTATGAATAATTGTGGTAGTATATAATAATATAGTTATATATAACAAAGGTTAAATACACAAAAAAGATTCAAAAAATGAATTACATTAAATATTTTTCTTTTTTTTAATTATTTTAAAGTTAAATTTAATTTAAAACAAATTTATTTTTAAACAATCATTAATCTGTTAATAAACTTTAGTCTAGCATTGAATACGAGGAAAATAGTCTAGGTTTAAAAAATATTAACTGTATAATTGTGTGAATATAAAATTTAAATAAGAAAAAATTTGTTGTACCTTGTTAGAGTTGAAAACACGCCATTCATCTAATTGTTGACTCCCTGGAGATTTATCTTGACATCCGTCGTAATGTTAAAGTTCCTTTCTCTTTTCTTATATAGATATTTTGTATTGTAGGTAATGATAACTTACTTTGATGCAATTATATTACTGATGTCATCACTCAAACAATTCAGTGGTACTTTGAAAGTATTGAATTTACTCAGTACTCAAGTACTCAGGTGGATTGTATTTAGGTACTAAAGTCATAATTTTTCTTCATTTACTGTCAGAACAGACAAATTATTTGATACTTATATTTACATACAATGTATTCCTTAAAGTTAATGATTTTTCGATTTACAATAATTTGTCAACAATTTAAAATGAATTTAAACAGATTCATAATGCACTTACCTTTAAAGATCTCTTTTTATTCTCCTTATCTTATCCCATACAATAACTACAGCTTTTAATACAAAGAAACAAATTTCTAGACTGTGATTTATGCATAAAAAAAAAAACAAAAACAAATATGATGCCGAAAATTGTATTCAATGGAAAATCAGTATCCCAGCTACCAATCCAATTAAATGTTTTTTTATTCTTTGTTATTAATATGTCTATATAGTTACAATTTTCATATTAACATAACTTTACTTTATTCAAAATTAAAGTTAAATCGATTTAAATAATATTCAATCTTCATTATTGTTTTTTTTTTTTTTTTTCTTTATTTAATATTTATCATAATTTAATAATATTTAATGTATATACGTGCATACCATATTATAGATAATCTATTCAATAATTTCAAATTTGAAAGAAAAGTTATCATATTTTCTTTTTAAAATTGATACGTCGTATTATAACAAAAAGAAAATAAAAGAAAAACTATAATTTTTACCGAAAATTCTATAATAAAATATTGCATATATAAAACCGTTATTTGAAAAAGTATTAAGAATGAAAAAAAAAAAAAATTTTTTATTCAATTTCGTTTACAAAATGTCTAACTTATACTGTAAGTATATGAAAATTTTCTTTTCATTTAAGTTTATTATATAAATTTTCCCATATATAGTGAAACATTAAATTCGGAATTATTCTAAAAGAAACTGTCTTTTACTTTTAAATGAAAAAAATCTGATAAATTTTATTATTGTCTACTACAAAATATCACAAGGATTTTCTTTTTAATGTTTCATATATAATATAAGTATACCTATATAAGTTATATCTATTAGCTAATACTATAAGTATACGTAAAAAAAGAAAATATATATTTAAATTTACGTGAGCTCTTGACTAAATGTGGTCCTTACAAAAAAAAATTGAACTTTTTTTTTTTTCTAAGGGAGGTGGGAATCTTCCAAAGACACCAAGAATTTCCCCTTGGCAGTGTCAGATTCTTACTGACTAAACCCACCTCCCCCTTTTAGCCAATATAGTGGGATGAAACCCTTACCTGCGAACGCAGTATATTGGCTAGGGTGTGGGGATAGGAAAGGATATGAAATGGATACGGAAACATTGAATTGGGAGTGGGACTGTAAGGAAACAATGAATCCGCCTATTATTATTATTTTGCTAACAGTGACTAAAGCCGTCACAATAGTTACAACATGTAAGTAGTAGTATATATATTACTACTTGAGGTAATTATTGAAGGCAACCCCCACTGTCACTGTAGCGGCTGTTATTATTGGTATTAATATTCTTATTAATATTATTATTATTTTACTACAGAGTCAGCGCCATCAGTGGATTACAACGTGCAGCAGTATATAACATTTTACTTGCATGATAAAACCAAAGATAGCCCCACTGTAGTA
Source organism: Poecilobothrus nobilitatus (assembly GCA_947095535.1). Lineage (NCBI taxonomy): Eukaryota > Metazoa > Arthropoda > Insecta > Diptera > Dolichopodidae > Poecilobothrus > Poecilobothrus nobilitatus. The sequence goes on along the minus strand of OX352774.1, from coordinate 249,435,784 downwards.
GCTATTATTATTATTATTAATGTTATTTAACGTTAATAATAAACAAAAAATAAAATTTAGAATTACCTGGTAAAAATTAGATAAAAACCTAATAATCTCACAAAATATTCTAAACATTATTAAAATTTCAAATATTATCGTATAAAGTTGTAAGTTCTATTTATTGATACAACGGAGAAAAAAAAAAAAACATTACATAGGTATGCCATAAATTATAGTATGAAAAATATTAAAATAAACTAAAAAAAAAATTTTCCAAATAATTTTAAAAGAATATGACAGTAATAAATTTCGTAACCCTTTTAGTACCACTTCAAAAAAAAAAACAAAAAAAAAAAATAGAAAAACCAATTTTTCCGATAGATCACATATGATAAAAACTTAAATTTTTCCGATAGATCACATCTGATAAAAACTTTGACAAAACAACAAAATAAAAAAAATTTTGTTATCCAAGTTGTATTCCATGAAATGCATCGCATATCTACCATATATCGAATAAATTATAAATATTATAAACCCATCTATAAAATAATTTGTTAGAAAATCCCTAAACTGGAATGATACTTACAACTTCCTGAAACAAAATATTATAACTACTGTTAAATGTGTTTTTTATGTAATTTGCATTTTCTTTTTTTTTTTTTTTTTTTTTTTGTATTTATAATAGAACAAAGTTTATTTGTGATGCATTTTATAACTTAACTTTTTATAAGTTTTTTGCAGTTAGTGACTGATGTCAATAATAAATAATTTTTTTTTTTTTTTTTATAGTTTTTCTTTTCTAGATTTTTTTTTTTGGTTTTTTTTTGTATTTATGGATGTGTATAAATGAGTAATAATAAATAACAAAGAAAATATTTTAAGGACGAATTATTTTCATACAATTTTAGCATTAAGTAATGTATCTTTACTTAGTATTATCCTTTGGGAGTTCTCTTTAAAAGTTACCACATTTGTAAAATTAGAAAATGGCTTGACTAATTTCGATTGCAATCTTTCAAACAATAATAAAATGAAGATTAATTATTAAATTTTTTTTTCACTGCAACCTCATTAGATATTTGAAAAGATCTCATTAGATAATTGAAAGAGGTTCTCATTATATATAATTGAAAGGATTTCATTAGATAATTGAAAAGTTCTATGTATTATAAATCAATTCTAATGGATTAAGACATTTCTTTGAACAAAACTTAACTCTAAAGAGATGCAAATGGTTTTACAGAATACTTATAATATTTTGTTCTATCTTTGAGATTTTTTTTGTAAAAAAATTTTGTTCCCTAATATACTTACCATAAAATCAATTGCATTTTTTTTTTTTTTTTTTTTGATATAATTTTGTTATTGCATTTTTTTATATCTTTTTGCAAGAATTCAGCTATTTATGATTACTGAAAAAAAAAAAAAAATACAACAATTGGAAATAAAGAAAGCAAAAATGATAACCAATTTTTTTATATCTTGCAGTAGCACATAAAAATATCTAAGGAATAATCAAAATTATATACCAATATACAATGATACCATAATAAGCATATATCTATATCATGTTATTGAAAATCATAACGGTTTTTTTTTTTTATTTCTGTTACAAATATGACTTGTTAGAATAATTCTTTTATCATCATCATAATCATCATCATCATATACATTAATATCAGTATCAATATCATTGCAATATTTATCATCGTCATAAATGTGTGGTGAATTTTCAATAAATCTATCTGCAAGATAGACATATATATATATATATATATTAAGTTGCAATATTCTTAAAATAAACCATTTCTGTCTTTTTTGAGAAATTTTATCTATGCTTTTCTTTATTTTCATTCGACATAAAATACAAGAAAAAAAAAAAAAACAACAAAGAAAAGGATAATCGTTATACCTGTATTAAAATTTTTTTTTTATTTTTCATCCTTTTAGATGCACAAACATAATAACGTTATACTATTCTTAATAATGATTTTTCAAATATCAAGTAAACTGTAATTTTATAAATCAATAATATTTATATATATGTACTTAATGTATCTAAAAGATACTTGTAAATAAGAATTAAGTTAAGTATGTATATATACGATATTGTAATAAAAATAGTGTAGGAAAATGATAAAAACAATAATTTTATTTTATTGCATCTATATTTGTCTAGATGTACCTCGTTTAAAGTAGGGTTATTATATAGGTATTAGTTTGAATACATAATATAATGAGAATTTCCGGTAATTTTTTACTTTTTTTTATTTGTATTATGTACTTAAAAAATAAAATAAAATTTCAAGATAATGGAAGATAAAGTTAAATTTCAACTATAGTTTTGATATGAGAAAAAAAGAGGAAAAAATTTGATCAAACACGAAGGTGACGTTAACTGTAATTTAATCGAAAAATATTAAAACAAAAAAAAAAGAAAATGTTAAAAATAAAAAATTTTAAAGTTATTTTTAAAACCTGTTCATAAAAGAATAGAATAGCGATTATGAGTTTTGTAGAATGATAATAAATTTAGAAGGAAACGATTTCAATTTTAAATTAGGTATCTGATCGCCTTCGAACCTCCAACTTTTGTTCTTGATTAATGAAAACATATTTGGCAAATGCTTTCGCTTAAGTTAATCTTACGACAGTCCAAGAATTTCATCTCTGGCGTCGTAATATTAATGCCCCCAACTGTTTCTATTAATCATTACCTTATTGAAAACTGTTTAAAAAATCGGTAAAGTTAATATATTAATTATTAGTTCCAATTATTTAAAACTTATCATTTATTGTCACAATTTTCTAAAAAAAAAAAACATTAATAACCAACACACGCTTACCAGATAATTTCCCTAAACTTTTCCAACTAACGTCTTTGAACATCCTAAAAAAAAATCTCTGCAAATTTCCGTTTTACTCTAAAAATAAAATAATTTTTTTTTTTTTATTTGTGAACTTCCCTGTTAACAAAATAAAAAACGATACCGTTATAACATTTTATAAAAATTTCATATCAATTTTCGTTACCTACCCTCTTAAATTTTCTCAATTTTCGTATATATATGTACGTAGTAAAAGGGTAAAGAAGGATAAAATTGTGCAAAATGCAATTTTTCGTTTTCTTTAAGTTTTTATTTTCATTTTCAGATATGCAGGTGTATTCATTCCCAACATGTAATTTTAAACACCTAATAATTAGGTTGTTACAATAAGTACAATAAAATTAGTTGCACCTGTTGTTAAAAACAAAGAAAAAAGGCAAAAAAAAAATTGACAAATTAATTGACATCTTTTACTTTTTTCCTTAATAAGTATACATAACCGTAAAAAATCATGAATATTAATTTCTTTTCTCTTGAAAATTGACTAATGTAACATGAAGCAACACACCTTAAGGATATTATTTTTTTTTTTTTTCGTTCTTTTCCCTTTATAAAAACTGTGATGTTTCAATTAAAATTTTGATGAGATCAGGTGAAACATAAAAGAAATAAAGCAGTATGTAAACGTAAAGGTTATTTAAAGTGCACATTTTCAAAAAGATAATAAAATGAATTTTAGAATTGTCACTACAGATTCTTTTCCATCAAAATTTTCATTTATTTTCATATAATTCTTTCCATTTTCTTTAATTTTAAGGAAACTATAGAAATAAAAAAAGCTGTTATTTCATTTAAAAATATAACATGGGAGTTGTAAGTTTTTATGTCTTACCTAAGCAGAACTTCAGATATAAACATTTAGATATTAAAGTTTTTTCAACTTTTTCCAACAATAACAACTAGGGACTGTAAAAGGCGGACGGACAAATCGACAAAGTCAAACTAATAACTAAAATTTTTATTGCGAAAACAAAAAAAAAAATAAAAGTTGGTACTTGGTTTTACCTGTAATATGGTATAAAAGTCATTGATGGAAAAATTTAATAAAAGCTTTTAACTAGATATAAATTCGTTATTTAAACTTGAAAGAAAAATGATCTAAGTACTTAAATTTCATTCAAAAGAAATTGAACGTGATTGTTAATATTGGAAAAAAAAAAAACAAATTTAAATCTTTAAGATGTAAATCTTGAAAAGGTGATACATCATTAAAATAAAGTTAATGAGGCACTCAAATATCTAAAGTAAATTTTAATAATTTTAAAAGTCTTTTATAAGCATTAAATCAGTTATGTGATATAAAGGTACATATGTCATGATATTATATTCTTTTGATACATTGTTCATAATATTCTTATAAGATTTGTGCTTGATTTCTTATTTTGCTAAATATATAAAATTATTTTTTTTCTCAAGGATGGTGGAGTACGACAAAATCAACTTAACTTTTTTTTTTTTTAGATTAATATTAAGAAAGTTTCAAAAATTAATCAAAATATTAAAAGACTTGCGTCTAAAGTATATAAATATATGTATATATATATTATGGATATGTATATAGTTGAAAATATGCCTATGAGAAATTACGAATATATTTAAGTAAATATTCTTATGAGATGTTACGAGCAGCAATTGGTATTTTATCTGTCTGAATTTTTCGGCCATATTTAGATTGTTGAGCTAAAATTTAAAATGTTAAGAGTGACATGTTAATATCATTTCAAATGTATCCATAATTTTGGAGAGAAATGAAATAATATGAAAATCCTTTAGAATTTATACATATGTATTTTTTCTGAATTTAAACTAAAGTTTTTTGTCAATTTCTTTACAGTTTTAACTTTATGCATAGATTTTACATAATTTTACGTTTTGTTTTGTTTTAAAAGTAAAATACTTTTTTTTCATTTAAGTAGTTACAGCTATTACTTATAGTAAAAAGAAAAATTGCGAAATTTTTTTTTCCCCGCTAATAATTTTATTAATAATTAAATTTTGAATAATTCAATATATTTAAATTGCTCTAAACAATTTTTTATTTATGAGATATTAATTAAAACACATTCACCTGGTATTTTTTTTTTTTTTTTTTTATTAATACATCATTTTTAATATGCATCATTGTGCGTGACATAAATCTATCTGCCATTTGATTTATATTTCACCTGTGATAACTTTTTTATTTTTTCATATATATTTATTGCATTAAATATACATATATATACATACATTTAATATAACTAATTAAATATATATATATTTGAAATATATATAAAATTGCATTTTAATGAATTCAATTTTTTTTTTTTTGTTTTTTTCTAAATAAAATTACGATACATATTCACATTTTTCATAAAATTTTCTGTCACAAAAAAAAAAGTCGCATGACATAAAATAATTATCTTGTTAGAAATTAATGAATTTTGTATAGGTATAAGTAGTTTTGTTTGCATTTTAAAAAAATATTTATTATAAAACAATGATATAAGAAAACTTCATTAGTTATGAAAAGAAAACACAAATTAATATATATATATATATATATAGATATATAGAAATAAAAGAAAAACAAAGAAAAAGTGAAAATTATGAAAATTTAATTGAGTTTTCTCTTTTCTTTTTCTCGGGATATAATTGTATAGAAAATAAGTATTATTATAAGGAAAAAGAAGTATTCAATAAAATTTGATGGATTTTTTTTATAAAAAACAAAAAAAAAAAAACTTTTATAATATTTAAAAACTTTTATAGGACACAATAAAACATACAATTACTTTAATAAATTAATGAAAAGAAAATTGATGTCAACTTTCAGGAAAAATTGTGATTTTTATCAGTTTTTAATTTAAATTTTATTTTTTTTTTTATTATATTAAACTTAAAATAATTTAAAAACAAATTATTTTAACCGTAACGATAATTTTAATTAAAATTAAGAGTTAATTTAAATATTTTCTTTTTACTTAATGTATACATGTAATGTATAAGGAAGCTTTTCTTTGGTGGCCATAAAATTTCGAAACTCAGATTTTTGCATATCCGTAGTACGTAGAAACTTGAATTGAGAGTTTTTGGGTTAGTGTCTGGATGTCTGTGTATCTGTCTCCCCATAATAGCACGTGTATAGCCCAAATAGCTTAATGGAATTCGATAAAATTTCATATCTAAGATTTTGACCTAAATATCTCAAGTTGAAAACTATTGGTGGAAATCCGTCAGCCCCAAGTGATATTACTTGTGCGATTTTTTAAAATTTTTTTACAAATGTTTTGAAAGAGAGAATTAATATTATGAAAAAAGTTATTAAAGGAAAATTATTACACAAGTAAAAAGCAAAAATTTTTTCATAGAACACTTTTTCATCCTACAAACTTTTTTGTTCATCCAGATTTTCACATGATTCTTTTCTAAGTCATTTTTACCAAATATTTTATTTGGATGAAAAGTTTTTTTTTTATTTGAATAACTATATGCATCAAAAATATATATAATATTATAGATATAATGTGCAAATATACAGATATTAAGTATATATATTTTGATTGTTTCATTTTGAATTATGCTGAGTATTTTATTTTTTTTTTTGTAAAAAAAACGTTTAATATTCGTATATGGTTAATGGTTATATATGTATCTACTTATTTTTAATGAGAATAATGTTTTTAGGGTTACGTGTGCTGTTTCAGTTTTAGCTGTCTATATTCATATTTGTAAATAACCCTATTAAAAATGACAAATATTAAGTTTTCCTATTCCTATACGATCGGTTCTGTGCTGGATACAGCAAATTTATTTTGTAAAAAAAAATTGCAAAACATCATGAAATCATATTATATAGTTGGGTTTTTATTTATTAAAAATTTATGGGTTCATTTAAAAATGAGAAACGGTTAATATTAAGGAATATTTGAAATTCTTTTTTGTCATATTTATATTTAAAGTTACGAAGGTCAATTGGAAACAGAAAATTTTAGAGGAATAAAATATAAAGGAATATTCAGTTGAATATGATGAGTTTTTAGGAAATATTTGTCTTTCTTGTATTTATTTTGTTTAGAAATTAAATTTTCAATTGGAAAATCTTATAAAAATATTTTTTAAATCAAAAAAATTAATTAAATAAAATTTTAAAATAGATTTTGTTTTCTTTGTTGCATAATTTTATCTAACATCATCGTCAAAAAATTAAGTCATCATTCAACTAAAATGAAGTCATCCCAATTACTTTTAAACCTTATGTACATATTATATCTCTTTTATATTAAAAATTATTATTATATATACAAGTATATATACTATTATATATGTTTAAATAACCCATTCCTTTAAATTTCAATAATATCATAATAATTTATTACCTGAATTATTCAATTCAATAAAAGATCATTTACAATACTTCAATCTTGGGTTGGAACTCCAAAAAAAACTATATAAGACTCCAAAAACTCCAAAAAAAGCAATTAATAATTAATAAAACCGTAAAATCTTAATTTTTTCTAAAAAACAAAAAAAAAAAAAAAGATACTAACATTAAATTTTAGATACTTTATTTTCTAAGATCTAAAAGTATCAAACCATTAAATAACAAAAGAAAAAAAAATAAAATTATTAATTAATCAATCATTGTTTTGTTTTAATTTTATTTCATTGTATGATGTGTCAGCACCTTCTTTCAACAGAGAACACCATTTTCTGGGTCAGTAACCTTTTACTGTAATTATTATTAGAATGAATTTAAAAGTTAAAAATAATAAAAAAAAAAAAAAAAAAAAAGTGACGTGTTCAAGATCAGTGACTAAGTCACCGCACAGTAATTTATTATTTGCTATTCTTATAATTTAAATATTCAAAGTAACTTAAAAAATGTAAGATTTTGTTTTTGTTTTTAGATTATTTTTATTAGGAAATGTTTTAATTAATTTATCTAAAGATAAAAAGGAAAATAAACAGAGGTTTTTTTTTTTTTTTTTTCAATTTTCTAATGTGTAGGATTTTAAATTAATGTTTTGTAACAGACAATCTTGATAATTTTAGTTTTCCTGAATTTTTTTTACATTTTGTTATAGACTTATCTTAATAGAGATAATAATAATTTAAAGTGATTTTTGAAATAAATGCTACTGAAAAATTAAATTAAAATTTTGAAATACATTAATTTAAAAAAAAAATTTTTAAATTTTAATTTTAAGAGTTGTTTATATTGAAAAATTATTAAAAGAAACACGTTTTTGTTTTTGTACGAATATTAATTTTAGTCTAGACTATTAACTAATTCTAAATAATCGGAACCTGGTATGAAAAATTACAAATACAAAATATGTATAGTATACTGTAAAATTTTATAGATTAATTTTTTACCGAATCTGTATTTTCAGAATTATAGGATTTTAAGGCATTTCAGTCACTGCTGGTTATATACCAGGCAATCTAGTAAAAAATTTTAATCGAAGTTTGAACAAAGTACACCCTATACTTAATAATATTTTTCAGTTTGAGTAGAGTTTTTTTAAAACTAAATTTTGAGCATGGAAATGATTAAATTTTTTAAAATGATTTTCACAGTTAATAGAAAATATTCCAAATTTTATAAAAATAATATCATTTATTATTTTCTACTGCAGAACAATTAAGATCCTTCAAATTTAAATTGAAAAATTCAATTTTTTCATACTAAATTGACAAAATTTGGATCTTATTTTTTAAATTCTCTCTCTATATGTGATTGCCTGTATATAACCAGCAGTGTTTCAGTATATCAGAATTATTTGATTTTATAATCTGTTTGAGAGATGAGAAAGTTAAAAGAACAAATTTTGAAAAACTCTCTTAAAGATCAGGAAAGTGACAGAGTAAATATGAGAGTTCTCTTACAGTAAAATTATAAAAATCGATTTAAAAACTTATTAGGTACGTATATATTTTATTTACTATTATTTAAAATTTAGTAAATTTAACGTCAAAAGTATTGTTTGTGAGGATAATTTAAAATGAAATTTTTATCATACTTATAAACAGATATATTAAATATGTTTTTCATTTTGTGTGTCAGTTACAAGCTTAATAACCCCACGCACGAGCCACAATTATCCTGGGCATAAACGACATAAAACGACATGACATATGACAGCATGATACTTTGAAATGTCAAACAATTATTTATGCATATTATATTGATTTATGCATATACAAACGATGTGCCAAAGATGCCGATTACGTTGATATCGTGGGAAAATTAAGTCAATTTATATTTTAACATAGGTACCCATAGGTCAAATTTATTTATTTACAAATAAAAAATTGAATTTTTATTTAATAACAAACATAATTTTAAAAAAAAAAATAATAAAGTTAAAATTTAGTAAAATTTAGCATTTATATTAAAATTGTTATTTTATTTTATTCTATAATGACAATCACATTGAAAGTAATCACAAAAAATTTTAAATACGACATATTAAAGTTTTTGACATTTCAAAATATCGTATAGCCATGTTATTCATGTCAAGCCTAGACAAGGATTAAGATATTACCATCCTATTTAGATAAATATAAGAAAGCTCAGCATATCGCTAAGTATAATTTTTGTAAAATTTAAATTCGGTTAGGTACCCGAAAATGAATTGGTATATTTTGAATTAGAATTTGCTGAAATAACTGTTAACATTGATAGAAATTCGAATACTTTATGACAACATAATCTAAACAAGAAGAAATGAAAACAAAGATATATTTTTTTTAGTACCTATATTTAACATTTTCATAAGTACAGAGTCTTCAAAATAAAATTTTAAAATTCAATTTATATGTTCCTATAAAAAATAAAATGAATTTTTTTTATTTTTATTCAATTATAGTGATGACACAATACTCGTTTCGTTTCACACATTATTTTCTCCATTTCTTCTAACGGTGATTTTTATATAAAATGATGACCATAATTTTAGCGTCGCTTTTTCAAACAAATTTAATTCTGAATATAAAGAGTATCTACCCAGTCTACCCACTTATATGAAAATTAAATGGTGAATGATAATCCAATAACGAATATAAAACTTACAAAAAAAAAAACGATTGTTGACGCAACTTAAAGTGAAAAGTTACTCCACTCTAGTGTCGTTTCGTTACGTCATATCTTACATCTCAATCTACATATTTGGCCAAGTCATATTTAAATTAATGTATTATTCTATTTGAATGTTAAAGCGGCACGGGGCGACGCAAACATTCGGTCATCACGTCCTGAAATAAAAAATATGAACATTTTTAAATTTATTTATAATTTATATAATTCTAAAATCTAATATCTCTAGTAAAGAAATAATTGAAGATTTTACATATTAGTACTATTATGCAATTAAAAATAAATTTATTTTTGTTTTTATACTTCATATTAAATACATAACTATAGATAAATCAAAGTTGATTGATTATTTCTATGTACAAACTATCTCCTATTAATAATATATGACTAACTAATATTAAACTAACAACTGATATTATTATATCTTTTAATATAGAAATATTTATCTGATCGATTCATTCACTTAATAACAAAAAAAAAAAAAAGAAAAACAACAAACAAACAAAAAAATTAATCATTCTTTGAATTCTTTTGATTTGTAAAATAATAATTTTCTTTGGTAACTGAAGATATATATATATATATACATGTACTATATACATATATAAATATTTACATCTTAATAATAAATGTATATTTGATAAGAATCTTTCTTTTCCTATATACACATGTATATATATATGTAAGTATAAAATGTTATTTTGTAAAATGCATTGCTTTTTTGTTTTTTTTTTTTTTATCTGATGAACATTTTACTAATGATGCATAATCTAAATGTGTGGCAACAACAAGAATAAAAACAACCATAATAATAAATATACAAGTATATTACATACATATTATGTATAAGTAAGTAATAATTTTAAAAACTAGCCATATAAATAATATGAGTATAGAAAATCATCTTTAGATTTATTTTTACATGATTTACTTATAATTTATTAGATTGGTTATGAACTTTGTTCACTTCAATAATTATAATAATATGTTCAACACATTTTTGTTTTTTGTTTAGTTTAGTTTTTTTTTTTTGTTTTTATTTTTTTCAAATCAAAAAAGTCAAAATAATCAAATCATCAGTTTAAGATTTATTTATTTCGTGTTTTTTTTGTTTTTTTTTTTTTGTTTTTAAACATTGAAAAATTTAATTCAGACAACAACTTTGTTAATTACAAGAGGGTTCCTATCAATTCTGAGGTTTTTTGTTTTGTTTTTCTTTTGTTCTTGTTCTATTCCTAGCCTGAACTCTTTTAGAATCTTTTTTATAATTATAAAAAATTATGTTTTTATTTTTGTCTTACTGTAACACATGACGACCCCTTTTATTTTGTTTTTTTTTTTTTTTTTTCTGATGCATTTTATAGCAGATTTTCAAAAAAAAAAAAGTTTCAAAAATTTATTTATTAATTTTACTCTATGCATCCGTTTGTCTTTCTGCTTATTGATTAAATGTTCTAGATAGATGAACAAATAAAATTTTAGACACAGATAATTAAATTTCACAAAAAAAAAAAAAAGAACTAAGTTAGAACAATTATCTTTACGTAGTATCGCACCGTAGTATTGAAAAGATAAACAAGTCTGTAAAGTTGAAAAAGCCCAATATTCAAATTGTTGTAACTCACGTTCTACAGATTCATTTTTTAACTTGCAATCGTAAAACAACAGAAATTAGCGTTATTTTTTTAAATTTAACATTTAAATTTACCGTTATATGAAATCGATATTTTGCATAATTTTTGTTCATCCGTAACTCTTAAAATAAGCTTAAAGTAAGTAACTTGAAATTTTGGAATTAATACAAAATACCTCATCAAAAAATTTTATTGCCCGCCCCTTTAACCTTTTAACTGTTTAACTGGGTGAAAATCGGTTAATTTTAGACACCTGGAATTTTGACATCTATGCAGATTTGTACAATGTGTATAATATGTAAAAATTAAAGTATATATAATAATAATAATACTATAAATATAATAATTATATTATATTTTACATGTAAAGCTTTTTCTAAAAAAAACAAATTGTATATCAAAGTAATGTACAGTTATTGTCTTTTTAAAAATGTGCTCCTTTAAAAACCTATACTTTTACATATTATCTTGTTTTTGTTTTTCTATTTCCCAATCTTTAATGTATCTACGGATACAAAAATGTATTATATTCTATCTATATAGTAACGCAATAATTCAAATAATTCAAGTCAAAAGTTTAGACCTTGTTGTAAATAGCAATGAACTGCAACAAATATACTCATAGCTTAAATTTCATTCAGTGTATGTCATGTTCCGCTTGTCAGAATTTATTATTATTTTTGTTTTATTCATTTTAATTTATTTTTATTTTATTTATTCGGTTGGTATTTAAACAAAAAAAAAAAAAAACCAATATTATATAAGGAAAGATACAGATACATTTCATTTTCTTTATAATCGTTGTCTTCAAAAAAAAAAAAAAAACTTAAGTTATCTTGTCTAACATCCATCTTTGTTTATTTATTTGGAATTTTATACAAAAATCAAATTATTTTATTTATTTTTATAGAATGGCAGTGGGTATTCATTCCATTATATATACTTAGTCGACAATATTATTATAATAAATGAGGTTTATCAAATTAATAAATGAAGTTTAAAAAATTAAATAGACATAGAGGGGTAATTTAAGATGATTTTAGATCTTCCTTATTAATTTTTACTTTAAATTTTTATTCTGATTCTGTTCGAAATATTGTGATATAATTGGAATTGATAATGAACTAAAATGTGCAGGTTCTGATTTATTACTTAATTATTGTACTTTTCCTATATTTAAAAGAAGATTAATTGCAATGGTTAATAATCAGTTTTTTTTTATATGTATATGTATATGTATATACATAATATATTCTATGGATGTTGTTTAAATTTTATATTCATTGTAGTTTTACAATTTTTTAAATGGTGTTTGAAATTTTAAACTAAAAATTTTTTTATTGAAATTGGAAATGAAAGAGGTTAGTAAGTAAATATCATTATTGATTATAGATAGAAGTGTTGTAGCTATAGAAGTGTCAAAGAGTTTACAGATAGAAGTGTAAAGTTTGTTTTAGGTTGTATTCATAAAAGAATGATGAACCCGAGTTGTTAAAGAGAAAACTGAGTACGAAACAGAAGCTGAAAAATTTAAAATAGTTTTATATTATACAGTTAGAAAAGGTTGTTTTGACAAACTTAGATCAGATTTAGGCCAAACTTAAGAAAAATTTCGAACAATTTTGTTTCCTTTGTGTTGGTATCTCTAATTAAAACTCTTTTTATTATCATAAATGAAAAATCTTGTAAATTTGGGAAAAAAATTTGAATATACATGTAAGTATTAAAACAGAGACAAAGTATTAATTTCAGTGTTAAATCTTATCTTAAGAGTAAGTTTCTGAGTTGTGAAAAAGGAGAGAACGAAAAACAATCGTTTTAATATTAAAATTGGAGATCTTAAAATAAATTTATTCGAAATTTTCAAGTAAAATGAATTTTATAAAAAGTTTTTGTTATTAATTTAATTTAATAACTAATTAATTAAGTTAATAGCTTATTAACCCTACACCTAAAGTATAGGGTATATGTATTAACTTTGGTATAGTGTGTGTAAATATCAAAATCAAACGAGTTAGATATGAACATGTACATATATTTTTAATCAGAATCACCTTTTGAGTCGATTTAACGATGTCCGTTCGACCGTGCACACGTTTGCACAATAACTCAAAAACTAAGAAAGCTATCTAGTAGGTTATTAATTGCATCTGGGCAAAATCGATCCATGGGTTCGGATGGACAAACGAGATTATCTTCAAAACTAACAAAGATGGAGGCTTTAAATTTGGTACAAAGGTGTTCTTTCATGTTTTCTTTACGTCTCTAAAATTTATAAAATATTAGAGACGTTATAATATTATAATTATATGTCCTCTAAAATAAGGGATTAGGACCACGGGTTCGGTTTTTGGAAGCTTCCGAACGAGTCCCAGAGCAAAGGAGTATATATCTCTCCAACCAACAAAGATAGAACCTTTATTTTTGGTACAATGGTGTTCTGGCATGTTTTCTTATTTTCTGTTATGTTTCCTGCTCTGTGAAATTGAAAAATGACATTTAATAGCATTTGCACCATGAGTTCGTATTTTGAAAACTTCCGAATGAGCAGAAGAACAAACGAGCATATTTCCAAAACCTACAAAGGTAGAACCTTCAAATTTTGTATAATGGTGTTTTGGCATGTTTTCTTTATGCTCCTGAAATTTGAATAAATTGGAGTGGCGATTCATTTAGCTTTCACATCCCTCCCAAGCCCTAACAAGCATATCTTCGAAATTAATAAAGATAGAAACTTGAAATTTTGTACAAGGGTGTTGCATGCCTTTTTTAAGTTCTTAAAATTCGAGTTGAATAAGGAAGAAAAGGATTTAATGGATTTTTAATTTCATTCGAATTATTTAGGTGCAGGTTATTAATAAGTCGGTTGTATTGACGGTCGCGTTACATTGTTACATTTACTTATTTTTGTTTTAATCTACTAAAATCTGAAATTAACCTTCATGTTATCGCTGGACGATTAAACAATCAGTATTATACTGATTAAATTGTTCGATTGTATCAATATGTTTTAGAACTTTATTAATTCTCCGAAGTTGTTTAGCCTTACTTTACTATTATATATGTAGATGAATTTGGTCAACATTTAGTGTTCAAATAAAATATTTATATAATATTCCTTTAGAATATGAACTTTCAATTTATTAACTTATCACAAAAATCAGTTTGTATATATATATTTAAGTATATAATCCCATTACTATATTATTTAACAGACAAACAGAATCGTATCAGAAAAGCAAAACTGAAAATGTAGACGATAAACTTCCGTTTGAATAAATTATTGTTAAATTTAGAATATTGTTTTTTTTTTTTTTGTTATTTTATTATTAAGAAGATTTAGTACAAGGTGTGCTAAAATTATAGAAATGTACTTCAGTTGTCTAATTTTTTTTTTTGGTGAATTATAAACACATCACATAGATTTTCTTTACCCGTGTTTGATAACGTTTATCGATAAATCCTGTTTTATACCGTTTAACGGTAAATGTCTAACTTTTTATACGTTTATCAAATTTGCGTTATGGGAATTGAATTTTAGTAAATTATATTAGCATATGCATATGATAATGCAAAAAATAAGAGAATCAATCGTTGAATTTTTTATGTTATTAAATTTAATCATATACTGTATAAAAAATTCATACATAAACATATATATAAATAAGAATTAGTATTATGTATATATGTATATATATGTACAATATTGTGAATATTTTACAAAACCATAAACTTTATTTATTCCATTTTAAACATTTAATTTTGTTTGTGGTTATTTTTATTGTTTTTCTTCATTAACATTCATTTTGTATACTTGTATATATTTTTACGCCTTAGATGCAAAAATCATCAACATATAATAAAATGACAACGTTAAAAGAGGAAAGAATTAGGAAAAAAAAGTATAAGAAAAACAAAAAAAAAAAAAAAAAAGAGGGAAAAATAAAAGAAAAAAATAAAAGAATCAATTTCAAAAATAATTTGCATTTAGCATACGAAATCACAAAATTCCTTTTAATGTATACTATATTGAAAAATTATTTGCATATATGCATATACATATAATAAATATATATATATATGAAATGTATAATATATCTGAAGATTTATATCAATATAAATCTACATACATTGTATAAATCTGCAAACAGTTTATTACACTGTTTTTTGTGTATACTTATATACATTTAGTATAAATAACTATAGTATGAAAATCCACTCTAAGAATTAATTTTCCAAGTATGTATCTTGTATAAAATTTATAGAATTAAATCGGTGCTCATTTATCTTATGCATCTGAAGCTAAATCCCATATCAATTAATAATTTTCATTTTCTCCTCGTAAAATAATTTGTTCAAAATTTTTTTTTTTTGTTTTTTTTTTTGCATTCATTTTCTTTTTTTTTTTGTTTTTTTGTTGGTTTTTGTTTTTTTTTTTTCAATATTACGGAATAATTCGTTTGTTAAGAAAATTGTTATGCGGTTTTTATGTTTTGATTGAGAAAAGCAATAAAATAATAGTATAGAGTAAAACCACTTTCAAAAACACAACATATATATACTCTTATTTCAAAACAAAAACAAAAAAAAAAGGAATAGAATTTGAAAAATTTTTTCCTTTGAAAATTGATCCTTCATTAATTTAGATTATAAACATGACCGCACAATTTGGTTAGAATTGCAATGAATAAAAAAAAAAAAAAAAAAAATTTAAAAACAAAATTTGGTTTTGGTCATCAATAATGGTGATGAAACTCATCATTTCTATACAAACAATCGTTCGAGGATTTATTATATTTTATTACTATATTAGTATTAGTCTCTTCTATACGAATTAGAATCGACTTTTCTTTAGAAATAAATTGAAAAAATTTAAATGACAATTTTAAATATTATATAGACTTATCATAAACGAATTTTTAAGGTTAAGCAGTTTTTTAAGGATAGCCTGCGAAAATATATAATAAATATATTATTTAGATTTAGTAGTTCTATGTTCTGTATATGTAATCCATATTGAACTAAATAAATAATTATACTTTCTATTTGGTTGATTGGTTGATTTACATGATTTACAGCTGATTGGTTGGTTAGTTGATTAATATGACAGTAATCTATCACGAAAGCATATAATAATTAATATAGACAGTGTACCGTTTTTATAAAATTCCTTTATAGTTTCGTTTGTCAATTATATTTTACAATCAGCCTGTAGAATTCAGAAATAAAATTAGTTCTGTAATTACATACGTATATATACATATAAGTATATAAAATTATTATTTGAAAAAGAATACAAAATGTAAGTATGTATATAACGGAAAACATTACTTTTTCTCGGATAAGGAAAAAAAACAATATCTAAGATTATAATGCATTTGAAGACGTTACACATTGTAAGAAGCTTCAGAAATATTCTATTCCAGATTTACTTGTAAAGTAATAGAATTTCTATGATTTTCTTAATTATTAATAACCCTATAGATACAAAATGGACTTTGGTCGGAATTATCACTATGATGAAAATCCAATTTAATAAAATAGTTTCGAAACATAAAATAATTAAATAAAAAATTAAAGTTTTATTACCTATGGTTCAATTGCCTAACTTATTCTTCAAGTATTTTTATACCCTACACATTAAGTATAGGGTATATTAACTTTGGTATGGTGTTTGTAACCACCAAAAGGAAGCGAGTTAGGTATAGACATGTATATATATTGTGAATCAGGATCTCCGCCGGAGTCGATTTAGCGATGTCCGTCCGTCCGTCCGTCCGTACGCACGATAACTCAAAAAATAATGATGCTATCTTGATGAAATTTATACTGTAGGTTAACAATGACTAAGGTAAGGCGGGGATTGTAAATGGGCGAAATCGGGCCATGCGTTCGAGTACCTCCCATACAACTCCCAAAACCGAACAAGCATATCTTCGAAATTAATGAAGACAGAAACTTCAAATTTGGTACCTGAATCCCTGATTTGTCCAAAATTTGAGATGAATTGGTGGAGCTGTTCGGGTACCTCCCATACAACTCCCAAAACCGAACATGCATATCTTCGAAATTAATAAAGATAGGAACTTCAAATTTGATACGAGGGTGCTGTTTTCTAAATCCCTGATTTGCCTAAAATTTGAGATGGATTGGAGTGGTCGTTCGGGTACCTCCCATACAACTCCCAAAACCGAACAAGCATATCTTCGAAATTAATAAAGACAGAAACTTCAAATTTGGTACAAGGGTGTTGTTTTCTGAATCCCTGATTTGTCCAAAATTTAAGATGAATTAGAATGGTTGTTCGGGTATCTGCCACACAACTCCTAAGACCAAACAAGCATATCTTCGAAATTAATAAATATATAAACTTGAAATTTGATATAAGAATGTTCTACCCTGTTGATGTCTCTAAAATTTGAGATGAATTGGGGTGGTGGTCCGCGTGCCTTCACACACTTCCCAAGACCTAACAATCATATTTTCGAATTTAATAAAGATAGAAACCTGAAATTTTGTACAAAGGTTGTAACAGCATTTATTTTTTTTAGCTTGAATTAAATACCTAACTAAAATAACTTATGGATTTTTAATTTAATTTGAATGTTTTAGGTGTAGGGTATAAATAAGTCGGTTGTATCGACTTACTGTTATTTTTACTTGTTTTTAATTAAATTTCATTATTTAATTTATAATAAAATTACATAATATATGTATTTACATACAAAATAATTTTACCATTTTGTTTTATGAACTGTCAAATTATATTTCCTATATATATTATATTCATTATTGTTTCCTTTTCTTCCTTACACTTTTTCCTTTTGTAAATCTTTAAATAATATTATTTTGTTCGATGGTTTTTTTGGTAAAGAAATTAAATTTTCAATTTAATTTAAAATTATAATAAAATTTGTTGATGCTTGGCAACGAAAATGTAAATTAATTGCATATATTAAACTGTATGTCTTTTAATATGATAGAAGTTTTTGATTTAAATCTATTCTGTTCTATATTCTATTCTATTATATACAAATATTTAAATAAAAACATACAAATATATTATATATATGTATAAGAACTTATGTACAAATGTAATATTATTATTACAGTCAATGACGTTACATTAATGAATTTTATTTGATGCTAATTTTGATGAAAGGATATAAAATTCTAATGATATATATGTATTATATTCGTTAGGTCTGAAAAAAAAAAAACTTAAAATAAACATTAAAATGTGATAGATATTCTATTTTATAAGTTCCACAAATAAATGCATTGAAATATTTTGATTTTAGCTTGTAAATAAAGATATCATTTCACAGTCTTCAAAATTACGTAAACTAAACATTTAGTTGCAATTTATTTAGATAATAATAATAGAAGAAGTTTTAAATAAGGACATATTAAATAAGGACATTAAAATAATATAATTTAATTTAATTTCTGTTTATATTGAATTAAATTTTAAGTATTAATAGATCTGAGTTTTTTTTTTGTTTTTTATTGCATTTCTCTGTCACATAAATGTGGACAGGAAATTACACAGCTTTTCCTGTTCAGGCGTGGCTGTAAATGTCGTAAGGCGAAATAACTCTTACGACGTGTGTGGAATTTGAATCTACACATCCTCGTTGTTTACAGTGTATTTTATACGCTTTTACCCACTAGGCCACAGATACACACATATCTGAGTATAAAAATACATTTTGTTTTGAATCCGTAATAGTTTTTGTATTTTCATTTGTGCTTTTTTTTAAAGAAAAGTAAAAAAATTTCATTAAATCAAGAAACTGCCGAAAAATTGAATAAAAAAAGATATATACTTATAAAGAGTAAAATTGGTATATTGTTTTTCTTGAAAATTGTGATAAGAGAGAAATGAAAATTAAGAGAATTTTATTTAACCGTAATAAGTTATAGTTTATTAACGAATTTAATTCTCTTTCATATTCTTAAGACGAATTAAGCTCCCTAAATTATATTGTATAAAAAAGACTCGATATTGCTGCAAGGAGTCCTTTCAAATTGTTCTAATATTGTATTTGAAAGTTTTAAATGAATAGATATATAGTTGTGATTCATTTATTTTTCAACTGAACAATTGTTATTACTCACAAGGTCTATATAAAAACAAAAGGGACAGAAATTTAAGAATAATGAATTTTTCAATAACATTTGATTTCAAAAGCGTAAAACATTAAATACTGTCTTGTATTCCGTAGTTTTAAGTTCATATAAAATGAACCAAAGTTTAAACTGAATTTACTGAAAATTATAGGTATATAAATTTAGAAATTTTAGGATTTTACTCAAAAAAAAAAAGAACTCATCAATCATATTTCCAAAACAAAAAAGAGAAAAAAGAAACATAATATTTTTTTTTTTCTTTTTTCTTCTGTCCTATTACCTTTAGGCTTCCACAAATCGTCTCTAATTTTATCTCACTTGGAATTATTCTATTAATTTCAGCTCCTAGACTTTCAACATCTTCTACCTCACTTTAGACACGTCTTATTCATTCAAATTTATTTTTAAATCTTCTCACATTTCTTCTACCTTGGCGATTCCAGTTCAGTATCTGACATACCATTCATGTTGTTGGATGTCTGAGTATATGATCGATTCGCATCGTCATTTTCTTCTTTGGATTTTGTATTTTGATCGGTTTTTGCCTGTTTTGACTGATATCAATAATTATTCCTCATTTTGTATTATCCACTGCCAGATAAACATAATATTTTTTACGATCCGTACAATATAAATTATGATATGGACGATATGAATATTAATTTATAAAATAGAATAATATTATTTAAGATTAAATAAGATGCAATGAATCATACTTTTTACAATAACAACAATGATATATTTGTAAAAAAAAAACAAAAAATAAAAAACATAAAACTGAATTCTGTTAAAATTTTTTTTTTTTTTTTTTTTTTTTTTAAATATGCAAAATATTATATTCGTAAAATTTACAATTAAGTTGAGGAATTTACTAAATAAATAATAATTTTATATACCTAGATAAATTATTGATTATATAACGGTATAATGACGCAACATACACTATATATATATATATATATAGATATTGTGTAATATTTATTTATAACACTTTAGTAGTACCTATACCTATATACATTTATATATATACAATTATTATTTATATACCTATACAACAATGATGCAGCGAATCTTTATATTATTCATATTTTTTGAATAAATATTATTATAATAATATAAGTACATATTTACATATATATATATACATATATACATAATTTTAGATCCTTCAGAATTTTAATTTTAAATAATAATTATTATTTATTTCACTCTTTGGTTTTGTTTATATAGCTAGAAGGAAAATAAAGATTAAATATTAGATAATAATATAAAGCTATTATAACTATACATATACATACATATGTATGTATGGAATAGTAAAAATAAAAATTAATGAAAATTTTCATATACGTCATATTATAATGGAAAAATTTTATTTTTAAATATTAACTTGTTAACTAAAATCTTATATATTATTTACATATCGTGACATAATTATCTTATATATACATATATGTGAATATAATATTTATTTATTTATATTGTTATATTTGTATTTTTTAGTTATAGTTAAGATTTTAAGTAAATTTATTAGATAATATTTTAATATTTAATTGATGGTTTATTTTAGCCTTTAGAAAGATTTCCATTAATATTAGATTGTTTAGCAAGATTTTTTAATTGCTTTTGAATGGAAATTTGATATAACTAATATGCATATATATATATAGGAAAATTTACTATGAATAATCGTTTTTGTTTTTTTTTTTTTTATGAATATTTCAATTAAGAAATAATTTAAATTTTTCTAGAAAATATATGTAAAATATACGTAAAACTAAATAAAGCATATACAATATGTGATTACATTATCTAAATATTGGTACTGAGTTCTTAGTTCAAATTCTATTTAAAATAAATATATAATAAAGTAATTAAATGATTTGCCTTGTATTTAAATGATAGTGCTTTCGGCAAGAGCCAAAATACATCTAAAACCTTTTTTCAATATTTAGATTGTTCTTTTCGACAGTGAAATAATGTCGAAAACGCGATTTCTTTCCAAAATTTGACCCTATTGACGTTTTGAAACGGAATTAATGCTGAAATCTAAAAGTACTGAAATGATTAATAACATCATGTTTTAATATTAAAAAGTACTGGATGATTATTACTATTATATATCTGTTAATATGATTATATTAATATAAATGTATTCTTAAAATAGTAGGGGACGGAATATTTCGCCCAAATTTCTACTAAACAAATCATTGAAAACCTGATTTTGTAATCATTTGTATAAATCCATTCTAATTATTTTTTTTACTTGAAAATCTTTCATATTTCAGAATCTTAAATAAAGCGATGCATGTAATAATTTTGAAAAAAGGCTAAAATCTTGGTTTTGAAACCAATCTTCAAATCTCGTGTTTTTGCATATATATTTTAAGAACTAAAATATGTGCATTTATAATTATTATCATACATAATTATTTTAAGACTTTTGGAAAACGAAGATTATCGCTTTTTTCGGAAAGTTTACCATAAAATGTTTTGGTTTTATTAAAATTTGTTTTTGTTAAACTTTCTGAAAAAAAATAAAATATATGTTTATACAAACATTTATACGCAATCTAAAGGCAGGACCTAGTGGATAAGAGCAAACACCAAGGGAGTATGAGTTCGAATCTCACACACATCGTAAGCATATAATTCCCCTTTACGACATTTACAATTACATCTGAAAAAAAAAAGGCTGTGTAATTTCCTCCTTGTCACATTTAAGTGGCAGGAGGAAAAACTAAACAAAAAAAAATACAATCTAAATGCGCATATACGTATTTTTAACAACCTCAAAAAAACAACAAAGAAATTTTCTGGAATAAGTGGAACATGTTCTAAATACAAAATGAAAAAAGGTAAAAATTAAATATTTGGAAAACGGAAATAAGACCGATTCGATCCTTTATTTCTCGTGCGAAGCGGAAAGAAAACTGAATTTTCAAAAATTACAATTTCAACTTTTACTTCTTCTCAACTGACTTCTGAACAAATCCGCTTCGGCTTTTACTTCTTATTATTCGGCTTTTACTTCTTATTGGCATTATTTCAAAATACCTAATTTGACACTGCAATTTTGTGATTTATTCCCAGTTAAAGTCAGTTAATTAAAGTATTAAGTAAAATATTCAAAAAAAATTCCATCTGACGTTCATCAATTTTTTTTTTTTAATGTTTTTAAACTCATTTTCCAGCACAGCTAATAAAAATTAATTAATAATGTGTTTTCTCTCAAATTTTTAAATATCCTAATGATTTTTTAAAAATTTCCTTTTAAATTACTTAAAATCAATTTTAATAAATATTTTTATTACTTTCTTAAAGTATTCAGTTTAATGAAAATTTTATACGATTTGTATCACTTTATTTTGTTTTCACTTTTAAATTTATTTAATTTTTTTTTTTTTTTTTAAGAAAAATTCAATTTTACAAGTATTTAAACAGCTTGAAACCAAACAAAACCAAAAGGTAAAATAGAATATTTCTAACAAGATTTATAAAAATTTTTAACAAAGATTCTCTCTATTGCCTTAGGAAAATTCAGATTGAATCTTAACAAAAAAATAAATATTTTAGTTAAAATATTGATTTTACAAAATATTTAACAAAAAAAAAAGAAAAAAAAAATGTTAAATTCTCTAAAATTTTCTCTTTTTCTTCCCTTTTATTATTTATCTCTGCTACATACCAAAAAAATAAAATCTTAAAGTGTCTTGGTTAAATTCTAGGTTAGGTTCGACTAGACTCATTTTTCTTTCTTTTATTAAACAATTATTTTTATGTACTTGAAAATAAGTTTTGTGTAAACATTAAAAAATAATTTTACAAAGCCAATAAATAATATTAAAGTAAAAATGTGAAAAAAATAAAAGGACAATATTAAATTTAACCTAAAGTATGTGTGGAAAAATAAAATAAAAAATTTTCTTTGGTTTATCCTTAAATGTGTTATTTTGAATAAGATTTGCTATATGTACTTTTTTTGTACTATAGATTATTCTATCTAAATTATAAAAACAAAATTTTTTATAGTCCATAAAATGAAACTCTTTTGTAAGTAAACTTTATTTTAACCTTGAAGTTTTTTTTTAAATATATCCTGTGGGAAAACTGCATTTAATGTTGAAACTTTAGTTTCAGTAAAAATGTTTGTATTAAAAAACTGTATTCTTTGTATAATATAGAAATTTATTGATTACAATTATTGCAATCTATAGTAACATTTTTTATTGATATTTAATTTTATTAATTTGAGGATTTTTATTATTTGATAATAATAATAGGTAAATTATTTTACTAAGAGTTCCTAAAATTATGCAAAATAATTAGTTATAATTGGTAGTATGCCATTGTGGATTTTTTTTGTATCATTGTCGAATATATTATGCTTTACTGAGCTTAATTTGTGAATTTTATGGAATTTTGTTAAATTAGAAAAGATCAATAACCATATACATATTATTTACGATGTTAGGTAAACGATTAGTGGGTTCACTTAAAAGAAATATGGGTAAGAAATAGCTGCGCTCTCACGTTTTCTTCCTAACTCTACGAATGAGAATATGTTATGTTTTAACCAAACTTCTGTATGGAGTCCAACCTGAACTCTTTCTAAAACATCTTTAGAAAATTTGGAAGAATTTAAGTAGTTTTAGCTCAAATTAAGAAAAAATCCTAAATAAAAGTTACAGTAAAATCTATTGAGGCATCCGGAGAAGTTTTCTCAAAGTTATTTTGAAAGGTAAAATTCTGAGGCGGCAAAGTTCGCGCAGATAAAAAATATCTTCCCATAAAAACTTATATTAGTGTTTCAACAAAAGCACCAGATAATCTATTTAGATCTGGATCTTTTTTTATTTAGAGAATATTGCGGTCACGTTGACCAACGTTCGAAAAGAATAAGAGCACAGAAAGAAAACCTCAAATTCAAATTACAGAGAAAAATAATCCATAAAAAAAATATATATATAAAAAATAACTTAAAAGTTATAAAAGTCAAGTGTCTGATACATGTAATTTAAAAGAGTGTATGCCTCTATGTATGTATGCGTAATATAATATTAAATTATTTAAAATTATTTAAAATCAAAATTAAAACAATTTAATATAACATAAAATTAAAAAATCTACATTTAAAAATATAAATTATATAATTCTAAAACGAAAATTGATTATTTTGAAGCAACAAAAAAAAAAACAAAACATTTTCATTCTTGATGTTACATTTAGGAAAATTTCTTAAGGCTTAATAATTACGTTTTCTTTAATTACTTTTACTAAAATAAATTTTACACTAAATTACACTAATTTTTATTACTAAAAGCTCTTTTTTATTTGTTTTCAATAAATATGAAATTTTCAACATTTTTGCCCCTTTTGATAAATAAAGTACTTTTTAATCTAATTTTTTTCATTTTCTGCTTCAATCTGATAATTATTTTGTTTAAGTATCTATATATCTCCAATTTAAAATGCATTTTCCTTCTAAAAACAAAAACAAAAAAAAACAATCATCCAAATAAACTTTTTACAAATTTCCTATGTCAACGGGTATTGATCACTTTAATAATTGCTTCCTGTTTTACTGGGTTCTGTTCCGTTCATCATCAAATAAATCAAATCAAATTTTTTTACGACATTATAAACATAAGCTGTTTATTTGTTTTTGTATTAGAATGAATTAATTTAACAATAATACAGTAAACATTCAAACAAACAATTATTTGGTCACCCCCTTGTTCAAAACAAGAAAAGAAACAAAAAAAAAACATCCAGTAAACTAAACAAGTTAGCAAATGGTATAGTATAGTTTTTGTACAACCAAAATTAAATACTTTTCCAGTACATTAAATTTTTCTTCCTTGTATCAAAGTTTTAACCAAGTGAAAGAAAAGTTTTATTTATCTTTTTCTTCCTTATAATCTTGTAGTCCTGTAGGCTTTTCATAATAGCTTTAAGCAGGAAAAAGAGTAAAAATAATGTTGATCCTTTAACAAACACTATGACAAATCTTATACTACTACCTACCTCCAATTTCCCTACTCTAATGATATAAGGTATATTCAAAATCAACGTTATAAAAAAAAAAGTTATTATGTTGACCTTTTTTCTTTCCTCCTTTTTTTTTTCTCTGTATAACTTTATTTATTTTCTTTACAATTTTTTTTTATCGCTTTTTTACACATACTTGTAGACATTTTATAAGTTTATGTTAAATTTAAGTAGGGGATGTAAAACAATTTTTTTTTCTGTTTATTGGAAATCTTGGAAATAATCATGATTAAAGAAAATACTGGAAGAAAAATGAACGTCTAGGACGAAAAACTGGATTATTTAATACCTAGTCTATTGAATCTAAGGAAATGCAAAGAATTGGAAGATTTTACAAAGAATTTTTGTTCCGAAATAATTTTTATAACAAATACCGCCATAGATAGAACAACCTCTAGAGTTTTCATGTTGCGCGTAAGCATATCACATTTTAACGGCCATTATGTCGGAGCTAAGTTAGGTGCAAAAAGAGTTTTGGAGATTTATTTATGTGCTATTTTTTTTAGGAATAACAATATTTTTAAAAAAATAGTAAAGGACCTAATCTAATACTATTTTAAGAGGAAAGTTAAATTTACAGTTTATAGGAAGCTGCTTAAAGTTGTATAATATGCGCATATTTTTGAATATCACACACAATTTCTTTAAAATACATTTTAATTTGACTTCCTTTGACCTGGCAGTACATGAGTACTTAAGGTCATACAATCTATTGTTTGATCAAAAAAAGGAGGTGGTGTTTAGTGAGTTAAAGTTCAACACACTCATAGAGGACTCGTACTCGTTTCACTCTCGTATAGTGACTTTCGATGATTCCCACCTATCCTCGCAACAAAAAAAAAATTAAATATTATTGTGAACCGTGAATAAAAGTTTTAGAATTCTGCTGTAAACTATATATACATACATATATGTACAAAATATAATATTTTTACTATTGTAATATCAGTTAGGAGCGCAATCAAGTATATATAAGGGATATTATGTCCTTAAGGAATTTAAGATTTACAGTCTTGCAGTCAATAAGTCAATGGTCAAATATTATCTTGATTTTTATTTACATGGAGAACATGAGAACCTATAAAAAAAATAAATAAAAATAAAAAAAAAAAACAATAGAGAAGGTAACAAAAAAAAAAAACAAATAAATAAAAATCTGGGGGAAAAGAAAATCTGGGGTAATCGATAAGAATGAATGAATGAATGTTAAACAAACCAATCGAATAAAAGGTAAAAAAAAACTGTAACTGTACATATAACTCTTAATTGGTAATTTATACAATAAAGATATTTCTGTTCGTTTTATTTACATAAATGTCAGGTGAGAATGAAAATTGTTATTTTTATAGTTTGTTATTATTGTTATTGTTATAGTTTTTTTTTTTTGAAAAATGGTTAGAAAAAATTTACTTAAGGTGACACAATAATGATTTTAGTGGTTTTTTTTCTTTTGTTTGATTTTCAAATTCTTAAGTTAAATGGAAAAGTAAATTTTTCAGGATTATTATTTTTAGATTTCTAGTTGATCTAAGAATAGCAGTGATTTATTTTCGTTTTTTTTTTTTTTTATTTGAATTAACTCTTATTTTAGAAATGTTATTCAAGGAATTATAATATCAGGTAAAGAATGATTATTCAGGTAAAGTAAAGAAAAATAATACAAATAGAATCGAAAGAGGATAATAAAAAGTGAATTCTAATTAAATCAAAAATTAAATGGGTATAAATAAGGATCAAATTGACATATATAAAAATTATATGAGAATATTTTTTTGTACTCCTATAAATATGTTAAAATTTATGGTAAATTTAAAGTCAATAAAAAAATGAATATAATATGTATATATAATATATTATAACTTTTACATAAAGATGATCTGCTTTTTAGTACTTATATTATGTACTATTTAGTACTTATATTACTTAGACAATGATTTTGATCTGCGTTTTAGTACTTATATTATGTAAAAGAAATTGAATAGAATAAAGCAGCGTTTGTTACCGATTTTAGAAGAAAAATTTTATTTTAACTAGAGAGTCTTTGGAATTACTTTAAAGAAATTTTTAAACCGTCTAATGAAAAATAATATCCTTGAAAAATATTGACTTTATATTTTATTTAAACTATATTTAATTAAATCCTATAGAATATATTAAAGATATAATTTTGTAAAACTTTGAAATCCTTTAGATTCCTTAGTAAATTAGAGTCCTTAAAATAATAAAAGAAATTTATCGTTTTTAAAAAATCATGATCAATTATAAGAATTATCAAAACATGTAAATGTTTTTCTTTTTACAAAAATAAAAGAAAAATTTAGCTAGAAAATATTAGAAACACATTCAATAAATTCTTCATTTATTCTGCATTTATTACTCTTGCATTTTACAATTTTATACCAATTTTTTATCAAGTATAAAAAAAATTTTTTCATACTAAAACAAAAAAATTATTTTCAAAAGTTAGTTATACCATCATCTTTGTTATAAAATTTAGCTTTTTGTCACACCACAAATTTTTTATTGGCTATAATATGTGTAAAACTTTATTATAAAAAGGAGATCTGTATCACATATTAAAAGGTCAAACTATTGAAAATTTTGTAAAACTATTTTATTTTTTTTTTTTGTTTTTTTTTTTTACTGAGAATGAGAAATTAAATGAAGTACTAGTCCTTGAAATATATATATCTACTTATATACTAAAGTATATTTTTTATTAAAAAGTTTTGTTATCAAACAATTTCTTATAAATTCATTACAATTTAAAACAAAAAAAAAAATTCAGACATTTCATAGAAAAATTTCAAGGACCTCAACTAAATAATTCGAAAAAAAAAAGATAAAGAAAAAGTTAACTTATCTTAAAGTTTTAATAACTTTATGTAAAAGTTATATATTATATATATACATATATTAATTTTTTTATAGACTTTAAATTTACCATAAATTTTAACATATTTATAGGAGTACAAAAAAAAAAAAACATTTTTTTTTTCTTTTTATATTAAATTGCATCTTTTTCATCATCTATAAATTGCATGAGAAAAACTTTAACAGAGATTATCATGGAATCTGGATTTAACATAAAATAAAAAAAAAAATTTTTTTTTTTATAAAATTTTCATTTAATATTATAAAAGACAAAATAATAGCTTTCGTAAAAAATTTTTTTTGTTTTTTTTTTTTTGTAAAGTAATTAAGTACAAAAAGTGAGTTATCATTTTCTTATACGGTACCATGCATCCTATTAAAGAATAAAATAAAGTTTTATAAAGTACTTTTAATGTCTAGAAAAAAAAAAATGTAAAAAGTAAAATAAAATATAGTAGCTTAAGTATATTCTAATGTAAATCATGAGAATGAAAATAAAAGTTTTTTTTGGATTAAAAACATAAACATGAGTTGATCAAGTGAATTATAGGATTATATATAAAAGAATTGATTAAATATTATAGACAAGTCTATTATGATCTTCCTTTGTTTTTCTGTTAGTATAAACGGAAGATATTTGAAATTAAATTTAAAATGAATGAATGCAACTCTTAAAATGTTATATACTAAGTACTTATTATAGGATTTTTAAATGCAATTTTACCAAAATAGAAAAATGTATGTGTGGTTTTTGTTTTACTGGCTATAGGAAATACATGATCCATTATAAAAAGAAACATTACGAAGCATATATAATTTAAAAAAAAAAAAAAATTTTAAAACATGTTTTTAGAAAAAGATTCAAAAAAAAAAGAAAAGAAAAATTTAAACACAAAACTACTTCTAGTGGATGAAACTTACGATACAGTTATTCGTAAAGTTATTGCGTAGAAAATTTTTATTTTTTTTTTTTAAGTATGGAAAATTATTTCTATTTGTATTTCTAAATTTGTATAATTTAACAGAGATTTTTACTTAAAATATAAGATTCATATGTTAATATTAATGGATATGGATGTTAACATAATACAGTAGGTACATGTGTATATTATATATATAATGTTATTTATTCAAGTATCTCTGTTAACGAAGTTTAAAAGTTTTTAAGCGTTTATTTCTGTGCTGTATGTATTTTTCTTTTTTTTAATGTTGGATATATTAGGAAATAAATCCTTTTATTAAAACGGTCAATTAATCTACAAAGAATTAAATCTGTAAAGAAAATGTTTTATTTTCAGTTATAAGCTCATTTTTACAAAGAATGTGAGCTGTAGTACAGTTTTTTTTTGTTTAAGTCTTAATTGAAACGTTTGATATAAGTATGCAATTATTTTAAAAATATAAAAAGAAACGATTTGAAAAGTTGAAGGTTTAAAAATTCTCTTCAAATTTTGAAAATTCTGACTTACAACAGACTTCCAACCAGAATATGTTATTTCAATTTATAATTGGCATACGTTTTCGGACTGTATAATGAATGCTATTTTTAAAAAAAATCTTGTTGTTTTCCTTTTTATCTAATAGTGAAGTCAAACTATACAGGTACCAAATATTAAGTTATTTTAGTTAAGTTATGATATTAGATTTTAATTTCCTTGCGGAAGTTTACTATTTTCATGTTATTCTCGCGTTTTCTTCTTTAAAATGAAATGATTTCTTAGTTCTATTATGAAAGCAAAAGTTACTTTTTTTTCATATTGATAAATTAAATTTCAAAGAAGCTGAATACAGGATCAATAAATTTATATTTTCATATTAAAATCTTGTGTTGTGAATTCTAAATTACTTCATAAAAAATTTTGTAATTAATTCCATAAAATGTAAAAAGAGTAATGTGAGAGATTTTTTTTTTTTTTATTTTATACATTTTACATCACGCTAAAATGAATCCTAGTTAGAAAAAAATTATACAACTTAAATTCATAGCCTTTATAAAATTTTTATTTTAAAACTTTGAAACATTTTGCCTGAAATAAAACACCAAAAACAAAAAAAAAAAACAAGGTAGAATGTTAACCAACGGCTTCTAAAAGTGCACATTTCCAAAACACAATACAAACTTTTTAGAATTGTGACTTGCACAAAAATTTGAAAATTTAAAAAATAAATTTAAGAAATTTTTTGTAATAAGAAAAAATGTGAAAATAACACTTTTCTGGAATTTTGCCAGCTCCTGTAAGTTCGGAACCCTTTATAACTAAGAAAAACCGTTAACACAAGTAAAAATATATTATTGAATCTTTAATTTTCATGTCTTGCCGAAGAAAAATTTGTACAGGTGCCTAAAAATAGCAAATTTTCAATTTTTCAGCCCTAATATCTCTTAAACAGGGGGTGGTGCAAAAAAATTTTCTAAGGAAACTTATACTAATTCTAAAAGTTCTTTCTTGCCTCAAAATTTGAAACCGCTATCTAAAAGCGTATCGGAGTTATGAAAGTAGAAAATCATGCAAAATTTGGTTTTCACATAACGGTAAATTTAAATATTAAATTTAAAAAAAATTTTGATATTAATTTACAAAGTCAAAAAAAATACCTGTCGCATGACGTTTTCAGATTGAAAAAATCTTATGTAGAACATAAGATATATGCATTTAAAAATAGGGCTTTTTCAAAGTTTGAGGGGCTGTAGCTCCGTAATGGATGGGGGGGCTGTTTGAAAAAGTTTTTCTACAAAATTATTTGTTTTTATGAGATCTACCTATGGTTAAAATTTTTTTTCTCTATCTTTAACGGTGTAGAAGTTTTGTAAGCAGACGGACGGATGTACGGACGGACAAAGTGAAACTAATAACCATATTTTTTCAAAATTTTTTTGGAAATGTTCTAAAAAGCTGTCAAAACTTCAAATTCCCTTTAGGAATCAAAAAATTTTAGATTAGTTTTTGTTTTTTAGGTGTAACTATTATTCAATTCGAATTTCCTCCAGCAAATTTTTTATATCTTTTTTTGTTACTTAAATATTTTTAACAATATATATATATATTTATTATATGTGGTATACATATACACATACCAATATAATATATTTTATATTTAAATTTTTTCTAAATTCAAAATAACGATCTGTAATTTAAAACATTTTTTTTTTTTTCTACTATCCTGTCATTCTTTTAACATTTCGATATAATCTATTTATCCTTTATTTTAATATTTTTTTATTAGCTTTTTCTTGTTGTTTTATTTTTTTTTTTTTATATATTTTAAAAAAACAAATCCTATCCATAGATCCTATATGCATAAATTATAAAATTATCACGTTTATATAGGTACATATGTATATTCTATATACATACATTTATTTGCTACCCAGTGCCATGTTATTATGGCACATAATACAATGCGACATTTACACAAATAATAAAAAAAAACGTGGCCTTTTTTTAGTTTTCTAATTTTTTTTTTGTTTTTTTTTTTTTTTGAATTTCAAATATTAACGAATAAAATATGAAAAAAAAATTAACAAAAAAGTGGATTCAAAAATTTTAAATCCATAGCATAAACATACATACAACGTTTTATTTATTTTTTTTGTATTTTTGAAATTTCTGTTGTTGTAACAATCATCTAGAGAATTTATTGAAGGATAATAAATGAAAGGATTTGAAAAAAAATAAATGATTTTTTGTTTGTTTCTTTTAGTTTTTATTCTTTCTGTTTTTATCGTTCGAATGTCATAAAATGCATGATATACGTAAGATTGTAGGAAAAAAAAAAAAAGGATTAGAATATGAACCGGTGAACGATACATTGTCATATTTTATAACGGTTTGTATAATAATCACTAACCATCGTATTTAAGCAATTACACTACAAGTGTTACGGTGTTTCTATGTATGTATATGAAAATATATAGAATCCTTTTCTTTGTATTTACAAAAAAAAAAAGAAAAACTTTTAAGATAGCAATTTATGTACAGAGTGACTCATTTAAGAAATAAAATTTAGTTCTTGAAGTATTTATGTATATAATTATTAGAGATTTTCAAATTTTAAATTGGGAAAAATTGAAGAAATTTTTTTTTATTTTGAAATTATTGACTTATCCACTTTGGTAATAAATAATAATTTTCTTGATCACAAAACTACCTTAATACTCTACAGAAAATCTTAGACATTTTCTGAGAATCCTGTACCTACCAGGAAAATACTAATTAATTTTAATTGATTCGATTAAACGCAATATTGTATTAATATTAAAAGTAAGTGTTTTTAAATTAATATATTTAACAAACTGCTGAAAATCATTTTATTTTACACTATCGATACACCATTTAGTTGTTATTCAATACTTTGTTACTTTTCGTTTGGCATTTAACTTAGGTGGGAGAATATTTTAGAGGTAAAAGTTGTTAATAACAAAGAAAAAATGTGGGACAATTTTTTACATATTCAAATATATAATAATATAACATACTTAATATTTTGTATATATTTTGTAGAGTAGATACATATATAGAATTTAAATATAAAAATAAAGAAAAAAAAAAATAAATAAAATGCAGACTTAAACTAACATTATAACAAGAATATAATACTATACATACTCGTATATATGTATTTTATATTAAAGTAAATTCATTTATGTCCTTTTTTTTATGAATATATAAATGTTTAAATTAATAGAAAAATAGAAATATTTATAATAAAATTCAAATAGTTTTACAAAATATATATATATATATATACTGATATACATATATACTTATGTTTTATAAAGTAAGAAAAAGTGACTTTAACTGACATTAATTTGAGATGATAATATTGTCGCATAATTTTAAAACACTATGCAGTATGCATTTTAAACAATTTTTGAAAACAAAATAGAAATAAAAATATACCAATAAAAATAAATAAATAAAAACAAAAAAAAATATTTAAATTTTATTAAAGTTATATATATATATATATACAAAAAGAAAAAACAAATTTTATGATAATAACTATTTGTAACAGACATTGTTATACAAAATATTTTTATGTTTTTTGTTCGCGCTTTTCAATTTCTTTCATTTTCCATATAGCAAGGATATTTTTATTTAAAGAATAAAACATATATATATATATATATATATATATATATATACATTCTTGTAATTTAATTTTTACTTTTCTATATATAAAGTACATAGATACATTATTTCAAATGAATGAAAATTTGAATTGAAAGTGAAATTTTTAATGTTTTTATGTATAAAGATTTTTCTTTGTATCGTTAAAATATGAAAATGTTAGGTTATGGTGAAAAATTATATACGTAAATTATAATTTTTTAATAGTTTTGAATAAATTTATATGAATTATTATGGAATAGTATTATATTTAATAATTTATCTTATTTATGTTTTAAAAATTACTTATAATAAATTTAATAGTTTTATATTTAGTCAGTGTTAAATATATAAATATGTGACTTTAAGTAATAGTGACTTTTTATCCATTATTTTCTATTTTTATGTTAGATAAAATCGAGTAGATAAGTAGTTAAATTATATTCTTTTAGAAGGCAATTTTCTATATGTGCTATATATATATTTATGTATTTTTATTTTTTTATTTTATTAGAATATGATAGGTTTTATAGGTTGCTTTAAAATATTTTTATTTCTTCTTTATCCGTCCGTCTGTTTACAAAACTTTTACATCGTTAAAGATAGAGAAAATAAAATGTTAACCATAGGTAACCCTCATAATATAATCAATGTTGTAGAATAACTTTTTCAGAATAGCCCCATCCATAACGGAATTACTGTAGCCCCTTACACTTTGAAAAAAAACCCTATTTTTAATGTCGTATAACTATCTCATGTTCTGCTTAACATTTTTTCAATCTGAAAACGCCATTCAACAGACATTTTTTGTATCTCAATAAATCAATATTAAAATTATATAAAGTTTTTAAATTTAGTGTCTAAATTTTCCGTTATGTAAAAACCAAATTTTTGTATGATTTTTCTACCTTCATAAGTCCGTCATATGAGGCAAGAAAATAATTTTTAAAATTGGTATAAGTTTCCTCAGAAAATTTTTTTGGACCACCTGTTTATGAGCTATTGGCTACGGTTTTTCTTAGTTACATAGAGTTCCGAATTTACAGCGCCTCAAAATTGCAAAAAAGTCCTATTTTCACATTATTTCTTATATTTCTTTTTTTTGGAAATGTCTTTAAAAATCATTGATTTACATTATGCCTTGCTTATGTTTATTTTTGGCATTAAATACATAAAATATTAAAAGGAAAAAAGAGATTTTAGCCCAAGTTGCCTGGTCTTAGAAGTTAGTTATTTTTATTTTATAAATTCTGTTTGAAAGCTACAATTGTTTTTTATCCTTCTCACTCCTAAATATAAGGATCATAGGGCATTCCACTAAATCATTCATTATTTACATTTGACATATTTTGATGTTTGAGTTTTTGGTCAATAAGTCGTTGGATTACTCGACTGTAGCTATTGTACAAGTTTATGTTGTATAACGTAATTATTTTTTTTATTTCTATGCCATCTATTATCTTAGATAAGAATTATTTTATTATATATTAACTATCACAAAACTGTATTTCATTTGACTGAATGTCACATTAACTGTATTCATGTATGTCATTTGATGGTATAACTATATATCACTTATCTGTATTTTCTTATATTATTATTTGACTATATTTCTTATTTCTGGATTACATTTGTAATCAACTCTTTTAGGTTTTCTATTCTACTCGTTTAAAAATGTAAAACAAGACCCTGAAAGGGTCAAGTGTCCTTAATGTCATTTCTACTCTCAACCAAATTGTTACGAACTTTTAATAACAGAAATTTCGATTTTTCAATCAAGAAACACAAAGTAAAAGCATTAGAAAGCCTTATTGAAAAAAATCTACAGATAATTACACTTTTTATGTATTTATGTGCAAATTGCATTGTAAGTTTTTAACAAAAAGTCATTATTGCTGCTCTTAATTTAGAAGATATTTCAATATTAAAATTATTAAATTTAAGTTGTTTGTAAATTAAAAATCTCATATATCTTATATAGAAGTTTAAAATTCTTATATTGAGGTTTATTATTCTCATTTTGAAATATTATAAAGGTAAAATATAATAAATTTTCTTAAATGAATATTTAAATAAATCAAATTTTTTCTTATAAGTACTTAAATAAAATTTATTATACATATATCTTAAGATTCAAAATAAGGACTCAACTTTAATAATTAAAAAACAATTCTTTCATTTATTAGAAATTATCAATTCATTAAACTTTTTTACTAAAAAGAAAAAAGAAGAAGAAAAAAAAAACATTTTTTTTTTTAAACAATTGAAATTTCATATATTTTAAATATTTCATTTGTAAGAAAAAAAGAAAATTATTTTAAAAGAAAATTTCTTAATAATTTAATAAATTTTTAAGAAAATTTTCTTTTATTAAAATTGAAATCCAATAACTGAACAATAATAAAATTATAAGAAGAAAATTTTGAAAAAAAAAAAAAATATAAAATAAAAGATAAAATAAATAACAATTTTAAAATGATGTTATAATGAATATATTATTAATTTTTAACAATTTATTTATTATTAAGAGTATATTAAAATTTATTTATTCACATTTAATTTATCCAATCCAATATTTTATTTTTATAAAATATTTCTATCAATATTTTATATTTTTATCAATATAAAAAATCCAATATTTTATTTTTTTTTTCTTCTATTTGAGAATCCTTATATTAATGTATTTATTTTTTTTTTTTTATTTTTTTCAGGTGAGTTTTCAACTTTATTTTTTGGAAAATTTGTATTTTTACAAGCTAAGAACAGATAAGTTTAATATAAAAATCTTAAAATATTATTATTAAATACACTTGTATCTGACCAATGATGCAGTATGCATAAGTCACCGGTTTTTCAGGCGAAAGGTCTCGGGTTCAAATCCAAAATGTTCAGGTCAAAAAATAATATATAACATATAATAAAATAAATGTAAACAAAATATTAAATATAATTATAATTGAATTTTTGTACCAAGATGACCCACATGCTAAAGGCAAAAGGATCCTAAAAATAACGTCATATATTTATATCTGGACGACATAATATAAAAAAAACAAGTAAATGTAACAGTAAGTCGATGCAACCGACTTATTAATACCCTACACCTGAATAATTCGAATTAAATTAACAATCCATAAGTGTTTTTGGCAGCTGCTTGAACTTCTTCCCTTTTCTGTCTTATTCAACTCGAATTTCAAGAACGTAAAAGAGGCATCCGCTTGGGATATGCTTGACACGTTTGTAAAACATTTTAAGTTTCTATCTTAATTATTTTCCGAGATTGGTAGTCCTTGGGATGTTTGTGTCAGCTACCCGAATTGCCACTCCAATTCATCGAATCCATCTCAGGAACATAAAGAAAACTTGCCAGAACACCATTCTATTAAATTTAAAGGTGCTACTTTTGTTGGTTTTGGAGATATGCTCGTTGCTCTTGTGCTCGTCCGGAAGTTTCCAAAATACGAACCCATGGTTCAAATTCTTTCAAATATCAGTTTCCAATTTTACAGAAAAGGAAACATAACAGAACACCTTTGTACTAAAAATAAAAGTTGTATCTTTGTTGGTTGTGGAGATATACTCGTTTGCTCTGGGGCTCGTCCGGAAGCTTCCAAGATTTGAACCCATGGACCAAATCCTCACAAATTTCAGAAACATAAATCAAACATGAAGGAACACCATTCTGCCTAATTTAAAGGTTATATCTTTGTTGCATTTGGAGATAATATCATTTGCTCTGAGGCTCGTTCGGAAGCTTTCAAAATCCGAACCCAAGGACCACATCCTCTTAAATTTTAGAGACATAAATCAAACTGGAAGAAACATCATTATAAAAAATTTAAAGGTTCTATCTTTATTGGTTTTGGAGATAATCTCGTTTGCTCTGGGGCTCTTTCGGAAGTTTCCAAAACCCGAACCCATGGACCAAATCTTCTCATATTTCAGAGACTTAAATAAAACATGAAAGAACACCACCCTGCCAAATTTAAAGGTTATATCTTTGTCGGTTTTGGAGATAATCTCATTTACTCTGGTGCTCGTTCGGAAGCTTCCAAAACCAAACCCATGGACCAAGTCCTCTTAAATTTCAGAGACATAAATCAAACACGAAAGAACACCATTGTACCAAATTCAAAGGTTCTATCTTTGTTCGTATTGGATATAATCTCATTTGCTCTGCGGCTCGTTCGGAAGCTTCCAAAATTCGAATCCACGGTTCAAATTCTTTCAAATTTAAACCCATGGCCAAATCCTCTCAAATTTCAGAGACTTAAATCAAACATGAAAAAACACCATTCGGCCAAATTTAAAGGTTATATATATTTGTTGTTTTTGGAGATAATCTCATTTGCTCTGGGGCTCGTTGGGAAGCTTCCAAAATCCAAACCCATGGACCACATCCTCTTAAGTTTTAGAGACATAAATAAAACTGGAAGAAACATCATTATAAAAAATTTAAAAGTTCTATCTTTATTGGTTTTGGAGATAATCTCGTTTGCTCTGGGGCTCGTTCGGAAGTTTCCAAAACCCGAACCCATGGACCAAATCTTCTCACATTTCAGAGACTTAAATAAAACATGAAAGAACACCACCCTGCCAAATTTAAAGGTTATATCTTTGTTGGTTTTGGAGATAATCTCATTTGCTCTGGGGCTCGTTCGGAAGCTTCCAAATCCAAAACCCATGGACCAAATCCTCTTAAATTTCAGAGACATAAATCGAACGGGAAGGAACATCATTGTACAAAATTTAAAGGTTCTATCTTTGTTGGTTTTGGAAATAATCTCATTTGCTCTGGTGCTCGTTCGGAAGCTTCCAAAACCCAAACCCATGGACCAAATCCTCTTAAATTTCAGAGACATAAATCGAACGGGAAGAAACATCATTGTACAAAATTTGAAGGTTCTATCTTTGTTGCTTTTGGAGATAATCTCGTTTGCGGAGATTATCTCCAAAAGCCGGAATCATTCGGAAGCTTCCAGAATCCGAACCCATGGACGGATTTTGTCCAGATTCGAACTTAGCCTTTCTTTCGTAATTAGTAACCTACTATATAAATTTCATCAAGATAGCATCATTATTTTTTGAGTTATCGTGCGTACGGACGGACGGACGGACGGACGGACATCGCTAAATCGACTCCGGCGGTGATCCTGATTCAGAATATATATACATGTCTATACCTAACTCGCTTCCTTTTGGTGGTTACAAACACCATACCAAAGTTAATATACCCTATACTTTAAGTGTAGGGTATAAAAAAATACACTCGTATTATGTGTATTAAGAGATATCTATAGATAGTCACAAAAATTAAAATGTAGACCATTAGGAAACTTCATAAATTAAATTAAAATTGAACTTGTGTTTTTTTTTTCTGAACACATTTTCAAAAAAAAAAATTTGAAAATTTTCCTTTTTAGTTTAAATCTGTTCGTTCATCCGTCTGTCTGTTTACAAAATTTCTAACACCATTCAATCTAGTTTAAGATAGAACAATAGAAATTTTAACAACCGTGAATAGTTTCTGTTAAAAAAGTTAATGATGCAAAACAACTTTTTCTTACATTTTCTTTACATATAAAATTCTGAAATTCACGATTCACGTATCTTAAACTATATTTTTATTGCCTTTTGGAAAATTTATATGTTTACAGGTTTAACTTGTTTACTATTTTTATTTTTTTTTAATTTTTGTTATCATATTCCCAATATAGATTACACTGTAATTTTCATTTTCTTTTTTTTTTTTATTTTATAGTTTTATTAATATACACAAGAAGTACTTTTTATTTTTTATCCAAAAAAAATTTCAAATGTCAAAATTTTCATTTAAGTGCTTTAAGTGTGTTTCTTATCGAGTGCCTTAATTGCTGTAAAAGAAATTTTGAGGTGGTTTTTTAAGAAATTTTGAGGCGATACTCTAGATAAGTATTTCTCCTAATTAAACCATTAGAAGCTTCTTACAAAGCGTTGTAAATTTATTAAGTTAAATTGTGAGATAGGTAATTAATTATTAAATTTTAAATGTATAGAAAAAAATCCTAATTGTACTACACAGAATTCAATAAAAAACCCTAATTGATTATAATTGTTTTTTCTGTTTTTCTTGTAAATAACTCATGTTAATAATTATTGTATAGGGTTTTCCAATTTGAGTGATATGATTTCTTTTTTAAAAAAAAAAAAACACTAATTGTTAAGGAAATTCAAATGTTTTTTATTTAATGTGAAGTACAATCGATACAATTAAGTTCTGAATAAAACGTCATTGAAATGGCCTCCACGACTTCTTTTGCAGGAACGAATTCGATTAACCTAATTTTCGAGCACTTTTTCCACTAAATCAAGTCGTATGTCATGAATAGCACGTTCAATATTGACTTCTAAAACTTGAAGAGAGTCTTGAGTTATTGCTAAAGGCCAATGAAATAGAAACACAAGAAATAGTCTAATAGTGTTAAATCACAACTTCTTAGGGGCCATTCAATATCACAATTTCTTGAAATAATCGTATCTCCAAAATTTTCTCGCAATAATTCGATTGTTGCACGTGCTGTGTGGCACGTAGCCCCGTGTTGTTGGAACCCGATGTTCTCAAGATCAACATCTTCCAATTTCGGCCATAAAAAGTTGGTTATCATCGATCTATATGGCTCTCCATTGACAGTAACGGTGTTGTTTTTTTTTTAGAAAGAAATCATATCACTCAAATTGGAATACCCTGTATTACAATCTTTATAATTATTGACATTAATATAACAAATTTTACATTATATTAATTTTTTTTTTTTTTTTATCAAATTTGAATATTGTAATTAGAATTGTAATTAAATATTACAAATAACATATGTTAAATAACATTAAAATATTACTAATTTTCACTTTTTTTGTTTTATGTTATACTAAATTTTTGCTTCAAGGTGAAAATTTCCATAAATAGATAATTATTTAATTTGAAAAAGAAAAATAAAAAAAAATGCAATAATAATTACATTAGCGTTAGTGAAATTACCTGTAGGACATCAAAAATTTAGATAATATATGAATGAAAAATTTTATTTTTGTACCCATAGGTTTTATTATTACGGTTAATTTTCACAATAATTCGGCTTTTTGAAATATTTATCTTTCATTTTTGTAACGCAGGCACATGTTTTAAGGATTGCATGCTTCTTCTTTTTGTATTTTTCTATTACCAAAACAAATCACTTAAAAAGGTTCAGTATGTTAAGTTAATCTAAATCACTAACTCTTACAATCACAATAGGCCTCTTTCACACATTTTTAATAAAAGTGACGTGTTAGCTTAAAAAATTTCTTTTTATTGCTATTTTTAAAAAGTGACAAATATTTTTTGTATATACATTGTATATATACATATAAAGAATTTTTATATTGAATAATTAATAATTTTTTTTTGGATTTTAAAATTTAAAATTGAAATTTCTGTTATTTATGGTGTAAATTTTTTTTTTTTTTCCAAATAGTATTTTAGGCAAAAAATAAAAATAGAAAAAATCTTGTACTGTAAATTAAAAATTTTACATTTAACATAATTGAAAAATAAAAAAATTGTGATATTAATTACAGTTCAAACTTAATACTAATGCTGTATTATCTTAGATAATAACGGTGTATTATTTTATATTCTTTAAGGATTATCAAATTATTTGAATTATTATACCCTATACATTAAGTATAGGGTATATTAACTTTGGTATGGTGTTTGTAACCACCAAAAGGAAGCGAGTTAGGTATAGACATGTATATATATTCTGAATCAGGATCACCTCCTGAATCGATTTAGCGATGTCCGTCCGTCCGTCCG
The DNA here is from genome assembly GCA_947095535.1 of Poecilobothrus nobilitatus. Lineage (NCBI taxonomy): Eukaryota > Metazoa > Arthropoda > Insecta > Diptera > Dolichopodidae > Poecilobothrus > Poecilobothrus nobilitatus. The sequence continues at coordinate 249,394,196 of OX352774.1, read as the reverse complement.
TACGCACGATAACTCAAAAAATAATGATGCTATTTTGATGAAATTTATACTGTAGGTTAACAATGACTAAGGTAAGGCGGGGATTGTAAATGGGCGAAATCGGACCATGCGTTCGAGTACCTCCCATACAACTCACAAAACCGAATACGCATATCTTCGAAATTAATAAAGATAGGAACTTCAAATTTGATACGAGGGTGCTGTTTCCTAAATCACTGATTTGGCTAAAATTTGAGAGGAATTGGAGTGGTCCTTCGGATACCTCCCATACCACTCCCAAAACCGAACAAGCATATCTTCGAAATTAATAAAGATAGAAACTTCAAATTTGGTACTAGGGTGTTGTTTCCTGAATCCCTGATTTGTCCAAAATTTAAGATGAATTAGAATGGTTGTTCGGGTATCTGCCACACAACTCCCAAGACCAAACAAGCACATCTTCGAAATTAATAAATATATAAACTTGAAATTTGATATAAGAATGTTCTAACCTGTTGATGTCTCTAAAATTTGAGATGAATTAGGGTGGTGCTCCGCGTGCCTTCACATACTTCCCAAGACTTAACAAGCATATTTTCGAATTTAATAAAGATAGAAATCTGAAATTTTGTGCAAAGGTTGTAAAAGCATTTATTTTTTTAGCTTAGTTATATTAAATACCTAACTAAAATAACTTATGGATTTTTAAATTAATTTGAATTTTTTAGGTGTAGGGTATAAATAAGTCGGTTGCATCGACTTACTGTTACTTTTACTTGTTTTTATAATAGGAACTATCTTCAAATATTTTCAGAATTGATTAAAGAATTTTTCAACTTCAGTGTTTCCTCAAACTAAGCAAAAAAGTATCCTATAGCCTCAAATTAAGTTTAACATAGTGTCATAATTTTTCGATGATTCTTTTTTTCTTTGTACAATGGCATATTTCTATATAAGATTTTTTTCTCAAATGACTTTATTAAAAATTTCTCTTTACGAAAAAATTTTAGTCATATACGCCAAAATTTTAAAATTAAAATTCAAACAACTTCATTTTAAAACTAATGCTTAATTTGTAATGGTTTCCAATTTTTAAGATAAATTTTATTTTTTTATTTATTTAATATTATAATATAGAAACAGGTGATAATAATTGGGGCTAATTGGACTATTTTCCAGTTAAATTCAACTAAAAATCATATTTTTATTACCTAATGATTAATTACTTTTATATAATAGTAATTTATGAGAATTCAAATTAAACATTGATGATTTAATAAAAATTTTAGCAATTACTTTTCCATTTCAAAATTTTTTATTTGGGTACACAATTTTCCTTCCCACTTTTACTTCCCACCAATGTAAGCTTTTAACCCTAAATCCCTCTATTAATACGTCATGAACTTAATAACTCGACAATCGATATTCCTCCTTTAAAGATCAATTACATACAATTTTTAAATATTACTGTCAACTGCATATTTTTATTGCATATTTCTAGGATAAATACTTATTGAAAAATAAACCAATAAAATAATTCGGTTAAAATTGAAAATCTCAAAAATTCTCTAATTAAATTTCATAAATTTTGAAAAATATTTACATATTATTAAATTCTTATTTAATACAAATTCAATACCAATAAACTGAAAATGTATGTTATGTATACTTTTCTGAAATAATCACATCAAACCTATTTTACTTTAAATTCAATTAGATAATCAAAGAATTAGAAGATTTCATAATAATTTTCAAATAAAAACAAGACTATACTTCATAGGATCATTTTCAAATAAACAATTACTAGAGAATCGAATTGTCTAATAAAATTCTAAATAATTATTATTTTCTAATCAAACATTTTACAAGAATAATCAATTAGTAGAACAATAATACGATAATCTACTATTGAAGATGATACCATCATATTAAATTTTATAAAAACAGAAGAAAAAATAAAAAAAAATTTTTTTTTTTCGTTTTATGTTTTATGTTTTTTGATGTACAAATTCTTATTATCAAATAACTGCCAACAATTTTCTTTTTATGTTTCTGACAACTCAATGTAACCCTATAAAATTGAAAGAAAACTTAGACTATGTGTAATCCCAGTATTATTTTCATTAAGTACTCATTTAATAAACTTGATTTAAATTTTTTTAATTCTAAATTGAATTTTAGAACTTTTTTTGTTGATCCTTCAATATCTTTATATCATTTTTCAATGTTTAATATTAAAATTTTTTTTTTTGTATAAATGCAGTACAAAAAAAAAATTCTTTTAAAATTTTATTTTATCAAACTCTATAGAATTTAATTTTTTCTACTACATTTAAAATACATACATATATGTACAATGAAATCAAGCACAAATCCTTAGAGTAAAGGTAGAAGAATAGTATAAAAGAAATAGCAATTGAATGAAAATATTGATAGATGCGGAAAAGTGTGAGAGAAAAATACAAACAAGTCAAGTTTTTTTGTTTTTTTCTTTTTTTTTTTTTGGTTTGGTTTGTATTTTCGGATAGAAGAATATGATGATGAACCCACCTATCAACACTATTGGTTTCAAATAAATTTAATGTTGTTGTTTTAAAGGTGTTAAAGAAATGCTATTTTGTTTAAGAAATCAATGGATCGATTGATGTTTGGTTGATTTGTAGAATAGCAAGTAGTTGGAAAATAAAAAAAAAAAACAAAAAAGAAAAAATAAATAAATAAATAAAATGTTTGATTCACTTAAGTGTGACTAATTGCTATTGATTCGAGCGTATCCAAATGTAAGATTGAAATATCTTTAATTTTTTTTTTTTTCTTTGTTTTTCTTTTTTTTTTTTTTTTATTTTCTTTTTATACAACTTTATACTCTTTATTCTATTCTATACTTTAGTTTATTATCCTGTTTTTACTGAAATAACAATAATTTTTTTTTATTTTTTTTCAAATTATCTATAGATACTTTATTTTTTTTTATTCTTTTTTGATTTTTAATTTTTTTGTTTTTTTTAATTTTAATCCTTTTTTGTGATTTTCTTTGTATTTTTGATTGGTTTTTTGAATTTTTTATTACAGTCGTTATTGTTGAATTATTTGATTGGTATTATTGTCTCTTATTGTTATATTGTACTTATTATTTGCTTTTTAAGGTGTTCTTTCATCTCTCTAGCAACAAAAAAAAAAAAAAAAACTTTGCATGTTTTTTTTTTTTTCGTTTTATTTTATTCAAAACGTGTTAGTTTGGGTTTAAAAATTTGTTGTATATTCATGTTCTTTTCTTATTCTTTCGTTAAGTTTTATAATATTTTACGTGATCAGCAAAACTAATTTAATAATAATTTATATACTTTAGGTATAGGTAGCATATAAACCTACCAGATAATTGAAGAAAAAGTACAAAAAAAAAAAACCTCTAAAAGTATAAAGAACAAAAATCAAGAAACAAAAATTAATTCATTAAAATTTGATTATTTTCTATTATATTATAAATTTTTTTTTGTTTTTTGTTTTTTTTTTTTTTTGTCTTGTGGTATTCGGCCCCAGATGAATATTTACTCAAAATGATATAAAGTTTTTTTTTTTTTTTTCATTAATCGTATAAAAAAAAACCAATATTGATTCATTATTTAGAATTCAATATTTGAACAAAAAATAAATTTTTTAGTCTATATGTGTGTATAGGAAAATAATAATTTCTAGAACAATATTAAGTTTAAAATGTGGGAAGTACATTTAAAATCTGTTTTTAAAATTCTTTTATTATTATTTCATTTTTTTTTTTTTTTTTTTAACATAAGTTTGAAATTATTTTCCATTTTGATAAGAAAAGGCTACAAAATTATTTTGATATCAAAATAGAAAATCCTTCTGAGAATAAACATATCTGATATGAAGATACAAAATCAAAATTCTTAAGATAATCCAGTTTTTTTTTTTTTTTTGAAGTTTAAAAAAAAAAAAACAATATGTGTACATAATCAAATTAAAAAAGATTATATTTTTATTTCAAAAAATTAAAATTAAATATGAAAAAATATATTATTTATTTATTTTGTTTAGATTTTCGAATTATTTTTTTGGAAAAAAACTTAAAAAAATTTATTTTGTATAACTATAGTTAATATTGTTGAAAAACTTAATTTTAAAATTTTTAATTTAAATTTAAATTTAATTTCTTATTTTTATTTTGAAAAATATTTTTTTTACGTGAATAGAATTATTGGGAAGCAATGAATAAAAATAACTAGACTTGGAAAACCATATCTCGGTAATTTCTTTTTAAAGGTTTAGGTGAATTTTGTGACATGGATCTAAAAAACTTTCGAAGCTTGTGATATCTTGGGGACATAAATTTAGCAAAAATTAATGCCAACTCTGGTACTCCTACATTTTTAAAGTACACCATACGGACCTAGAGTTTAGTGATTATTGATGCGTTAGGTCTAGTCTTCAACAATAAAAAAATAAAAATAAAACAGAGTAGACTTGATATGACTGTAATTCGTGATTAATAATAATTGCGAAAAAAATAATTTTTCAATACTAAATTTTACCAATTCACAAAAAAACATGTTTACCTTTGTTTTAATCCCAATTTTATTCCCTTTAGTCAAAGGTTTTTTTTTTAATTTTAGTACTTTTAATTATTTCTTTTTTTTTACTTTTAACTCTCTGAGAACAGGTTCTTTATATTTTTCATTTTCAAATATTGTAATTAAGGAATCTCTAATAATAATTATGTATTTATGTAAACGTCACAGATAATAATTATGTAAAATATAAAGTTTTCTACAACAATAGAATTAACAGAGGCAGTATTTAACGTCTAAGTTTTTTTAAAGCGTACATCTTCAAAATAATAAATAAAAAACAAATAAAGGCCAATAAAAAATTTTTTGAAAATATGATTGTATTTTTGTATCAAGGTTTTAAAATGTTAGAAAAAAATGTGAGAAATCGAAATCAATTTCAATTTTTAAACCCTAATAGACGTTAAACGGGAAGAAATGGCGGCATTGTAAAAAATATATAAATTATAATTACTATTAAAAAATATTATCAACATATGATTTTTATTTTAGAAACTATGAAATAAAAAAAAACTGAAATTCACAAACTACTAAAATTTCTATGTAAAAATATTGCCTACTATTAGGCGCACTTTTTTGAAAAAAGAAGATCGTAAAACATTTTTACTGCTAAGAAGTACATCTTATCGAAAGATTTGTTGGCACTTCTGGTATATATGGACAATACAAAATTTAGCAAGATTTATTTAAAAGTTTAATATACCCATTCTACGTGTACCTTAGCTGTAAATTATACTTAATTTTGACTCTCTTAGAAGGATGGATTATTTAAAAATTAGATAATAAAAAAAAAAACTTTAGAAAATTATATTCTTTTTTTTTTTAATCTTTTTAAATTGACAATATCAAATTTTTGTTTTTCATAATTTGAAAAACAATGAAACAACATAAATATATCGATATATTTATACATATTTTATATTAAGTCATATTATGTATAGCAATTCACATTTACTAATCCTATAAACTCAACAAAAAAAAAAAATATATTCTTTATTTTAATGAAAAATAAATTTTAAGAATTTTTGATAATATCACATTTGTTGCTTTCTATTCAAAAAAAAAATAACATTCTTTTCTATATTATAAACATAGTTTTTTAACAACTAAATTGAAATTGTTTTAAATTTCATCCCATTTTGTCACCCAGTTTATTCAATATTATTTTTATTTTTTTCTTTTTTTTTTTTGTGTCCAAATTCATTCCTAAGAGAAAAATAATTTCTTAAATACATAATATTTTTTTTTTGCTATATAATCATTTTTATTTGTTTGCAAATAAAAGTGTGTGGGCGTATATTTTAGGGAATAATTTCTTCATACCCTAAAGAAAAACTTATAGAACTTTTAAATATAAAAGCCGCTAAGTATATATATATATATATATCATGAATAAATAAATAAGTAAGTAAGTACCTATACTACAATTTGGTATTTCATTTGTGTCTTCTTATTAGATACCATTAGTTTTTATAATAGAATATAGAAATATAAAAGTACACTTTTCACAAAATTTTTTTTTTTTGGTTTTTTTCAAAAAAAAAGTATACAAGAATACAAAATTTATATCTGGTGCAAATCATCATCATAATTTTTTATTTTTGTTTTTGTATTTCCGAACAAAAACAAAATAAACTACAGGATATAAATAACAATAACATTATATGGAAGATATATATATGTATTCGAATATATACAAATAAAAAAATAAATTTTGGTCTACTGGAAAAATTCTCTTGATAAATTTATGTAAGCAAAAAATGATAAAAATTTTTTAAAAAACTTGGTTTTAATTATACTTAACCCAGTCTACAAAAAGTCTTCTAAAAAAGTCTACTATTTAGTTATGATATTGAATCATTTTTATTTCATGGTTTGATAAAATTCAATCAGAACGAAATAATCGATATTTAGGTGAAACAGTGTAAGTGCAATGATCAGAAAAGTGTTCAAAATTATTTTAGCAGCCAGATAGCGCCATCTAGTGGTCGAAAAATGCATTACAAAATTTTCTTAACTTTTTGTGGTATTTTACTTAAAACATCATATTTTTAGCCTAATACAATATACAGGATATATTTATGTCGAGGTGGAGTACTCAAAAAATAATATAGATCTACACCTTTGTGAATTTCTATGGCGAAGGGAAGCCATGGAAATGTATTTTTTATTAAAATTCTTATGTCAATTTCGCATTTCTGTCCTCTGGTGGCACTATTTGCCAATATATATACCATATTTGTTATATACCGTTGAAAAGGGTGCGAAGAAACCTTTCTAACAGTATAATAATAAATATAGGTTGTTTTTGAAAATTTCGCATATGTATAATAGTTTTTTTGAAAGTTTGAATTTTCTTTTTTTTTTTTATATTCCCACTTTTAACTGCAATATCTCAAAAACGGTAGCATCGACTCAGATAAAACAAGGTGTGAACTAACGCAAGTATTGAGTCTACATATTTGGGTCCTGTATATTCTCTTATGCTGAAAATATGCAGATGTTTTAAGTAAAATACTACAAAAAGTTATTTTGTAATGCATTTTTCGACCACTAGATGGCGCCATCGGTACTAATGACATATATATTCGGAACCGTGACGCCATAATGTACCGTTATGTGATGATATCATATCGATATCTTGAGTCCCCTCTGCGGAAGTACACTCTAATTTTTTAAATTAGTGGACAGAATTTTTCAGTTGACATCACACAATTGAATATCCATACCATTGGTACGTACATCATAAAGCTATAAGCTTATAAATTATTTTATTTCATTTTCACTATAGTATAAAGCTAAACACCTGAGTTATTGTTTTTTTTTTTTTTGTTTTTTTTAGAAGATCACAAATAATAATCTAAGTATTTTTATGTGCTTGTGTATTATATACCTATATATATATATATATATAAATATAAGTTTAAAATTCTCTCATCAACCTTTTTCCTTATTACCTGTACTAATAAATAATTTTATTATGCAAAATGCATCTGAAGAAAATAATATGGAAAATAGAGTGCTGTTTATGCCAGTTGTATGCCAAAAAATAACAAACTAATGAATTATATTCAGTGCATCTTATGAAAATAATTCTCATGTGTATGAAAAAAAAAAAAATAAAAATCTCTTTGTTTGTATGTACGTGAATGGATATAAGGACATGATTGTTACTATAAAATTTTTGTTTTTGTTTTTGTTGTTTATACATTATATTCTGGGGATATATATCTAAATAGATTTATTATGTTTTTGTGAAAAATTAAAAAAAAAAAAAAAAAAACAACACTATCTGCTACGTCCAGATAAATTTTTCAATTTTCTTTTGGTCGTTTAAAATAAGAAAATAAGAATTTATGAAGCTTTGAAGTTGATATGGATCTTCTACTATAATATTATCTTCTTCTATGTATAAGTATATTTATATATATATATATATATACCTGTACCTGTTTTGTTTTTAAATTATTATTTTACTGTTTGCAGTTGATTGTTTCTATTCCTGTAGCTGGTTACTTGGCTAGTTGCCTTTTTGTTTCTTGTATATTATGTCCTACCATATAATTTAAAATTTTTATTTTCCATATTTTTTTTTTTCAATAAAATATGGAATAAAAAAAAACAAAACATAAATTAAATTTTAAGGGTAGTTAGTTGTCTAGAAAAAATTTTATGGACCTTGTTTCTGATTTCTGTTGCATATTTACCGGAGGAAACGCAAACATAGCTATATTATTGTTTTTGTGTGTTTTTTTTTTTTTTTAATTTAGATTAGAAATTTAGAAAAATAATAAGGAAAATTTTGCAAAATAAAAATTTTTTTAAATATATTAAAGTTATTATGCAATCCATTGTTTCATGAAATTAAGTTGTTAAATATTTAAAATAATATGATATTAAACTTTGTTAAAAAATATGAAAATTATCTAATAATTTTAAATGCTGGTGAAGATAATAATTTGTTTAAAAACGTTTTATTGTAATCCTTTTGGACTGGTGCATTGAATTTTCAATTGCATTGAATTAAATTTTAAAAATATTTTATTTACATAATTCATATTTAGAAATAAGTTGTTATAAATTAATTTCCAAAAATATTTTTTTTTTTTGTTTCTTAAATTATACCAATAAATATACAGTATATATAAAAATATGACGAAACGTTTCGTAAAAAAAAAAAAAGGAATGTTTCCTTTTAAAACGATATAATTTTTATGTGATTAAGGAACATTAAAAAAATTATTACCGTTCTTAACATTTATAAAATTTAATTTATATCTTAACTACACACCTATTTTAAATTAATTTAAATATATTTTTGTTCATTACATACTCGTATAATTAAATTTCTACAGAACTTTTTTTTTTTTTTGTTATTGCCCCAACTATTAATTATACCCGTACGATAGGATCGGGTATAATAAAATTACTCCTCCGTTTGTAACACCTCGAAATAAGCGAGCTAGATATACCTTCAAAGGTATGGATCGGATCAGAAAAAAATTCTAAGACTTTTGAGCCATGTCCGTCCGTCCGTCCGTCCGTCCGTCAGCACGCTAACTCAAAAACTAAGAAAGCTAGAATCTTAAAATTTACACAAAATATTCAAAATATATATTTGTAGGTTCCCTATTTTTTTTGGTTGAGTTTGGACCAAGCCTTAGGGTAGCTCTCGAACACCTAACTTTTAGATCCCCACATTTTTTTTGCAATAGAGCTATGAAATTTTAACTACTGATAGATCTCACAAAAATATTAATTTTATTTTTTATAACTTTTTTCTGTAGCCCCACCTGTTACGGAGCTACAGCTCCTCAAAGGTTCAAAAAAGCTCTATATTTAAATTGTTATAGCACAAGTTGTATAAGGTATATCTTCATTCTGAAAACGCCAAACGATTACTACTTTTATTAGCTTTAAAATTATATATATACAATAAATATATTTTTGTGGCGTACGGTGTCTTAATTTACCGTTATGCGAAACTAAAATTTTGCAAAATCCTTTAACCCCTCTATCTTCTCAACGGTTTAATTTGGAAACTTGAAATTTTGACAGAAGTTAGATCTTTGAAAATAAGTATGAGTCATTTTAGAAAATTTTTTTGCATCACCCCCCGTTTAGGAGCTGTAAGGGGTCAAAAACTGAAAATTTCCTATTTTTAAACACCTGTAAATTGAATACACCTGTAAAGTAATACACAAAAATTAAAGCTTCAATATTATACTCTTATTTCTGTTAACAACTTTATTTAATAATATAGGATTACTTTATAATTGACGAAAGTGTTACTTGATTTTTTCAAATTTTCTAACAAATTTCTTTAACGAATTTTTTCCATTTTGTTTTACTCAATAATTTGAAATTGTTGAGGATATAATGCGTAGTATAAAAAAATGTAAATAAATAAACAACATAACGGTTGCTTGAAGAATTTTTATTTATATGATATTGATATATATACATACTTATATAATATCATGTTTATTTACAATATATCGTATATGTCACTAGTGAATGAATGATGAGAGTATAGATGTATATTATATAGCGCCGTATTTACATACATATATGTATTTTATTGTACTTATAAGAAATTATTCTGTCAATGGAATATTTAAATATAATATAATAATATTTAAAATTATATTTATTATTTTGTACTAAGTAAATTTAATATACATTTACCGCTTAGTATTAAATGGTACTATAGAATATTTGAAAAAGTTTTGGATTGATAATCGTTATGTGGAAGGTTAGAATTTGCTTTTGAAGAAGGTATAAACATATAGTTTGAATATATGTACAACCTATAGTTCTAGAAATTATAAAATTCACCCAAATTATTTTAAAATACTAAAATATTAAAAAAATAATATTGTAAGCAGAGTGACAGGCTGTGAACATACTAACGGTTCGTACGGGTATCTAAGAGTTGACAAAGGCAACTGTATTCTTCCTCGTTTTTTTTTATATTCTGTAAAACAAAAAAAAAAAAAAAACAAAAAATTTTGAAACTAAAATTAAACAAAAAAAAAAATTTTTCGAAAACTTTTTTATAAAAATCCAAAACAACTAACAAAATAATTGATATTCAAGTACTTATACTTTAAAAGTAAATTTTCTCACCTTAAACCAATTTTTTTGTTATTTTAATTTTTCACATCTAAATTTCTTTTATTAAATTTTCACTTTAATAATTTTCTCTTTTGTTTTTTTTTTTTTTTTTTTTTTTGGTTATTTTGGGTCGTAAATACAATTTACGATTTTATTCACTTACGTTAACTGTACTTATAGTGAAAATTCCATCATCATGTTAAACAGATTAAATGTTTTAAATAATATACGAGTATATATACAGAAAGTTTAATTTTCTCAAATTAAAAAAAAAAAAAACATTAGAGAAAAAGAGGAAAATGAAAAGGAAATTAGTTATTTTTAATTTTCATTTTAAAATGTGGTTTTTTTTTTTATGTATATACTTTTAACAAAGCCATTATTATGTACATAATATTGTGAAGACTTTTTTTTTTTTTTAATTTAATTTGTTTGAATTAATCAAAATATTTATTAAAAATTATAAACAAGCTCTAATTTACAAGGATAGGTAGGTATATAATATTTCAAATATTTTATAAAACAAATTAATTCTTAAGATTCAATTTAGTTATGCATATATTTTACGATAATTCAGAATTTATTACAACTATTAAGTAATTTAGTTGAAATTTAAAATAAAATATTTGAAAATTTCTCAACACTTTATGAACCATTTTGAATTATAATATTATATACTTACCTAATTGAAATGGTTTCTCTTGAAATTTTTTTTTTAATTCATAGCTATTTACCTTTTATCAGCTTATAAAACTTTTAACGGTCTAATTTAGATTTTTAAAGTAACTGCGACCTAATAGTTATTAATTTAATCTTGATGTAATGTCGATCGATTTCGTTTTTAATTTAACTGACCTAATCTTTTTTTATCTAGATTTAACTTAAATAGTGAAGTGATTTTCATAGATTTTCTAATTTCTATTTACATAACTGTAAAGAAGCTATATGGATGTCTAGAAGTCTGAAAATCGAATCCCGGTCTATTTTTAATTTAAAGGGCCTAGTTAATCGTTTTTCATCAGGGCTTAATCTTAAATAATGAACTGATTTTCACAGATTTTCTATTTTCCCTTTATATATAACTATGTAAAGAAGATGTTGCTGTCCAGAAATGATTAAATCCATCTAAACAAAAAGATTTCGTATATCTTCTGGTAAAATAGAAAATTTAAAAATAAAAATTTGAGCCTAGGTATATTATATTAGAAGTACTTATCCAAAATTAAATTTCAAAAAATCAAAATAACAAAATGAAGAAAAAGACTTTATAAATTTTCAAATTCTAATAATTCATGTAAAACATCTAAAAAAAATTTTAAATAGACAGAGAGAAAAACATTTTTTAAATTCTCTTGCAAACATTAAACTAATAAAATATTTTTTACTTTTGTTTTTTTTTTTTTGTTTTTATTAAATCCTTTCTTAATAATTTAATTTATTTAATTACATTAAATATGAAATTTCTCTGTACAACAAATTCCCAGATACTTAATTTAGTTTTGTTGTTTTTTTTTTTAATATTTTTTCCTTTATTTCTTCTTTTTTTTTCTTTTTTTTAATAGAGAAAAATTATATTTTAATTATATGTTATGCAAATCGCAGCATAATATTCGCCAATATAAATTTTAAACAGAAAACCTATTGTTATTTTATTTTGTTGTTTTGTTTTTTTTTTTTTTTTTTTTCAATTCATTTTTTCCTCCTATTGCAATTCAGAGGTTAAAAAAATTAAAAGAAAGAAAAACAATAAAAAATCAACGAACAAAAGAATCAACCAAGTAAAGCCCAAAGTGCATCTATTAACTTTGGTAACCAGCGAACCAACCACTTAATAATTTTCACTGTTAAATTTTTCAAAAAAAAAAAAAACACAAACAAAAAAAGAGAAAAAAAATATTTTTAAATACACAGAGTAAATTTAATATTAGGTATGCATTACATGCTGCTCTCATTATAACACTATTATTATATAAGTATAATTGAGAGAAAGAATAAATAAAGAGGGAATGAGGGAAAAGTAATTCATTTAATTGGATTACAGTGTTATTCAAACTTTTAATATTAAAATTTTTGGATTAAGTAAATAAAAGATTTTGTAATCATAAAGCAAATTAAAAATTTATTAATAAAATAAATATACTAACACTTTTTTTTTTTTTAATTGAGAGAAAATTATCTATATTTTAAAAATTACGTTAATCGAATGAATTTTTTTTGTTTTATTTTTTATTAACATTCTAATATTTTTATGTTAATTGGTTTTAAAATAAAAGAGAATATAAACCATGGTGTATGCTGTAAATGCTGTAAATAAAGTATAGAAGACAAAACATTTCACAATTAAATAGCTAGCTATGACTTCTCTTCATGAAATTGTGTCAGAAAACCCCGTTGAGAAAGTTACAAATACATTGAAGATTCTCTCGGAAAACAAAAAAATAATTTAACTTCTCTCTGATATTTTTATTTTATATAAAAGATACTTTTGATACTTTAAACATTACATTCTATATGTTTTATTATAGTATGATTTTATTTTATAAGCATCTACAATTTATTTTTGAAAATTAGTATCAAATAATCCAAAGTTCAAATTTATCTCTCTATTTTAACTAGAGTAGAATATTTACAAAACTTTTTACCAACATTCAAGTATGAGAAACAATTTTTTAAAAAAAACCAATGGTATTTTTTTTTTGTAATTATTTTTTTTACCTAGGAGAAAAATAAAAATAGAAAATTGCATACCACAAGAGTTATAAGAGTTGGGCCACTAATATCGTCATTATATCGAGGGAATTTTCTTCATGTTTTGTTGTTTTGTTTTTTTTTTGATTCTCAGTAAAATGTTTTTCTCATGTATTTTTAATTTAATTTTTTTTTTTTTTTTGATAAAAAATATAAAAGTTTTTTTTTTTTTTTTTAGTGTTAAATGTTGTACTAAAGAAGGCAAACTTTTTATTTATTATTTGTTGTTTTTTGTTTTTGTTTAAATGTTTGTAGTTGCAAATATTTTTTTTTTTTTTTTAAGTTTTTAAAGTCCAGGGAATTTGATTCTCTTGTTATTATTATCCCCAAAAAAAAAAAAAAAAACTCCTTGTTTTATTATTTTTTTTTTGCATTTTGTTACTAAAACTACTGAAGGGAGTTTTAAAATTCGGTTGTTGTTTTTATTTCGAAAATTTTTATTGGAGTGGTTTTTTTTTTTTTTTTTCTTGCATAAAAAAAATTGTGTTCTGTTCTTTTTTTTGTTTTTTTTTTTGATAAGGTTCTTAAATGTTTATTATTTTTATTCTTGTTATGCAGTTTTTTTTGAATACAATAATTTGTTTTATTTTGTAGAGTGCAAATCACTTTAACTTGTATAAGAATTTTTGGTTAATGTTTGATTCTTTGCTTTTTTTCTTCTATATACTTTTTGCTGCTGACTTTTGTCCTAGAAAAACTAAAATTTATTTTTTTTTTTTTGCTAATGTTACTTAGAGTTAACTTTAATAATCCTTGTTACCGTTATTTTATTTTGTTGTTATAATTTTTTATAGTTTTTGTTTTTTTTTGTGTTTTATGTAAAGAAAATCAAAAGATTATCTAAAGAATATACAAAAGTAAATAAATAAGAGACTGAAAAAGTGAAAAAAAAAAAAAAAAATGTTGTAAAGAAAAGTTAAAAAGTTAAAAAATGGAGTATTAAATAATGAAATAATAAAAAAAAATTTATATTTATTTTATATATGTATATATTTAAATGTATATATATTAAGTTAATAGTGTTTGTAAATTTTGTTCTCATCATTATAGTTATAGTTGCAATGTAATGTAAAAAAAATGTCATATTTTTGAAAATAAAAAATTCTCACGCAACAATTATATATATATATATATATATAGGTATATATATATAAAGAGTAAAGTTAAAAGTGGTATAAAATTGTAAAGGCAAATAAATAAAAATTAGCAAAAAAATTGAAATTTGATTGTTGGATTGTAGAGAAGAAGAAAAAAAAGAAGTAATAGGTACATAATTTTAAGTATGATGAGAGGCATCGTTTGGTGTTTGTTCTTGTTATTGTTTTTTTTTTTTTGGGTTAATTTAAATTTTCCCTTTATTATGCTGTTATTATTTTTTAGTACAAAATCTTTTTTTTTTTTTTCTTCAATCTTGCAGAACTTTCTTTTTTCTTTATACAAAAAATATTATTTTGCTCATTTTTTTTTCGTTTTTAGTTTTTTTTGTTTGTTGTTATTTTATAACTCGCATTATTTTTTAACTATTCTCCCATAAAATTATTATCTACAACTATACAATGAATTAACTAGATTTTTTTTTTTTTTGTGTTTTTTATTAATGTTTTAATGTTTTGTTATTATTTATTAGTAATAAAGTTGATTTAATAGAGTTTGAAAAATTAAATAGAATATGAATGAAAAGAAATAAAAATGAGTCTATTTCTGTTTTTTTTTTTTATTTTTCATTGAAATGCTAACCAAAAAAAAAAAAAAAAAAATAGAAGTAAAAATTTTCAGGGTAGTTAATTTTAATATATAATAAAAAATTGTAATTAGTGATGGGAATAATTTGTAATTTATTAAAAAAAATAAAAATAAAAAAATGAATTATTATTAAAATGAAATATTAGCTTTTTAATAGTTTGTTAATTTAATAAGAGAAGAACAAAATGATTAAAGAAAATTTTTAAAATTTGATAAAGTCTAAAATAAAAAAAAAAAAAAACGCACGACTTCTTTAATTGTATTTTTCTTTATTATTTTTTTTTTTTGAGTTTTCTTAAATAGTTTTCTTTCCTTCTATACGTTAGAGCAGCTCTTTAATTAAATTAAAAGCATTAAATTGATTAATTATTTGCTTATATGTCGTTATATTAAAAGATCATTATAATGTGTTTGAACGAAGGATTATGAAAGGACAATATTTAAGTCTTCTCCTAAATTGCATTTCAGAAAATATTGAATTGTATAACAAATGATGTGAAAAAAAATAAATTAAGTAAAGTAACAAAATTAGGAAAATCCTTTGAGATTATACTGGAAATTTGAACTTTTTAATCTTAAACTTTATTTATCTCAAACTTTTGATTGATCTGCAAAGGTTAATTTGTCTCAAACGTCTAAAAAATCATAAATCTTATATAAGTATAAAAAAAAATATCAGTAAATATTAAATAAGAAAGTATCTATTAAGTTAACATTTATTTCGCCTTACTGATATTCATTTGTTTATCAAATATTCTAATTTAGAGTGGCATGTTTCAATGTTTTTCTTTTATATACATAATAAGGTACATAAAATATTTTCTAAATTTATACTAAACATAAATTTGAAGTTCATCATTTTATGTATTTTTTTTTTTTTTTTTGTGTTATATATATACAATGTATTCATCCTTGTAATAAAAAATGAAAACCCTAATACAAAATAATATTTTTTATATTTTTAATCTAAAAACATCAAAATAATATGGGGTGTAAAGGAAAAATGCTATTATTATAGTTTTAAGAACAACAAATCATGAATTGAAAATTGCATGTAAACATGGGAATTTATTTATTTGCATTGAAAAATTAGTAATAATGTGTCCGTTTTATATGAAATCCTTTTATATTTATAATATGTTATATACAAAATATAAAAAAATCAACTAAACAATCAAAACGAGGAAGGATTCAACTAAACAATGAAAAGAATAAGAAATTTTAAACCGTTTTTATGCATTACATATTATGTATATGTATTAAATGTTACCATCATTACATTTTCTATGGATGTAAGGATAGCGTAGAAGTTTTTGATATTTTCTTCGGTTGGGTTTGTTTTTATATCGTAATTTTCCTGTAAAAAAATGAATTTTTAAATAAGTGCTGCAAAAAAAGAAAAAAAAATTAAAAACAAAGGAAATATTTAGCGCATATGAACATTCTTTTATAATATAATTTAAAAACATTATACTGCTTTATTTTTTTTTTTGTAAGTTATATTTTAAAAGTTTATTTATTATACATTTAGGTGTTCTAAAATTGATGTTTGTAACATTAATGTAATTTTATTGTTTATTTTGTAAAAATTAGATTTTTAGTTCAAGATTTTTTTTTTTTGTTTTTAAAGATTGGAACACTGTTTTTATATAAAAGTATTATTGAAATCATTCTTTGATTGAATTTAATGTTTCGAAGCATAGAATTAAAAGGATTTATATATAGATAAGGAGTGATTTTTAGTCAGTTTTACTCATGATTTGTTTAAACAAATTCCCTGTATTTTCATTCAATAAAAGTGACTATATTAGTTTATCATTCTTTGAGAATTGTACTAATATAGCATGTAAGGTACATATAGTCGAGTCTTAGGTATATAAAGAACTCGTATTCGACTATTATTAGATCATTTTTATTTAAGGGCTAAGTATAAGTAACATTGCCACCTTTTGTGTCTAATTATATACACCTTGTGTTCATACATATTGTGTTCCTTCTATTACAAAATATTCTATGTGTTGTTGATTTTACCTTCACTTATAATTCTTCCGTTAACCTCTGCCTAAAAGAAACTAAAAACCTGTAGAAGGTTTATTATCTACTAGCAAATCATTTTTGGTAAAAGAATACGTACTCCTAGGTGCACATATCTTCCAAGGAGTCAAATTTCGCAATTTTTCATTATGTATCCTGGATAATTTCCTTCTTCTTTAAGGAATGTGCATATTTTTTTAATTTTCTTTAAGCCACTCTTTAGTCGGAATTTAGTCCCAACAGGATTCTTAGTTTATTTTTACTGAATTCTATATGATTTTTCATATTTTTTCCGGGTTTTAATTTTGCCAGAAATTACTTCTGATACTGTCTGATACCGGATTTTTCACTCTATAGACATTCGTTTCTTCTACAACTTCGCTCTTCAATTTTTAGTGCTTTTCTTACTTGTATTTACCTATGCTACAAAAAGTTTCGGGATATGTCAAGGAAGAACGAATACATATAGGAGACTAAGAAATAATTTTGATTTACATAAGTACAATCCTTATAAAATAATCGAAAATTTTTTTTATTCTGGTTAAGAATTTAGTCGGTATAGGAATCACCCATTGCACTGAAATATCATTTCTTAATTATATTGTTTTATATTCAATAAAATATAGATTTTGTTATATTAAAATGATGTCCTTATCATAATCTTTAACTTTAATTACCAATTAAAGATTTATAAATAATTTCTTCAATTTTTCTTTTTAAATTATTAAATTATGTTCTTAAATTTTTTTTTTCAAAATATCGATTACAATTATAGAATTCTTAATTAAATAAATAAAATTTAAATATAAAAGATGAAGCTTATTAATTTATTTTAATTAAACTTTTATCCAGAAAATTTTTTTCTTCAGAAAATACATAAATAAAAAAAATTGTTAAAAATAAATTTCAGTTAATTTAGTTTTTCTTTACTATTTTTGACGGTTTTTTAAATTGAAAGAAAAGGAAGAAAAAGGAAGTAAATAATGCGACTTTAATTCGTACACGTAGGTCTATTGAAATATTTTTTTTTGTTGTTATAGTTGAAAATATTCTTTAATTATTGCAAGGAATTATTGTGTCATGATGTTTTCTTTTTTTTTTTTTTATAAATAAATTTTCCTACCATTTCATGAAAATTTATTTTTACTTATTAAGAAAATCATGACGAAATGATAGACAGAAATCACAAAGTTTTTAAATATTTTATTGTTGTTCTGATTTTGTTCTTCTTTTTTTCTGTTTCTAAGATACCTAGTTTTAATAATTTTCTGTTTATTTCAAGAGTTACCATCTTATTTTTATATCTTACAACCAAAAATACTTTGTTAAATTTTCGAATTGAAATTTTGCAAATTGAGGATTAGGCTTTTTTGTAGAGTTTGTTCTCCAACTTCGGAACTTAAATCGAAATAAAAAATATAATTTTTTCAACAATCATTCATTAAAAGTAGCTTTTGTAACTTTCGTTCCAAAAATGATTGACTTTCTAAACTATGAGTACTGCATACAGACTACAGACCATCCATAGGTCTAGTGAAAATTTAAACATTTTCCTTATATATATTATTTTAATATAAAAAGATTTCCTTTTAAGATCCTACATTATTTCAATCTACTAGGCATTACTGCAACAGTAAATAGTTTAATTATTTTGAGTATATATATATTAATTAATATAATATCCTTATTGTAAAGGTTTTATGCATTAAATGTAGATATATATAGCTGCAAAATATGTGGTTGTAGAAAAACTGTTTAAGAAAAATCTAAAATTTTATTTTCTTTCGAAATTATTTATACCATATATGTTCTAAATATAACATATAGTATCGCATCGTACCGTTATTGCTTGATATTATAGCACGATTTAAAGCAACCGGAATTTTTGAACAACCGGCAGCTCTAATGTAAATTTCTTTTATACACCAACCTGTTGTTAAAAAAAAGACAATTTATTTACTTTATAAATTAACCAAAAATCTACGGTAATATGATCATATATATATATATATATATACATATATAGATTATGATTATGTATATAATAATATACTATCAATTAAACAGTATGAAACAAACAAAGAAGAAAATAAAAAAAAATCTTCATTGGGCGCCTACAATGGTTGTCATTTAATATAAAGAACCATTTTTAATTCTCATATAAATAATTATTTACCTTAAGAAAACATGCCTGTGTCATCAAGAAAATAAAAAAAAAAATAAAATAGAAAGAAGAAAAACGAAGGTAGGTATATAAAGAAAAACTTAAGCCTACATAATTAAGAAAAAAAAAAAAGTTAAATTGAAGTAAAAGACAAAACATATAAAATATGATCATAAAACAAAGAAAGCAAAAAAAAGAAAAAGTTAAAAAAAATCCGTTGGTTCATTTTTAAAAGGCATATAATTTATGTTCAGTAATTTTTTGGAGGACATAAAACATTAAAAATATATATATATATATATTATATATATATTTATAAAAAAATATCATGATTTGAATATTTGCGTGCTTAAAACCTCACATTTTAATGTTTTCTTATTTTCTTTTTATTTATTTTTCTTTTGTTTTTTTTCTTTTCTTATGGGTGGTAATACAAAATGCAAAATGTTTTTTTTTTTTTTAATGTAATCTAAAATTGACCTTTCGTTTATTAATATTTTCAAAAAAAAAAATAATTTATTTTATTATTTATTATCTAAAGATACCTTCTTTAGATAATATATTTGTATATGTGATAAGATAAGCAATATTTTCACAATTTTCTATCTAGAATATTAATTACAAAGAATTCATACTTATTAAGGTAATGACCACGCAACATGGACATCCTATACAGTCATTTTTGATTTTATCTAAGATTTTACAAGGGGAACGTATATCTAAACATTCTTTAAATGGTGTTTTGCTCTTTAAAAGACCTCAATTTAGTAATAGAGCCTTATTTAATAGCATTAGTTAATTGTGGTTCATTTTTGGTGTCTAGTGAATTTTTAACATAACTATTGCAAATTATTTATATTTCTCTAAAAAATATATCGTTGATAGAAGCATTTAAAAGGGGCATCCATTAATAAAAAAAAAAAAAAAAAACCACAAATGGATTTTTTGAGCAATTTTATTTTCTTTTTTTTTTTTTTGGAAATTTAAAATTTACTTACTTGAAAATTATAATCGATTTCTGATTTCAAATAAGTTTTCAATATAATTTCAGGTGTAATCACCTCTATTTTTACAAAATTTCACTCATCTTGAAATATTTTCTTATTAAAACAATTTTATTTAAGAAAATTAAATAATTTAGAAAGAATTATTTTCGATATATAATTTCGAGTTCGAAAAGTTAACAGGGAAAACTAAATTCAATTCAAATTTAATTTTTTTTTTTTTTTTTTTTGCTTCTTAGTACACTTCCTCAGTATGTAACTCAAATTATTTTATTTACAGAAAAAAAAAAAAAAAATTAAAAATATACAAGTAAAGGAAAATTTGTAATGGTGAATAAAGGAATTTAGTCATGAACAAATCTTTGTTTTACAAAAATAGCGACAGTAACATGAATAATAACAAGAAAAAAAAAAACAAAAAAAAAAAAACACAATCAATGTCTTTATAAAAAAAAACAAAAAAATTGTGTTTTTGATTTTTATAATAAAATTAGGAGGAAAAAATATAAAGAAAAAAAAAAAAAGAAAATTTAAGTACTAAACATTATTGTTAAACAAATAATGAATTGAAATTGGTGGTGGTAGCTACAATATTGTACCAAAAATAAAAAAAAAAAAAAAACAAATAAAAAATCACCACTATAGTTTTTGGTTTTTGGTTTTCTTATTCTTGAAAAAAAGAAAAAAAACCTCAATTGCGCCATGAAATGAAATCCTAAAAAATTGCTTATAATTTGTACTTTACCTTTACCTTTAATTTTATTTTACTTTTTTTTTTTTGTTTGAGTTCGCAAAAAACCAAAAAAAAAAAATGTGGAAATGAAAACGTGGAAAATAAATGTAAAAAAAAAAAAAAAAAAAATATTTACTTTCATGAAAAATTGCAAAAAAAAAAAAAAAATATAAAAAAAAATATAGAAATTGAATAAAAAGCCTTTCTACAAGTACAAGAAAGTGGAAATCAGAAGAATGCGAAAATGAAATTTTCTTTTCTTTTTCTTTTTTTAACATGGTACTAAATTGTATCATTATTTTGTCATTTTGGTGTTCAGAAATGGTACGATTAGGCACGTTTTTATGATGATTTTGTTCTAGATTTTTATTTTTATTTCGTCATTTTTTATTTTTACTTTAATTTTAATTAGATTTTCTACTTTTATTTTACTTATGGTATTCTTTTTCTTTTTGGATAATAATTATAAAAAGTTTAAAATATTTTATTTTGTAGTTTTACTTTAAGAATTATAATTGTTGGTCCATGTTTTTTTTTTAAAATTCATTTGAGATTTTCTAGAAAAATATATAATATATTTTTTAGTGATATTGTATTAAAATAGGTTCATAGGTTGTATATATAAGTAGTCACAATCAACCATAGGCATAAATTGCATTTTTAATAAAATCTACTACTTTAATTATGTAGTCAAAATTTAACAAATCATCAGAAATAAATACTGGAACAAAATTATATTATAAATAAATTCAGGTTTATATAAATTGAAAAATTATGTATAAATATGTAAAATAAAAATTTAAAAAGAAATCCTGATGGTTAGTAATTTAAGAAAAAATTTTTTTTTTCATCACAAAGTCATTATAAGTGCAAAGTATTTTTATTATTTTTTTTTTTACTTGTGTGAATGTGTGAATGTGGAATGTCCAAAAACATGAAAAATACCTTCTGGGTTATGTTAGATTCTTATCGATTAAGCTAATCTCCCCCCTTTTAATCATTATAATGGGATGAAATCTTTAACTACTGCCGACATAATACCATTTAATGTCCACGCAGTAATCATATTGGTTAAGAGGAAGAGATTGCACAGAAGAAAAGAAAAAAAGTTGCGGAGACTTTAAATTTAGAGTGGGAATATAAAGAAACAAGGAATCTTCATACTATATTAGTTACTACTATTTTGCTAACGATAACGAAGCCTTTATTATATACATATTATTATATTTGTTTTTATTTTACGATATTAAGTATACATTATTACGATATAAAATTACTACAACCTATACTTATTAGGGTTTGATTGGTGTTTGAATCCAAGACCTTACTGTTTAAAGGCTGATCGCTGACAACTAAGCCACTACGCTATGAGTTATATTCTGTTAATTATAAATGGATTAAATTTTTGTTTTTCTAGCTTTTACCAATTCGAAAGTGAACCTGATCATTCGGCTTCATTCATATGTAGCCTAAACAAATTATCTTAAATTTTGAAAATTTCAAAGTGACATAAGTATTTTTTAAATTTGAATTTTTCTCTCATAAAAACGAAAAAAAATTTCTCTCATACAAAAACATAAAAACAAACCATAAAAAAATCCGAAGAGAAATATTCGCATTTTATAAACCGTGTGGTAGCGAAAATGCGTTGTAGGAGAATTTACTGTATATTAATTACTATTTCAATTGTTTTTCAGATTTTAATAATAAAAGCTTTGCTTTGCTTTTAAAAGCTTGTATAAAACCTATTTTGTATTTTGTATTTTTATTTTATTTTTTATTTGGTCTATAATCGTTTGTTTTTTCCTCTCATTTTTGCTCTTCCATTTAGCCAAATCTATATTGGTATAATGGAATCCGTTCCTAGTATTTTGTTAGTATGAAAAATAAAAGGATATCTTACTTGTAATATTATTTATGTATAACTCTTAGTTTTTATAACTAATTTAAATGTTATAGACCCTAATTTACTAAATTTGTTTTTCAAATGAAAACGGTTTTAACTGTTTTGAACAGTTTTAAACACTTAACATTTTTCCGGTTGTTTGTATTTTGAAGTTGATGAATTTTTTAAAAATTACTTAAAACTTTATGCGATTTTCCTGGAATTTTCATTGAAATTCAGAAATTTAAACAGTTTACGTACTAGTTAGTTATTGAATTAATTTTTATTTATTTGCGTACTTAAACTTGAAGCTCATTAATTTTCAGCACATTTTCTATTCAATTTTAAATTTGACAAAAAAAAAAATTTTTTAACCATATTGAAGATGCAATAGGATTTATGGTTGGTTGGATTAATGGTTTAAAAATAAAACTGAATTAAGGATAAAAAATAATACAGTCATACCAAAAGTTTATGACATATTTATAATATATATGTAGTTATATAAAAATGTTCTACCGTTATTATATTAACGGTAAACATAAATATATTTATTTTTTTTCACATGTTTACAATTGTTAATTTTCTTTCCTTTTTTTTTTTCTCCATAACAATGATATTTTCTTTTTCTTTTTTTTTTGTATGTAAACAATTAATTTAAATGTTTAACTTTCTTAGATATTAAATTATTATTATTATTAAATGGAAATAATAATGTAACATTATTAAATCAATTTATATAATATTTTTTTATTTTATATTTTATTTAATTTATGATTTAATATGAAATTTATTCAAAATGAAAATAAATACAAAAAAAAAAAAATAAATAAACGCATATGAGCTGTTTTCAAATGTACGTGGGCAGGACGTAGGATATCGTGCCAAACAACAAATCGTTCTTTCGTGTATACATTTTTCTATTGTATTTTAATTTTTTTATACCCGTATGAACTATGTTCAAGGGTATAATAAATTTGCCATTACGTTTGTGACACCTTAAAGGAGTCGAGCTAGATATAGTGTCAAAGGTATGGATCGGCTCAGAATCGAATTCTGAGTCGATTAAGCCATGTACGTCCGTCCGTCCGTCCGTCCGTCCGTCCGTCCGTCCGCACGATAACTCAAAAAATAAAGGAGCTAGGGGGCTGAAATTTTTTTTACGTCACTTTTGCAAAATTGTTAGTTTTGCTATTTAAATCCAACATTTTCGGTCGGCGGGTTCGAGTAGCTGCCATACAACTTCTATCTTTATATAGAAATAACTCAGTATCTATTCAAGCTAGGTTTCTGAAATTTTGCAAATGATGATCAAGTTTTATGGCAACAACTTCTGTAAAATTTGGTTGTGCTGGTGCAGCGGGTTCGGGTAGCTGCCATACAACTTCTCCGTTTAAATGAGAATAACTCAGTGTTTATTGAAGCTAGGAATCTGAAATTTAGTAAAGAGGTGTCGAGTTACATGCCAACAACTTTTGTAAAATTTGGTTGGTCTAGAGCAGCCGGTTCAGACTTCTTGCACCTCTTGGAACCTAATGAAGCTAGGCGTCTGAAATTTTGTAAATGATGATCAAGTTTTATGGCAACAACTTTTGTAAAATTTGGTTGTGGTGGTGCGGCGGGTTCGGGTAGCTGCCATACAACTTATCCGGTTAAATGAGAATAACTCAGTGTTTATTGAAGCTAGGAATCTGAAATTTAGTAAAGAAGTGTCGAGTTATATGCCAACAACTTTTGTAAAATTTGTTTGGTCTAGAGCAGCCGGTTCAGACTTCTTGCACCTCTTGGAACCTAATGAAGCTAGGCGTCTGAAATTTTGCAAATGATGATCAAGTTTTATGGCAACAACTTCTACAAAATTTGGTTGTGCTGGTGCGACGGGTTCGGGTAGCTGCCATACAAAATCTCTTTTTAAATGAAAAGAACTCAGTGTCCGTCCGCACGATAACTCAAAAAATAGAGGAGCTAGGAGGCTGAAAATTTTTTTACGTCACTTTTGTAAAATTGTTAGTTTTGCTATTTAACTCCAGCATTTTCTGTCCCCGGGTTCGGGTAGCTGCCATACAACTTCTTTCTTTAAATAGAAATAACCCAGTGTCTGTTCAATCTAGGTATCTGAAATTTTGCAAATGATGATCAAGTTTTATGGCAACAACTTCTACAAAATTTGGTTGTGCTGGTGCGACGGGTTCGGGTAGCTGCCATACAAAATCTCTTTTTAAATGAAAAGAACTCAGTGTCCGTCCGCACGATAACTCAAAAAATAAAGGAGCTAGGAGGCTGAAATTTTTTATACGTCACTCTTGCAAAATTGTTAGTTTTGCTATTTAACTCCAGCATTTTCTGTCCCCGGGTTCGGGTAGCTGCCATACAACTTCTTTCTTTAAATAGAAATAACCCAGTGTCTGTTCAAGCTAGGTATCTGAAATTTTGCAAATGATGATCAAGTTTTATGGCAACAACTTCTACAAAATTTGGTTGTGGTGGTGCAACGGGTTCGGGTAGCTGCCATACAAAATCTCTTTTTAAATGAAAAGAACTCAGTGTCCGTCCGCACGATAACTCAAAAAATAAAGGAGCTAGGAGGCTGAAATTTTTTTTACGTCACTCTTGCAAAATTGTTAGTTTTGCTATTTAACTCCAGCATTTTCGGCCGCCGGGTTCGAGTAGCTGCCATACAACTTCTTTCTTTAAATAGAAATAACCCAGTGTCTGTTCAATCTAGGTATCTGAAATTTTGCAAATGATGATCAAGTTTTATGGCAACAACTTCTACAAAATTTGGTTGTGCTGGTGCGACGGGTTCGGGTAGCTGCCATACAAAATCTCTTTTTAAATGAAAAGAACTCAGTGTCCGTCCGCACGATAACTCAAAAAATAAAGGAGCTAGGAGGCTGAAATTTTTTTTACGTCACTCTTGCAAAATTGTTAGTTTTGCTATTTAACTCCAGCATTTTCGCCCGCCGGGTTCGAGTAGCTGCCATACAACTTCTTTCTTTAAATAGAAATAACCCAGTGTCTGTTCAATCTAGGTATCTGAAATTTTGCGAATGATGATCAAGTTTTATGGCAACAACTTCTGCAAAATTTGGTTGTGGTGGTGTGACGGGTTCGGGTAGCTGCCATACAAAATCTCTTTTTAAATGAAAGAACTCAGTGTCCGTCCGCACGATAACTCAAAAAATAAAGGAGTTAGGAGGCTGCAATTTTTTTTACGTCACTTTTACAAAATTGTTAGTTTTGCTATTTAACTCCAGCATTTTCGGCCGCCGGGTTCGAGTAGCTGCCATACAACTTCTTTCTTTAAATGGAAATAACCCAGTGTCTATTCAATCTAGGTATCTGAAATTTTGCAAATGATGATCGAGTTTTATGGCAACAACTTCTGTAAAATTTTGTTGTGATGATATGACAGGTTCGGATAGTTGCTATACAACTTCTCTTTTTAGATGAAAATAACTCAGTGTCTATTGAAGCTAGCTATCTGAAATTGATGAAAAAGTGTCGAGTTGCATGCCAAAAACTTTTACGTTCATACGGGTATCCCAGAGTTGACACAGTCTACTCTACTGCACTCTTCCTCGTTTTTTTATGTTTTTTTTTTTTTTGTTTTTTTTTTTTGGTGGGTTTTATAAAAAGGATAGTAATTAAAGGTGGTTTTATACAATTTTGCTTAAAATATTTGAAAATTTTATTTTTATATAATTAATGTTTTATTTATTTTATTTTTTTTTTTTGTTGTTTTTTGTAATGAAATTTTCACATAAAATTTCATGAGCAATTAAATATGAATCTGTCGCCAATGTTTTATTTTGTTAAATTTTCTTTTGTACATTTTGTATTTCGTGCAATAAACATTTGTTTTATCAAAAAAAAAAAAAAAAAAAAATTATGTAAAAAATTATAAGATATCATTTTGATTTTTTTTTATCTGATTTGAATTATTTTTTTTTTACTTTTTTTTTTGTTTATTCGTGTATTAATTTTACAAATAATTACATTTTATTTTTTATTTTTTTTTTTTTGTTGTATATGTAAGGACATGTATAAAGTTTACATTTATTACTTGATTATTTTAATTAGATTATTAAATGAAATAGTTGTTTATTTAGTGTCATTTATTTGAAAGAAAACAAAAGTAATGAGGAAAAAAAAATGTTTATTAAAAATGAAAGTTTTCAATGTCCTTCGAAAAAAATTCTTAAAATTATTTAAAGTTATTTTTATAAAATAATTTTATATATTCAATTTTACAATACAAAGTAATATTTTTTTCAGTACTTATTCCTTTAAAGTACTTTTATCTTACTAATTTAGTTACCTTCCCCATGAAAAATCTTAAATACAATTAAAAACTACTTAATAGTATAAAGAAAATTTTTAATTTAAAAATAAATTTTTATTATAAATTTTAATTAAAACTTATTTAACTATGTTTTTTTAATTTAACTTTAAATTTTTTACGATTTTTTTATTTTTTTTTAAATCTAAAACCACATGATTCTTTGTACTTGAAGTAGTTGTGATTATGGTGATGGATTGTCATATGGGATGGGATAGGGATAGAACAAATGAGGATAACGGGGAGTTGAAGGGTAAATTAGGGAAGAGTCTGTTGAAATTCTTCTTAAATTTGGGCAAATTGTAAATATCAAAACCGCCAACTTTTGGGAATACAGTGGATGGTAATAAATCCCATATTTGTGCAGTTCCAACAACAAACGAATTGCTATAACCCGTAGAGTACCACTTAGGTGGATTAGGATTTGCAAAAAAAAAAAACATAAAGTTTAAAGGTTCAATTATAATATTTAATAGTTTTGCAGGCATTTTTACAGTAATTATTATATCTGAAACTAAATTTATATTTTAATATAAATTTATGATTTCAAAGGCATTTGAAGAGCAAAGATTCCATACGATTAACTTTTATTGATATCGGGAATATGTGCGGTTTTATCATCGGACTTGAATTTTAGACATCATTCTTGAAACCTCACATCTCTAAATTTTTTTATCTATATATACTTTCACTTGCCATACATTCTGTATATTATCTGTCATAAATATTTGTTTCTTAAAGTTAACTCGGCCACCCTTAAATTATTTTGGCCTTGAATTAAATATACACGTATATAACCGAAAATTATTATTGAATTTAATCCAAAAATAAAATTATCAAAAAAAAAAAATTTAATTTCAAAAGTAGTTTTAAAAGTAGTTTTTTTTTTTTTTCTTAACTTTTGAAAATGAATCTTAAAGCATTATTGAAAAATAAAAAAAAAAAATAAAAAATCCGTGTAAAGTTTTGGTATTTTAAAATTTTTTTTTTTTTTCAGTCCTTAATAGATTAAGTACTTAAAAAAACCACTTTAAGTACTCGACTCTCAAATTACCTATTATAGTTATAAATGCATTTTTTTTTTTTATTAATTTTTTTTACCTTGGCTTAATTTTTTAATTTTAATCAATGATTCAAGAGGTCTTTTTTGTTTTTTTTTTTTTTTTTTGTGTTGTAAAATTTTGTACAATTTTGAACCAAAAAAACAAAGTTATAGGTATTTATAGGTTTTAAAATAAAATTTTGACCATGACCCGAAAATAAGAACGTGATGACCGGAAAGTGTACAAAAAAAAAACAAAAAAAAAAATTCATTTATATCCGTTTTGTTTTTTTTTTTTTTAAGTAAATAAAACAAAATGAAACAAACGGGAATAAAATTAAAACTTTTTAATAAAAAATAAAAAATTTTTTTTAATATAATCACAATGAACCGTTATAATAAACTTTCAATTATATTTAAACTTTTGTTTTTTTTTTCCCTGCTTTAAGTTTCTATGAAAGGAGAACTTTTTATAATTTTTGAAGCATAATTTGATGGTTTTTTTTTTATTTCTTTTGTTTTTTTTTTTTTTTTTTTTTTTTTTTTGTTTTTTTATAAAAATATATTTATCCTTTTCTAACGTATTGCATTTATAGCATTTAATAAGATGTGTATAGCAAAGGATTTTTTATTTTTTTTTTATTTTAAATTTCTTAGTACTTATAACAGAGCGTAAACAGGAACTATGTTTTTTATTTACTTATTTTTTCTTTAAACGTATATTTTTCAGAATTTTATAACTGTAAATTGTATTTTACAACAACTTAAACTTCTTTTGAAATTTCGAAGTAACGTATTTTCATTTGAATTTCATCATTCTATGATGAGTGTAAGGAATAAATTTTTGTATAGTGGGAAGATTTATTGTGAATGCTGAATGCTTTTAAGTGTACTTAAAAGGATTCTGTAAAAATAAAAAAATAAATTTAGCACAAAAATACTAAACTAGAAAATATTATTTTATTTTTCTCTTTCTAGCTAAAAAAAAAAACTGTTTTTTTTTTTTTTTGTCTAATGTTGAAGTGTTGTAGCACTTATCAACCTTTTGGTGTTTGCTGTCGTTGCTCTTATTCATTGCAATTTTTTCATTTTCCTGTTCATTGTAAAGTAAAAGTTTATAATTACATTTACATATAACAAAATTGTCAAAATAATTTTTACTGACTATTTCCATAATATAACAAAGACAAATTATTTACTTACTTTTTAAAATATTCATAAGATTTACCATATAACGGTTATTCATTTAACTACTGAATCTTAATAACTTTCAAATAGTAAAGTTCAAAAGAAATTTTTTTATTGGATTAAAGTTTTTTTTTTTTTTGATAAATTTTAAAGTTTTTTCTGTACATAAATACATAACATAAGTACAAAGACAAAATTTGGACGATCCAATTAATAGAAAGTAAATAAAAATAAAAAAATAAAAACGTAAAAGATAAGTAAAAGAAAAAATTATAAACGTAGAATATTGACGTAAAAAAATTTTCATTAAAAAATTACAAGCTGGCAACAATTTGAAAAAAATCAAGAAAAATTATATTAAAATTTTCTTTTATATTAAAAAAAAAATAAAATTTATAAATTATATAAACTAAAAAGAACCTTCAACATATAAAAAACACAAAAAAAAAATTCTTTGAATAACTGTTTTTAATATTAACTAAACGAAAACTTTCAGGAAAGTTTTATAAAATATTAAGAATTTAAGAATGTATAATTGTATTTATGAAAATTAAAAAATAAAAAAAAGTAGATCAAATAGTAGATCAGCTTGTTAGCATAAAATCACAATATTTTTATAAAACTTACAATTCAACTTATTATTTTTGAATAGAACATAATGTGGTTGTGAGAAAAATTGCCCAAAAAATTGAAAATGAAAAATGGCCCAAAAAATCTGTCAAAATTTTTTGGGTCATTTTTGATTTTCAATGTTTGGGCGATTTTTCAGTATTCAAGTAAGCCTAAAATGTTAAAAATGAAAAATTTTGGTTAGCCATCAAATTTATCTGCACATCATGACATATATACACAATTAAAATCTGGCATCCCGAGTTTGTATCGAAACCTGTATGCATGGAAACATACCTTAATATTGATTTTAGAGTTGGATTCAAAATTAAGGATTTAGCCTTTTACAGAAAATTTACATGCGAGTATATATTATATATATGTATATATATATATATAAATATTCTGTAAAAGGACAAATTAGCAACTAAATATTGCATTGCTTCTTTGTAATCCTTAAATCTTCTTCCTTGTTCCTTGTATCCTCAGATTCAGGCGGAAAGTATAGCAGCTAGATCAGAAAATTTTAACTGACAAAAATTAATTGATCATTTTTCATTTTAAATTTTTGGGCGATATTACGCACATCCACATAAAGTATACAAATTTCTCATTCTTGTAATCTTATTATAATAAAATTTAATGAATTTAAAAATTATCTGCAATTATTGCTATGGTAGATGGAATAAATAAGTGTACTGGTACTTAATTTTGGAAAATTCTTCGACTTACGTATTCGCTTAAAAACACTAAAATGATTTTTTCAAGTTTAATTGGAACTGAATACCAACACACATACACACATTTCAAAAAATTTCAACCAATTTTTTTTTTTGTTCATAATTTTGACTATGCTAAAAACCGTTTTTTTTTGTAACGAAAAGATTATAATTAAACTTTAGAATAGTTAAAAAAATATCTATCAAAATTGGCTAGAAAGAGATAGAAAAAGATATCTAACATAAATAGATGATAATATAAGGATTTTATATAAGATAATAGTAATGCAAATTTTTAAATAATATGTATGATATGATAATAATATATGCATTATATTCGATTTCTATAAACAAAAAAGTACAATAACATAATAATATACGGCAACACTGACTTAAAGGATTTATATAGGATTATATATATGCATATAAATATAATATATCATTGAAACGGAATTTAAGCATTGTATATAGTTAAAGAGAAGTAACAAAAAAAAAAAAATGGAACATCACATATTTTAAATATTAAAATAAAAAGTCACATATTGTTAAGTAAAAAAAAAAAAAAAAGAAAGGATAAAACATATACATGTTAATTTTTTTCTTTATCAGTATTAGTTTTCAATCGAATAATTCAATTTTTCTTTCTTTTTTCAACTTTATCAATTATTATATTGTGAATATTTCATTTTTTTTTTTTTTTTTTTTTTTTTTTGAAAGGCAACAGAAAGATTTTTTTACATTGTCTATAAGTATAATATTATAAGTTTTTAAAATTGATATTTCCATCTATATTTCTATCTCTTTCTTATATAACAAACAATATTCCTTATATAAAATTTATACATTATTAAGAGTTTTGTGAACTTATTCGAATACATACATTGTTCTAAATTCCTGTCTTTATTTATTTTTATACTTATTTAAATTTTTATCTTTTTATATTATTGAAAAGAAACAAAAAAAAAAAAAAAATTAAAGTAAAAAAGAAAAGAAATAAAATATAATAGGAAAATATTTAAATTTATTTTATATATTTCTCTCTTTTTCAATTTTTATTTAATTTTTTTTTTTTTTTTTTTTTTTGGAATTTAGTTCTTTTGTATATTTTATGTTTTATAAAATTGTTTTAGTAATTTTTCATTTTGAAACATGATCGAATTCAAATGTTTAAATATATTTTTGGTTTTTTTTTTTTTTTTTTTGTTTTTTTTTATAATTTTTTACTATTTTTACTATTGGATGTTAAAATAGCAAACGTTATCCTTTAACTTTTATTATTATTTTTTTTGTATTTTATTTCTGTTGCTTTCTTCCATTGTTGCTCTTCTCTTCTATACTTTATGTTCTTTCCTGATTTCATTTGAACCAGAAAAAAAAAAAAATTGAATAAGTAATAAAAAAAAATCGAAGATTTGATCTTATTTTTATATTATGAGAAAATTATTTTCAAATGAATTTAAATCCCAAAACTTACACTACAAACTTATACAGAAAATAAAAATTGACTAAGTTCATAACAAAAGGAAAATATTCTGGATACAATCATTACATTATCAAATAGAAAATAAAAGTTTCCTTTCAGAAAATTGAAAAAAAATGCATTAAATTTTTTGTTTATCTAAATAAAATATTTGGAATTATTTTCATAAAAAAAAAAAAAACTGATGCAATTCTTTAAATATATATGTAATAATCTAAGCGAACTTAAAAAGGACCTCTTTACGGAAAAAAATAAACATTTTAGTGCCTGAATTGATTTCTATAGGGATTTTGAAGAAGAAGTATAAAAGTATAAAGACTTCCAAGTATAAAATCTAAAATATTAAATATAAAATTAGTGGTTAAAATGAATTGCTTTCAAGATCAAAGACAGTTCAATAATTTTAAGATCATAAAAAATATCAAGTGGAACTTTGTGATATTTCAAAAAAAAAAGAAGGATAAAACTGAAAAAAATCATAGTTGAATTTTTCTTAACAGATGCGTCTGTTAAAACGTATGCATATTTACTGCAGCTCAGATTAAAACTAAAAAAAAATTCTTGTATTCTAAAAGAAAACCAATATTTTTATTTTTGTTTTATTTTTTTTTTTTTTCTATTAAGTTCCACTTTATCAAAAATATTTAAGTAAGAAAAGTGGAAATAAAAGAAAATATTTCAATTTCTTTACAGCTTTTTTTTTATTTTTTTATTTTTTTTTTGTAACTTTTAAAATTCATAACATTTAACACAGAAAATTGTAAAAATTCAAAATAGTAAAAGTATTGCAATTTATTTTTAACATTTTTATCACACGGAAAATTTATAAAAAAAAAAAAAAAAATTAAAATTGAAATTACAAAAAAAAAAAAAAAAAATTCAATTCTTATAAATGCAACATTTAAATAAATAAAATTTTATTCAATTCCATTTTTGATAGCCTGTTACTTTAGTACAGAAAATAATTGTATGATTCAAAAAGTTTTAAACGAAAATTGAATTTTCTTTTTTTTCTTTTTCTATTTTTGTTATTTTTCTAGGAATAAACTTTGTAAAAGCTAAAATCAACCAGTGTTTTTTTTTTTTTTTTTTACAATTCTAAGAAAAAAAATTTTTGGTTTTTTTTTGAAAAACGTTTATTTTATTGATAGAAAAAAAAAAATATACGTGGTGGTCAGAAATGTTAGAGAATGCAAATTTTCGTAATAAAAAGTTCTTGTTGAATTGCGAAAAAAAAAAATTTAATTTTTCCCGTTTAATTATTTGCAAATATTTACAATTGAATTGCAATGAAATTGTTTTTGTGGTTGTAAGATTGTATTGTAAGTTTCAATACTTATTTTATATAGTTTATTAGAAATGGCTAATGCTATAAGCTATTGGTACTTTATATGCTATACACTAAAGATTCTTTTTTCTAGATTTTATGAGAAATGGATTTGCGATATATAAAATAATGCTGACAATGAAATCTATATTGAATATCTAAATTTTAGTGTTATGTAAAATAATTCATAAATTTTCATTCTTGAACTATTTATAATATGATGGTTATGGGGAAGTTTATGATGAAAAAATCGTTCGAATGAAAAAGTCAATGTTTCGCATTCGAAAAATTTGGTATGTTGAAGTGCATTTGGCTGCAAACACTTTTTCATATGTTTTGTAAAATATTTTGTGGTAGATATATTTTTTTTTTGTATTTTGTTCTGTATAAAAAAACAAAATTTAAAAGTAAAATGCATTTAAGATAATTTTTTATAAATCGATGATGAATTTTGTAGTGGCTTTAGAATAATTGGAAAATAAAAGAAACGGTAATTTCAAAGAATTTGCGTTTGAAAAGAAAATAACCGATTTTAAAAAGTAATATTTTAAAATTTACAACTTTTGAAAAAAAACTTATCAAAACTAAAATTAATCTTTACTTTTTAGCACATTTCCAAAAAATTTTGAAAAAATATGCCTATTAGTTTCACTCTGTTCGTCCGTTCGTCTGTCCGTCTGTTTACAAAACTTCTACACCGTTAAAGATAGAGAAAAAAATGTTAACCATGGGTAGGTCTCATAAAAAAATTAATTTTGTGGAACAACTTTTTCATGTAGCCCCATCCAGCAGGGAACTACAGCTCCTAAAACATTGAAAAAGTCCTATTTTTAAACGCGTATATTTCAGGCTCCCTTTAACATTTTGTCAATCTGAAAACGCCATTCGACAGGAATTTTTTTTACCTTTATAAATTAATATCAAAATTATATATATTTTGTAAATTTAGTATTTAAATTTACCGTTATCTGAAAATGAAATTTTGCATGATTTTTATACCTTTATAACTCCGGCACGCTTTCAGATAAGAGCTTGAAATTTTGAGGCAAGAAAAAACTTTTCGAATTAGTATAAGTTTCCTCAGAACCTTTTTTGATAGCACCCCCTGTTTAAAAGTTAAAGTTATTTTGCCTCAAAAATTGAAAATTTTGCTATTTTTAGACACCTGTAACTTATAGGCACCTTTAAAAATTTTTCTTTGGAAAGACAATAAAAATTAAAGGTTCAATAATATATTTTTACGTGTTTTAACAGTTTTTCTGAGTTATATAGGGTTCCGGACTTACAGCTCCTCAAAATTCCAGAAAAGTCCTATTTTTACGTTTTGTCTTATTACATGAAGTTTTCAAATTTTTGTGCAAGTCACAATCCTAAACAGTTTGTATTGTCTTTTGAAAATATGCGCTTTTAAAAACCGTTGGATTACATTTTACCTTGGTTTCTTTTAAAAAATGAAAATTTTTTTGCATTAAATAACACTTTTTTCTTAACTGTTTGCTTTCGAATGATTATTTGTGTCGGACTTCAGCATAACCATATTAATGGATCAATTTAATAATATCCCTTTTCTTTCCATCTATATCGGTAAACAAATCTATAGAAGATTTTATTTCTCTATATTCTACATTAGTTAAAAAGAAAGTAAAATACTTCTCTGTTAAAATTATCCAAGAATTTTAATCATATTTTGAATTATTTTAGCTTAAAAAATTATTCAGATTTGAAAATTTTAAAGATTTTTCCTATTTATTATTATAAAGAAAAATCCATACTATATTATAACATACTCTACATACACTATATTAATATTATTAGCCGAAAATTGTATATGTGTGGGTAACATTATATTATGTACATTTACATTGCTGTAACATATTATTGTGATACATTTCTGTCCCATTTAATCTTAGTTATTACGTTTTTTATTTCTCTTTTCTAAGGAATTTGTAACTTTTTAATTAAAAAATAAAAAACTTATATTTTCATAGAATTAGTGTTTAAAATATTTATAAATCTGACATTTAACACCTACACACCTATTAAAAAAATAAAAATTTTATCAAAAGATCTTGAGATATATTTTTATTTTTTTTTATTTTTTATTTATTTAGCTGTCATTTTATAAATATGCGAAACTTTAATTTCGAAAAATAAATATTTACTTATTTTTATACTATATCATATATAAGTAGTAAAAGATATATAAATGGTATTCTAAATATACATTTAGAAGAATGTAATAAG
The DNA here is from genome assembly GCA_947095535.1 of Poecilobothrus nobilitatus. NCBI lineage: Eukaryota > Metazoa > Arthropoda > Insecta > Diptera > Dolichopodidae > Poecilobothrus > Poecilobothrus nobilitatus. Next base: position 249,358,252 of record OX352774.1, on the reverse strand, counting down.
ACGCATGCATTAAATTTATTTACAGATTCTACTTAATAGAATATTTGCGGAATCTAACATTTATTTTAAAATTAAAAAAAAATTTTTTTCAACATAATTTCGAAAATAAATATTCGAAAAAAAAAATACAGGAATGAGAAAAGCTTAACAAAGGAACGAATAGTAAAAATCGATTTTTTTTGTTTTTAATGAATTTTTACTTTTCCCTAATGAAACATAAAAAAAATTTGTACCTATAAGTAGGAAAATTTTTTTTTTTTCATTTATGTCTGAAAATTATGTATAAAAGATTGGTTTGGGCATTAGAATTTTTCTTGAACTAAAAAAAACTATTTTACTTTGTATTTCTGTAATTATATTATGAATTGTTAAAGGACAATAGAAAATTTTATTGTAGGGAGGGATATATTATAGGGAGAAGAAAATGTATTTTTTTTTGTTTATTCTTTACTGCTCCTTTTTTCACATGAATATTTTTGGTGTGTTTTGGGTGGACCAGACTTCCCATAAATACTGTAAAAATAGAGCAGAGAACAAGATCAACTTATCATTTATAAAATATAAATATTTTTATTAAACAACAATTGAAGAATAATCGTAGTTTCACACACACACGAACAAATTGTATTCTTTCAAAAAAAAAAAATATGAATAAATTTTTAAGACATCATTAAGGAAACCAAAAACTAACAAAATTATGTTCAAAAATTTTAATAAAAAGAATATCAATTATTTAAGCCTATCATAAATTTGTAAATTATGCAATAATGGATCAAAAATCCAATCTTTAAAGATCATTTCAATTATTATGACATATATTTAATATGTCATATTTCTATTTAAGAAACTTTTAAAAGAACACTAAGATTTAATATCTCAATCATACATACGTAGTACATAATAAGAAATTGATTGAATTACAAAAATTCAATTTCCTTTTAAAATGTTTTAATTCATTTTTCAATAAAACAATTTGCAGAATTTTAAAATTTGCAATTAAAAGTACAAAAATAAAAATTTCATCAAATTTTCCAATTCACATTCATTTAACATTTACAAGGTGTCTTGTCCTGTTTTGTATTCTATTTCCCTCTTTTCTCCATTCTAATTTAGTTTTGTATTTCTCTAAAGCTAAACGATATTTTCAAAGTTGACTATATGCCATGTTTTGTTTTATTTTTTATTTTTTTTTTTTTTGGAAATGCAAATCCACTTGAAAGTAATTTTCAAATATTTGACTTTGTAATTTTCTTCTTTTTGTTTTATTTTTGTTCCTTACGTTTTTCGTTATTTTGCTTTGCGCTTTTGAATTCTTAGTTAATTTGCCAGTAATTATTGAAATCTCATTTATCATTTTTTTTTTTTTTTTATGAAAATTCTTTCTCCAGACAAGGATAAAAGATCCTGTTTTTCTTTTTTCAGATTTTTATTTTGATTTTTATGTTTCTAAGTAATTTTTCCCTATACTTAAGATAGCAATCTCTTCAACACATACTGAAGCCATATAAAAGCAAATCGTATTTTTTTACAGTGATGTACAAAATTGTATCAATACTTTATGTAATGGAAAGTCATTTTTGTTCGTTTTTTTAATCTTTTCATTTTAAACTGTTAAAAAAAAAACTTTTTATTTAGATTTTTTTTAAATTTTAATTTTTCTTTCAAATAGTTTTAATTTCAAAGAAATATCCTGAAAACGTTAAAATTTTGGGTAACACTGTACTTCAAAATGATTTTATATATAATCCATATATATATACTTATAGTTAGATTCTAAATTCATTTTTAAATTAATCAAATTGTCCTTTTATACTAGAATCAATGTTTTTGATATTTTTCTTCTCATATCCTTTTATTGTCATTTTTGTGTTTTTTTTTTTTTTTTTTTCTCTGGATGAATTTCTGGATAAAAAAAAAAATTTTTTTGAAATGATATCCTGAAAATAACGTATAATATGAATAAAGCAATTGCATATTATACTTACACACCATATCAGCAATTATTCAAAATGGAAGATTAAAATCCAAATGCAAACATCTCATAACGTATTGAATCTATATATATATACATATCTATCTATATATATATATATGTATACGTACAAGAATATACTAATGTATGTATATATATGTATTTATATATTTTAGTGTGCCAAAGAAGTTGCAAAATGGATAAAGGATGTCTTCCAAACAAATGGTTGTTCATCATCATTTTGATAAAATGAGGGTTTTTATTTTTAATTTTTTTTTTTTTTTTTGTTGGTTTTTGTTCTCATTTGCATATAAAAAGAGTTAAAATGGAGCACATTGAATTGTTCTTTTGTTTTTTTTTTTTTTGCCGTATTTTTCTTTTAAAGATTTCGATATATTCTTTAAAAACAATTGAATATCCTTATACAAGTATATAAGTATGTACGTATATATATATTATATATGATGAGTAAAAATATTGGTTTGACATAATCTGATGTTAAATACGATAGAAAAATCCTTTAAAAAGAGGCAAAAAAAGGAAAATTGTTCAAAATAAAGATCGATAAAAAATGAAGTGTATGTAACATGAGGATAATAAATTTATTTTGTAGTATATAATCATTCAAATCTTTTTAGATTTTTATCCTGTATTAATTTTTTTTGTTTTTTTTTTTTGAAATTTGTCCTTTGAATTAATCCATAAATATTACATCATAATGATCAACATCAGATTATGTATCATAAGTATCAAAACACTTATAATAGTACCTACCATTACAAATATGTTGCTCTCTTGTTGGTTATGATTTTTAAGTATTTTCCAAAAAAATAAACTTAAAAAATAAAATTTTAATGTCTGTTGCGGTTAATTTGTTCGACGGTTTAAAGTAATTGTGCTTAAGACATTTAGTTTTTAATTAATATTTAAATAATTGCTTCAATTTCTAAGAAATTGCGTTTAAAAATTAAAAAAAAAATGTTTCCAAATATGGAAAATATTTATATGTATATTTGTATCTTGTAGAATAGCTACAGATCTCCATCATTGACTTAATGAAATTTAAATAATAACTTAAAAAAATTTTAACTTAAACTTTTTAATAGACTTTTTTTTGGAAAATTTATATTTAGTTACTTAACCGGATCTGGAAACTTAATTAATTGTTTAATAAATTGTTATTCCTTTTATATTTTTAATGTGTATGTATGTTTTTGATATCTGTATGCATGCATTGTATTTTGTAAGTGAATCTTTTCAATAATATTTTCTAAAACAAACCGTTCTTATGTTAAAAAATGACTTAAAATAAATCAAATAATAATGAAAGGAAATAATAAATTCATCTGAATTTCAATAAAATCATGCAAAAAAAAAAAAAAAACAAAACACGAAAGGCTTAAATATGTATATGATAAGAGGATTTAAGAATTTCGATGAAAAGATATTTGAATTTTCTCTAATTATGATATTATTTATGTTCAATAGATATATTTAATTTTAGTAGTCAAGACAACAACCTTTGATTCATTTTTTGAAGTTTGATTCATTTAGAATTATGTTTTACTAAGTTTCTTGGTGTTGGTTTTTTTTATTGTTTTTTTTTTCTGTTTTGCTAGTCATCTGAAGAAGAAAAAGAATTTAATATTTTAGTTCTGGAAAAAATATATCGAGTATCAAGCAATAGTAATCCTTACGTTGAAACAAAACTTTAAAAAGTGATAAGTAATTGAAAATCTTAATATATACTTACTTATAAGAATTTTTTTGAATAGTCATTATTGTTGTTTGTTGAAAAACTATACCCTGTAATTTTTTTTTTTTTGGAAAGTTTTTTTTATAATCAAGGTAAAGTATCAAGGTAGAATATGTTCCAAAGTATCAGATAATAATTGAAATTATTCATTATAATATATTATAGTTTCTAAATACCTTTTACAAATTCTGTAACATAATAGACCTAAAAATGTATTTAAAAGGTATCTAGCTATGAATTGATACAAATTTGAAATTCAAATAAATTCTAAATTTATGTATCAGAAAAAATTTAAGGTATATAAATTTTTTCATCAATAATAATTTCTAAATCACATCCTTTCTCTATTTAAGAATTTAACTAGAAATTATAAACTAAATCCTTCAAATTTTGCAAGCAACTGCTTGTATTAACAAACATAAAAAAAAAAAACTTTTTTTAGTTTTGTTTTTTTTTTTTTTTTTTAATTAAAATAACTATAACAATATTAAGTTGTATACAATTTTAACACCTTTAAAGGTGTATACAATTAAAATATCCTTTGTGTTTTTTATTTGTCTAATATTCTTTTGTACGTTCTTTAGAAATGGATGTTTTGTTTTCGTTTTATTTTATAGATTTTGTGTGAGATGTTTACAGATCTAGACAGATGAAATGTTTTATTATTCTTTTTTTTTTTGTTTTTCTAATTTTCCTCTAATATTTACTGACTGATAAGCATAATAATTTTTATTTTTTTCTTCTTTCATATTTAAAACTTTTAATTATTCTTCAACAAAAAAAAAAAAAAAAAAAAACAAAAAAGAAAAACAAAGAAAGAACAATAATACATATCTAACTATCCAACAATTCCATTCCATAACCTAGCCAATTCTTTTTTTTTTCTCCCTCCCTTTCATTTTAAATTTTTACTTACATTTCAAATACCGCATGAATGAATAAAATCTCAGATGTTTCAAGGAATTTTCATTTAAATTTGTGTAAAAGAAAAAAAAAAAAAATAATATAAAAATAGTATTTTATATTATCTAAAACTTAAAACTGAAAGAAACTTAAAAAAAAAAAAAAAACAAGTCTTTTAATAGAAATGAATAAAAAAGAAAACTACTATAATTTTTTTTTTTTTCTATTGCATTCTTCTATTGCATTCACCTGAGGCATCTTCAGTTTTTTTTTTTTTTTTTTTGCAAACGCTAATAAACAAAAAGAGAAAACTAAAATCCCCATCTTTAGATTTTTTTAATGTTGTTGAAATGTTGACAATACAATAAAAAAACATGGCAGCACTAACTTTTTTCCTTTTTTTTTTATTATTTTTCTTGTGCTATCTTCGTAAAAAAAAAAAAAAAAAAAATAACGATTTAATAACGGTGCTATCTTGGTAATAAGTACATTTTTCAAAAAATTGTGCTGTAACTATATTACACAGCTTATCAACACATAATTACAACAACCAGTTAAATTAAAATAAAAAATGGAACCATAATGAAAAACATTGGTATTATAATATATTTAGATGTACATATACTTTTGAACATTGTGTTGCCGTTTACATAATGTTTTTTTTTTTTTTACTTACTTTAAGTTATTTTAATTTTACTTTTTTTTTCATTTTTCATGTAAATTGTGTTTTTGTATGCTTGGGTTTTGTTTTATTTTCCTGTTATGCAAAATTGAAATTTTTTTTTTTTTTTTTTGTAATTTTAAGACCCATTTGTTTTTTTCTTAATTATTAGAAAAGAATAAATAAAACAAAAGAATATAATAGAAAGGTGTTAGAATTGTTTAATTTTTTTGTTTTGTTACCAAAAAAAAAAAAATATTTTAAAATTTTTAGTATCTAATGGACTTTACGTTAAAAATATACTTTTTTATATTTTTAAAATCTTCTTTTCTTTTGTTTTGATATATGTATGTTAAAAAATTAAATCTTATTTCGAAAAATTGAAACTATTAGAATTTAACTTAAGTTTCATTACAGTTATTAAAATTTCATATTAAATGTAACTACATAAGCGTTCGTAATATCATAAATTCTATTACTTTTAAAGATTAATATTATTTAAAATTATTCAATTTGATGAAGGATCACCTTTCATTAAGGTGAGTCTCAGAATATTGATCTGCTTATTGTAAACGTCAGTTTTCCTTTTTGTAATTAAATATTATTTATAGATTGAACCGCGTGATATAAATTAAAGTGACATAATTTCAGTCGAATCTAAATACATACTCTAACACTACACCGTTTCTGATTTAATCCTTATTATGATTTACTTACTATAACACTAGTTTCCATGACGATTCTTCATTAATATAATAACTTATCTATTTTCATTGGTAAATTTCTAAGGATTTTGAAAGTTTTTCTTTACCAGGATATTTATTTGATATATTAATTTTGCCTGAGTCCTAGGATACCGATTTATTACAAAGTGATTCCTATAGATTCCTATAGAAGTGCAAAATAATGATTTTCTTTTTAAATACACTTTTTTTTTATGAATTTAAATAAGATAACAAAAGGTTTATATACTATAAACATACAAATATATACAAATACATACATATATTATTACAAATTCTTTTAAAAAAAAATATATATATATTCTACCTTGGGATAAATTTGTTTTGTGCACTAAAATGAAGAGATTATTGCAATATAACAATAACAACACCAAAACATAAAATAAAATTAGAGTAAAAATATTTTGTGTTATCCTTAATCCTTAAAAATAAATTTTTTCCTTATTTTGTTTTTCATTTAATGACGCCTTTTTTTTTTTGTTTTTCTGTTTCTATCTTATATTTTAATGTTTTTTGTCTCTTTTTAATTTAAATTAAAAAACAAAACTAACAAAATAATTTTAAATAAAAGTTTTTTAAGTTTGTTTTGGTGCTTTGTTTTGTGGTTAAAGCAGACTCTGATGCAGCTAAAAAAAATTCATTTTTTTTTTATTTTGTTTTTTTATTTTTCATTTTGAAGAAAAATTAAAAATAAAATTTTTTATCTCTTATTTTTGTTTATTTTTGTTGGTTGTTTTCTAATCTGTCGGAAAATTTTATGTCGATAAGAAAAGTCAAAAGTTATCACCTTTTTTTTTTTTTTTGAAAAGAAAAGAATAAATTTTGAAAAAATAAAATATTTTCTGTATTTTTGTGATTAGTTTTTCTATAATATAAAATTATATATAAGTACATATATAATATAAAATTTTTGAAAATTGATAGAAAATTATTATCAAATTATTTCTAAAATTTACAATTTTCCACAAGACTTTATTTCAGCATTGATTTTGTTTTTTTTTTGTGCGAGGGTAGGTGGGAATCATCGAAAGACACTATAGAGGAGTGAAAATTAGCAATAGTCCTGTATGACTGTGTGGGACTTTAACTCAATATACACCACCTTCCCTTTTTTGAGGTTATACAACCTTTAGTACTAATGTACTGCCTAGTCAGAGGAAGTTGAGTTAGGAAATTAAAATTATTTATAGATTTTATTTTAAAATAAAAAACTTGAAAATTTTTATAAATTTCCATATATAATTAAACAAATATTGTTTTTTTTTTCTTATTATTTTTAGGTTTAGCCATATTAGCATTAACATTAGCCGAGGAAGCTCTAGATACAAGAGAAGGTGAAGATCTAATATTAAAATGTCGTTTTAATGAACAGCCAAAAAATTCAGAATTTTCATATTATTGGGCGAGATGGACGACAAATCCAGTTAAATTTGAAAATGTAGCTATTGGCGATATACAACTAAGTTCAAATTATAGGTAAGTGCATCATACTTCAAATTAATTTATTAAAAATATTCATTTTTATTCAATATTATATTTATTTGAAAAGCTTGTATATAAAATGCCTATTAACCGAAATTAATATAGAAATTAAACTTATTATAAGTTTTATACAATCTTATATTTAAACAATATTTTGAATCGAAAAAACGGCAACTCATTTTATCGAAATTAGTTTCTGCTTAAAAAAAAATTTAATGTCAAAATTTCAATTTCAATTTTAACTACACCTAAAGCCTTCTGTGCACAAAGTGACATATTGTCAATTATATTGTCAATCAATTGACAAAAAGTTTTATAGCTAATAAACAGTTTGACAAAAACTGGCATAGCCAGTTTGACATGTGTTTATACATAAATTGTTAAAGCTTGACAATATAATTGACAATATAATTGATAACATTTTGCCACTTAATGTAAATTCAACATAAATCATGAAAATAAAAAAAAAATACATTTCCTACTATTTCCTACTCATTACAAAAATATAATGTATTTCATGTTCAAGGCTGAATAAATCCAAAGTCAATAGTAACATTTCTTAGATTTTATAATGTTAATGTTATATCAAGTTCAAAAATATATGTCATATAATATTATGTGTCTTGTCATTTAAAAATGATTACCAATAGTATCAAATTTACACCACCAACGCAATTTTATGATGCCAAAAGAACCACTTTCGTATATTAAATGAAATTAAAAATACTGTTGAAAGAGTTGATGAAGATGAAATTCAAAACTGTGTCTTTGATATTTAATCTTTCTTAAGATGTAGATAAAATAAAATAAAAGAGAATTTGTAGGCGTTTTATGTTAAAAATTAAATGTGTTGAATTAATTTTATCACCATTAATAATAAAAAAAAATAATAATTTAATTTAAAGTTGCAGAAGTTTTTATAATTTATCACTCGATTCATAACATAAATTCAGAAGATTGTAAATATAAAGATACTAAAAATTAAATTTTCTATTTGACAGGTTTGCATTTAAAAATAGATTAATAATATTTTTTTATACATTCTGTACTGATTTATGCATTTCATATTGGGAATAGAAATTTCATATTGGGAATAGAATAGAAATTTCATATGCATTTCATATTGGGAAATAGAAAAATACTAATAGAAAAATTTTTGGAAAAAATTTTTTTAGAATGATTTAACTGAAACTTTTTCTTTTTTTTAATAATAATAAAATATCATAAAGTTTTATAATATTGCAAGGAAATTGTTAAGTTTTCATAAATCTAAAAAAAATTTCGAAGAAAAACCTTTCTTTCATTCATAAACAAAACAAAAAAATTAAATTAAAAATTGCAAGGCGTTAAGAAATTTTCTTAGAATTTTCCTAACAAAAAAAAAAAAAAAAAAAACAAAACCTGTTTAACTTTTCTAATTTAAATGCAAATGATTCATTCATTTATTCATTCAACATTCAATGATGCATTTATAATTGATTATTGCAGTATATCTCATTATTTTTTGTTGAGCAACAAAAGCACACTTCATTTTGAAAAGAAAATGAATGCCTTATCTTTAAAAAGCAAAACATAAAATGTTTTGTGTGTACTTTAGTTTCATTTCAATTAAAATGAAAATACATAATAATATACATAAATTATATATATATATATATATATATATGTGTATAGGAATGCTCCTTTTATACAAAACTCATTTCCGAATAATCTTTACAAAAACAAAAGCCAAACAAATCTTTTGAATCTTTTTGATAATTCCAATATCAGATAAGAAAAGAATATAAGGGTGTCATAAATGTTTAAAAACATTTCTATAGAAAAAAACTCAAATTGAGGCAAAATTTTTCTTTTGTTTTTTAGGTTTTTCAGATTTTATTTTTTTTTTTATTTTTATTATTACTGGTGAAGGTCACATGTATTCGTCACGTATAAATTATTTTTTCCACCTTAATTTTCTACTAAAGTATAAATTAGTTTTTTTTTCACTTATATATATATATATATATATATATATATATATACAAATAGTTTCCAGGTCTTTCTATTATAATTTTCATTCATATGAAAAATTGTTTTTAAATTGTACGGAATACCTCATAATAAAAAAAAAAAAAAACAAAAAGCAAAAAAAAATAAAAATAGTATTACATAAAAAACCTTATTTCATCATTTTCATATAATAATAAATTTTGTATGTGTTTGAGATTCTTGCAAAATCATTTTTTCATAATAATTTTTCTGATTCTGACCAAAAAAGCCACACATAATAAATGAAAATCATCCTCAACCAAAAAATATGTATATATATATATATATATGTATATATACATTTATCTATATTTACTTTGTTTTTAAATAGATGTAAAGGTGTGAATAGGTATAAATATACGTATATATGAATATATAGGTTAATAAATATCACACCTCATCAAAATTGGATGATGATAATCTTAAAATTGATTAGTGAGTATAAAATTTAAAATGATAATTTATTTTCACAAATTTAATATTGACTGGGTGATGATATAAAACTTGAAAAAGTTTAGAATTGATTGAAAATAGTTTAATTAAAATTGTGAACCATTGTGAACAGTTAAAATAGATATATATAGATTAGTCTTTGATTGTGCATAAAATTTTTTTATGCATTAAGATTGAGATTTAAGATAAAGATTGTGAATTACAAAAATAAAATTTTTTTTTGATAGTTTTAGTATAGATTTTTATCATTTTATCATCTTTTTTTTATCATGTAGAACTATCGCGTTTCCATAGTATTTTTGCAAAAAATATAATACGTCAGTACGCAAATCGCTTATTATTTATATTCTTATTAGTTCTTATGATTCCATTTAACGAAGAGGTTTAAAATATAAACTTTTGATTAATAGTAAAAGAAGAAATAAATGATTTACATAACCTTATCATCCATTTGTATAACCTTAACCTTAAGATCTTAATATCGCACCCTGTTTTTTTTTTAATATAAAGATAATAAAAAAAAGAAAATCTGAGAAAGATTTGTTCTTTAGTTTATTAACGTATATGAATATATACCATTCACAAACAGTTTATTAGGCATATAAAAATTAGGTTGACTTAATGAATAAATGACTTTTTTGGTTAAGGTTATTTAAAATCAACACCCTTTTCATCACTCTAACTAACATATTATTAAAAAAAAAAATTTTTTTTTACTAAATCATTTCTGAAGATATTGTGCATAAAATCATCATTACCACTTCATTTTATTTACTTTGCCATCTTTAACAATAGTCATATTTTACAGGTATATACATTTATACATATACATATGTAGATGAATCTATATATACATTTAAATTTCCTTTTTATTTTACAATTTTCACCTTATAGATTTGTTTTTTTTTTATATTATATAATGTCCATTTTTTGCTTGTTGTGAGTGTGTATGAAAAATAAAAAAAAAAATTTTAAATAATAGAGAATGAGATTGAGTTTTTCTTTATGTTTTTTTTTTGGCTAGCCTAGGTTAAGTTGATTTTACGGTCCAATAATATTCAACTTTTCATCTTTTTCTAAACAAAGAAATATAAGAATATAAAAACAGATGATGATGAAATTTTCAGGTGATTCATCTTTAAATGATTATCGCAATATAGAAATCATATAGGATAGGTATATAAAAGATCAATTTTTTTTTACATGTAGGTTTTCTATAGAATTTGCTAATGTTTCTTTCAGAATATATTTAAATAATGTGTTTTTTTTTTCTTTGGTGTTTAAATCTCTCAAATTGTAATTTTCAGTCCATTAAATTATGAAAGAAAAGGTTCCAGAACTAAAGGACAAAAAAAAAAAATAAATAAATTTAGAAGTTATTTTAAGGTAATTTTTATTATTATTTTGTTTTTTTATATGGTTCCAATTCAGTTCATTTTAAAACTTGGAAAAACGAAAAACAAAATCTCATATTTTCTTTTTCAATTTTTGGTCAAATAAATTTTCCAAAAGATTTTTCATCTTTTATTCTTTTGGTGTTGTTATTTTTGTTGATATTACAAAAAAAAAAAAAAAAAAAAAATTTCCCAATGATTAAAAAAATTGTACACATTAAGATGATTTATGTTTTATGATCATACCTGTATTGTGTTATAAATAATAACAATAACTGGGTTAACTTAAGTATACAATAAAAATAAAACCATATTACAAAAATATCTTCAAATATTTTATATTATGAAATATCTTTAGATTCTTGTTAAGTTTTTTTATTCATTTTTTTTTTTTACTTAATGTGGAAAATAAGTTAATTTTTCGACATTATTTCATTTTTTATAATCTATTGTTGTAAAAGTTTCAGTTTATCTTTGTAAGAATTGCTCTTATTGTTATTCATGTTGTAAATTTTTTTAAATATTATATATGTTATGATTCTCGATTTGAAAATAAATCTTAAAATGAACATCAATTTTAGTTCGAAAGAAGGAAGGTGCTCATCAAATTTTAGTTTTGTTTTATTTATTTTTTTTTTTTATGTTATTTCTTGTTGCATATGTTGCCTTCTACTAATGTTTATGGTTGACTTAATATCTTTTATATTTAGTTTTAATACAATTGAAACAAAAAAAAAAAAAAAACAAACAAATAAAGAAAAATTTAGATAAAAAAAAATCTAAATATGATTTATTTAATTTGTTTGTATCTTGTTGCATATATTTAGGAGTAAATAAATTTATTAGGTTAAATAAAAGTTGTAAAGATGGCTTGTCTGTTGTAACAATACTATTATTAATATAAAATATAATTATATATAAAATAATTAATGTATCTCGTTTAACGCTACCTCTTTTAGCGCTCTATTAATTTCATAGCGCTTTTTTGTTATAGCGCTCGAATCGGTCCCCTCTCTTTTAAATTTTATATTAATATTTCTTAAAAAAAAATTTTAAATTTCTAAAACAAAATAAATTTCTTGGGAAAAAAACCATTTAAAAAATCAGACTAAAGTTAATTTATTCGAGGCTTTTTGTTTTTAGTATGTTTTTTTTTTGTTTTTGTTTTTTTTTTTATTAAATACTCATTTTTTTAGTTTAGTTAAAATGGAGTACATAGGTGAGGTTATAAGTATAATAAAAATGACATGTTGTCAAAAATTTTCTTTTTATTCTTAAAAAATTGTAGAATAAACCGAACCTCATATTTTATTGAAAATTATTGTACCTCTATTAACTCTTTTTTTATTAACGCTCTTTTTCGGGGAACTCATCTTGAGCGCTAAACGAGGTATGTCTTTATAAATATAAATCTTGAATATTGGACAAATAAAAGAAATTGTTAATTCTAAATTCAAAAAGTTTTTTAGTATAAAATCTTATTTGTTAAGTTCTTTAGTCACTTTAAAAGTTCAAAATTTTAAATCTAATTAAAATTGTTGATTTGATTTCTGACAGTCCAATTATAGATGAAAATAGTGAATAGTTTGTGGAAAATAATGTTAAATACAGTTAAACCTTTATTCCTTTTTAATGAAATATTAGAAAAATGAATATTTTATCTAAAGTTAAGTATATATTTGATTTAAAAATTTTTTTTAACACCAAAGAAAAGTAACAGTTTTCTATAATTTCCTAAAACACTTATTGTTTTTCAATATTTAGGTATGATAAAACACTCTTAGGACACTATATCCTCTATACAATTAAAATATTAAAACTGAAACATTCCACAAAATATGACTTTCAATTAAATCATGTCAAATATAATTTTTAAGGCTAGCTCATATCTTCTTTAGGGAACCGAACAAAAAAAAAAATGTTAATTGTATTCATTAATATGTTAACTGTGCAATAAATATACATAATACACTTATACTGCCACATTTAAACAATTGTTCTTCAATTTTATTCTTAAGTAACGAAACCCACAAAAATATATTTCAAGTTTTGCAAAATCGAACTATTAGAATCATTTTAAAGTGCGTTATTAGAACCCATATCAAAGATATGTTAGGTACATTTAAATGGATAGAGGTTAGAAGCAAATTAAAGTTCAACATACTGATCCTCATGTTTAAACTAAAACATAATTTATTATACCCAGTTATATACAGAAGCACAATGAATATGTTGTTGGTTATTATTACTTACGGAACAGAGGAGATTTTTGAACTACCGATATACAAAAAATCCATCACACAAAATTCACTAATGTATATAAAGGAGTGCAACTTTTCAATGAACTACATCATAATAGTAGAGCATATATGTAGAATATAATTTTAAATTGTAAAATTGTTTAAAGACTAATAAAATAAATCTAAATCTAAATCTAAATAAAAAGTAATAATAATATTTTTTTTTTTTTTGGCAATTAATATAACGATCGAAATTTTTTATTTAATTTTATGTCCCATTTATATTTTTTTTTATTATAATATGATTATAGAATTCAACATAACATAAAACATAAAAATTAATGATATAAAAATTGTTAAACGACTTATGATACATATGTAGTAGTAAATAAAAGTAGTACTGATATAGTGGTAGTATTTCTGGCAAAATTAAAAAAAAAATAATACAAAACAAATAAAAAATACCAGTTAATCATTCAATATAGGATATACGATTTAAGAATAGAAAATGATATAAGTAAATAAAATATAATCTTAAATGGAGGAAATTTACGATAAAACTTTTCACTTCTATTTTTTTTTTTATTTATTTTTGGTTTTTAGTATTTTTATTTATTTATTATATAAGTTTATTTATTACTTTTATATACATGTATTAAAAAAAAAAAAAAAAATTACATATAAATATAATCAAAATTATATTGTGTATATTTTAAGAGAAAATGAATGATTTTTAGGAATTTAATGTGAATAAATTATACAAGATAGAAAAAGATACAATTTGAAAAAAAAAAATCAAAAAAAAAAAAAAAAGAAAACAAAAATTGAAATGAAAATGAAAAAAAAAAAAAATTTGAAATAGAATTAAATAAATACCAAAGATAAGATAAAAAGTTGATTGAATTTCATATTGAAGAAAAATATACATATATACATATATATATATATTATATACATAATATATCGAATTTTGGTACGTTAATGAAAGCAAATAAGATTTGAAAAGATTTAAGAGGATTTGCAATATAAAGTTTCTTTTTATTTTTTTTTTTATTTGTTTTATGATTAAACAAAATTTTCTTTTTTTTTTTTTTGCTTGTTTTGTATCTTTTTTTTATATATATGTATACAAAGAAAATAATATATATCCATGACCTTGGAAATTACGTAAAATACTCATTTAAATTAATATGAATACTATATGTGATTGTATGTGGTTAGTTTATTAATATTTTTTAATATAGTAATAGAGATTCATAGGTCCAGAGGTCCAGTTCATGAATTCTTTCGAAAAAAAAAAAGTTTATTCTTTATTGATGTTTTAATAAAATTTTTCTGTTATTTCTTTTTTAGCTTTAGAATTATAATTAAAAACATAGAATTAAATAATTGATAAGTTCTTAAACTTTACTTTTTTATTTATTTTTTTTTTTTTGATATATTTTATTTTATTACTTGTAATAAAATATTAATATTCTATTCCTATGATTTTTTTTTTTTTCAATGAAAAACGTGAGTATTACAGCGATATAATTTCTGAACTTTATCTAAAGTATATAAGTATATAAATTTTAAATGAAAAGTTAGAAAATTATATACGAGTATAAGTTGCTAAAATACCTTTATTCTAAATAATTAATATTGTACTCATAAAAATTGATTTAGGGTGAAACTTTTCTCAATTTTCCTAAGTCATAAGTACATATATATGTGTATGTTATATATCTGTGTGTCTCTTATCATTATATTGCTTAGTTTTAAATTTGATTGCAACATTTTTATAAAATTTTAAACATTTTAAAAGAAAAAAATTTTAAAAATATGGTTTTAGATTATTACGTTAAGAGTCCTTAAATAGTTGGAAAAATTACATATAGTTCTTTTTAAATTTTTATTTATTATACTGTTTAGCGCAAACAGTTTTATAAAGAATGATAAAGAAATACAAGATATAATAGAATACAAAAAAGTGCTATGACTATATTTAATTAAAATTAAAAATGCTATATATAAAAATGCACTTTAAAATAAAATTATAAAACAGAAACAAAAGAGAACTCCTAATAAATAACGATTAAATATTTTTTTGTTTTGAATAAATGTTTTTATAGTTGAGTTTATGTTTATTATACCTATATAATAAGTATCCTATTAATATGTTTGAAAATGCCATACTTAGTTCTATCGTTACTGATTTTGTATAAATTGAATGAGTGATATTTCTGATGATTATGATATTACTAAAAATAATATTAGATTTTATATTATCCTTGATAATAATAATAATGAATGATGAAAATGATGTTAAAAACATCTCAAGTCTGAAATTTTCTGTACACAAATCAATTATTTTTAGTTTTTGTCCTTATGATGGTAAGATAATATAATTAGCCCATGACAAGTGGCGTAAGTCTATCTAATCTAACATAGTTTTTTTTTTTGTACTGCATCAATCCTATCAATGTGTACCGTATCAAACCTACACCGACATTAATAAATTATTTTATTCCGGCTTACTTATAATTTACTACGTTTTAAAATTATACAAAGTACTTATACCACGAAAGTCTTTTTGATTATCATATATTATAATTTGTAACTCTTTTAATGCGGCTTTAGTTTTTCTTTAGTTTCACGTTATAATTTCATTATTAGATTAACTCAACCATTTTCTTTTGCTTTTTTTTTTTGAGTCCCCACATTGATGTGCTGTTGTAGTCGTTGCTGATTATTTTGGGCATACTTTTTAGTTATATCTACGTAATAAACTATTGCTACATCCAAATCTTTATGTAGGTTGTCATTTTGAATGTATCAGGGGGCCTATTACTATGCCACTAAATACTTTATTCTAAGAAAACTTTGAATTTTGTTTCTGTTACTTTAATTGCTACAACCTCAAGCAGAAAGTTGAATACTATATATATATGTTCATTGTTGTTTCAATACTTTTTGGTACAGATGAAACTTGTAATTGTATGTTGACAGAGTATTGAGTGTTTGGATAATAATAATGTTTAACAGCATATTTCTTTTTTTGTTTTTTGTTTTGAAGAAATTGTTGAAAATTCTTAACACAAATAAAAGAAAAGGTCATAGAATAAACAAAAATATTTTACAATATAGTGAAATTTATATTCAAATTAAATTATAATAATTTTTAAAATAATTTATAATCTTTTATTCATTTAAATTCAATTAAAAAAATTTTATATTCTTATGAATTTTTTTTGAAATATTTTTCTTTACATTATTAATTTACAATTAAAATCTTTTTAATAATAAACAAAATAAATAAATTATTTCTACATTTTAGTTTAATAATGTTGCATTATATTGATTACAATAGAATCATTTGTATATGTTGGCTTTAAGTACTTAACCTTTATATATATATTTTCTTTTTATTTTTTCAATTTATTTTCTATAGTTGTTTAAATTTAAAAGAATTATATTCAATTACAAAACAAAACAATTGTTTAGTAAACCTAATGGATATTTAAAACAATGGTGTTAATTCCCTTTGAATAATTGAACAAGATTACATACAAAAAAAATTTATTTTTATAACATATAATTTATCAAAGTTTAATATAGAAAATTTGTTTAACTGAAAATGTTTATTATTTTAATAATAATAATAATAATAATAATAATAATAATAATAATAATAATAATAATAATAATAATAATATAATAATAATAATAAATTGATTGAAGTTAAATATAATATTATTTAAAGTTTAATTCTTTCAATAAGAATCACAATTTTCCTTTTAATGTTTAATTAATCCTTCGCATTACTTATTTAATGCTATTATAAGACGTTTATACAAAAGAATCCTTTAAATAATTAATTCTTTTTTTGTTTTTTTTTTTTCAAAATTTGACCTAGATTATTAGTATTTTCTGTATTTTATTTATGCGCCATCTATTATATTATACAAGAAACAATTTTTTTTTTTTTTAGAAAATTTTGTATTCAAATAAAGAGTTTTTTTAATAGATTTGTTGCATTATCCTTTTTATTAAAATATTATCACAAAAAAAAAAAAAAATTATTTTTCAATACATTTAAAAAAATTTTCTCAATGTATTAATTAATAACTCCAAAATTTTTTTTGTTTTTTTTTTTTTGAATTAAATCCTGTGCCAGAAGGAAATGAAATATAATAAAAATCAAATTTAATAAAGATTAAAAAAATGAGGATACAACCAATAAAAATATTATATTAAATATAAGTATAACTAAAGAATTTCAAGACTATTAATATTTTTTATAGTATCTAAGTCCGATCAACAATTTAATAATCATTAAAATATGCCTTTAAAAAAATATTTCTAACCTTCATCAACTTTATTTTGGTTTTTTTTTCTTTTTTTTTGTGTGTTTTGGTTTCGTTTTAAATCTTAAAAAAAAAAAAAAACGGAAGGAAAATAAAAAAAAAATAGTGGCCCCAGAAGTTTACCTAAAGTTTTTAAAAACTTCTTTTTTTTTTGTTTTTCTTAATAAAACAATATGGAAAAAATAAATGGAATAGAAAACTAACAATCAAAAATTATAATAAACAACAAAAAAAAAAGTAATATTAATAATAATATTAAATATATATATATCGATATACATTAACATAATATATGTACATAATATATATATAAAATAATAATACAAAAGATATAATTTTTTTTAACATTTTATTACCAATATATATAATAGTCATATTGGACTGATATTATATTCTTTCTGTCATTAATATCCTTTTAAGGACATAACTTTAAATGGTCAATTTATATTAAATATATTTTCATCCATATGTATGTATTATATATTTATAAATATAAAATATTTCCATCAATTATATTATTATATACAAAATTAATTTTACTTGTATATTTATTTAACAAATATACAGGGTATCTAATTGGTAATGTTCATAAGAAATAAAAGTTGATAGTAAAGATTTAGAAAAGAAATTAATTATTCTATTTCTAAATATTTGTCAGATAACTGGAACTTAAAGTTGCTGCCAAAAATAAAATATCCTTTTTAGAAATTTTATGCATGTCGTATAATATAATTTTAATATAAAATTCGTTGATTAGCGTCAATCTTTTAGTATAATATGAATATTTTTTAATTCTTTTTAAATATCTTAATGATTAAAAGAGGTAACATTATAATTTTTCCACTTTGAAGTATTTGATTTCTACAATTTTTGCAACATTTTTAAATCTTTTTATATATACATAGCTTTAATTTAGATGATCATAATTTTTCTCATATATTTTACTTTTAACTAACATTATTCGAACGTCATAAAAATTGATGGGTTACAATATCGTCTCTTCGCAAAACTTTATATTTTATCATACTATGAAAAATGTCATATTAATTTTCGAATCAGCTATTTTGCTTTTCCTTTTTTTTTTTTTCCTTCCTTTCAGATTAAGCTCATTGTTATCCTTTTCTTAATATCAGATACCCTGTATATGTATATACACATATAATATAAAAGAAAATATACTAACTATAAAAATAAATATGAAAATATTTATAAAGAAAATCGTATACTATATTGAAACAACTGAAAAAAAAAAAAAAACAAAAGGACAAGGACAAGGAAAAACAAAAAAAAAAACAGATATTTATAAGAACTTATTTATAGTGATCTTATTTTAACACGAAAACATAAAATGTTCTATGAAATTCTTACATATATACATATGTAATAAAAAAAATATATAATATATATACAATATTCTATATATAAATTAAATATATATATTATAATATAATAAATATTATTATATATTTTTATATTATATAATTTATATAGATATTATATTAAACTATTCAATTCTATTGTTTATATAATTTTTATTATAGAATTAGTTCAGATGAAAAACACACATATATATACGTATATTATATTATAATATTTTTTGATAATAAATAAAACGATATTAAAATATATAATATATAGTTAATATAACTATATCAAATTTTATTTAGAAGTTGATTTCAATCAACAGAATGAAAAAAATGACTTTGACAATATTGAAAATGTTAGAAAAATTAAAAATAAAAAATGATGATAAAAATTGTCAATAAGTTGTTAAAAGATGATTGACTCTAAATAAAAAAGGAAAAAAAAAAAAACAAATACTAAATATGTTTATATAAATAAAAAAAAAAAATATACACATGCAAGAAAAATGAAAATGTTAATTTTCTCTAAAAAAAAGATACTACCAACATTTGATTTTGAATGATTCTTTTTTTTTTTTTTTTTTTTTTTTTAACTACTAAATGTAATTTTGAATTAGAAATCATCTGTGTTGTAATATAAAATATATCTGATTCTGAATGATGATTTTGAAGTGACATAAGCCATCTATAAATAGTGTCTGCATTATTGATAAAAGACAAAAACAAAAATTTTAAACTTGTCAGTTAGTTTTGCATATTATTTAATTTATAAAACAGTTTAAATTTCCAGACAATAGAAACAAATAACAAAAAAAAAAAAAAAATTTGTTAATCAAAAATTGGAAAGCAGATGATTTTTCCTACTCAATTCAATAGATTTTATTTTGTTGACATGAAAAGTGATGAAATGGTCGTGCATTTTTTTTTTTTTTTATTATTAGAAAAGTATAAGAAAAATTTTTTTGATTATATTGTAGAATTTATTATAAATTATATATGGTTTGGACCAAACCGTTTGGTAGATTTAAAAAGTACCGAGAGAACTTTATAAACAAAAGTTAATTTGAAAAAAAAAAAATTTTCTAGTGAATCTCTATCGAATATTGAAGAAAATTTTTTTTTTTTTTAAATAATAATTCTCAAGTATCATAACATGAAATATCAACTGTTATTTCCTTTTCCTATTGTTATTATAAGTTTAGAATAAATTTTATATTTATCTATTTATAAAATGATCGAATGAATGTAATGTAAAAAATAACCCTCATATTCCAACGAAATAATATCAATTTTTTTATTTAAATATTTTTTAATTCAATTTCAATTAGATATAAGAACTTTAAACAAAAAAAAAACTTATTTAAAAATTTATTTCATTCTAAATAACCAAAAAATAAAATAAAATGCATTCATAAATATTTATTACTATTCTTATTATATTGCATATATTAAGGCGTTCATAATAAAATACCATAGAATTTATGTTTATTCTATTAAAATATCTTATATGTATTTCGGATTCAGCTCTGTTGTCTCTTTCATTTTGAAAAGAAAAAAAAAAAGTCAATTTATTCTAAAACAATGATCGATAAAGCATGGAAAATGATGAAAAAATCATTATGAATCTAATATTTTTATACATTTTCTTTTATGTTATATAACGTAAAAACGCAACAAAAAAAAATAAATAAATAAATAAAAATAAGTGAACCATTTCTATCATACCTACACAATATATATAATATCTATTGTATACATAATTAATATATGTATGATGGATAGATATATTATGTAGGTGTTGAGTTTTTCTGATCTGATATTTCTCATATGTCTTTCTTATGTTAAAAAAAAATTTTTTTTTCTTGATTTTGGTTTGATTTTTTTTTTTTTTTTTTTTGCTTTTCTGTCAACCACTGTAATATGTTGCTTTCTATGTTATAAAAATATAATTTTCCAAAGAATTTATTTTCATTTTATATTTTATTGGTAAAAAAACAAAAACAACAGCACAACAACAAAAAAAACCAAAGCGATATAGTATAAAGAAAAAAAAAAACAATATTTCAACATCACAAACCACATCAGACACTGGAACTTTATAGAAGATGAAACAAATTAGTTTTTGACTTGACCACAAAATATATAATAATCAGGGTTATTTATTCCCAGAGAAAAGAAACAAAAACCAACCGAATGCAGAAAAAAAACAATTTAATATAAATATAGGGTGTCGTATAATATGAAATCTATAAAAATGATAATTCCTTGTTTAGAGCGTGAAACATTAAACTAAAGTACTGTATGGGCTTTAAATAACTTAAAAGGCACCTAACATTATTATAACATTTACTAGGCAGAAAGAAAATCTTTTATTAAATTAAAGACTTGAAAATATGTTTCATGTGGGATCCTTTGTGAAAAACTTTTGTTGAAATATTTATTTTTTTCAATATCCTCATTCAATTCAGGGCCCAGTTACGCTTTATCTAATATTATTAAGTTTACGTTTATTTGAAGTCAAAGTATTTGAAGTAATATTTGAATCCAATTATTTCTGTTGACTATGTATTATTTTATATTACTTATATCTAAAGTAATTTTTTGCAATCTTATCTATACTAGAATAGAGTACTCCTTCCAACAATACCTATTTGTACCGCGGCAGTTATTGAAACTTTTTAAACGTTATCCAGCTTAGGCATTGATTATCTTCTATTTTGTTCGAAATATAAATTGTGATTTTCTTATTCATCAAACTAAAAACAAATATAACATTTTGCAGGCGTCTCGCTTAACGTTACAAGATATTTGAAAACCTGATATTTCAAACCCTGTACTTATATAAAAATCTAAATGTACATATTTAGTCCTTTTGACCTAATCTTAATCATACATCTTATATTTTGTGAGAAATATAATATTAGTATCAATATTTTATAAATATTACCCAAGTACAATAATAAATTGGTCTCTCTTGATTTCTAGTGAAACTTTAGATCTTTAATATAAAAGAAGAGACAAAAAAAAATTAAAAGAGTCGAAAATGCAAAGAAGAAAAAAAAGTATTTTTAAAAAGTAAAAAATATTTAAAAATTTTCTTTAAATATCTTTGAAATTTATGAGTTTTTATTTAATTTAAAATAAAAAAGGATTAAGATTGTTATTTATGGTTTTTATACAAAATGTAATCTAATAATTTTTTAAATATATTCAAAAATTTAAATTATTTGTATATATTTTTAAAACTATTATTAAACAATATTCAATTAAAAAAGAATTAATTTTTTTTTTTTTATAATAAAAAGGAAAAACGCTTAAATCTTAATTTTTTTTTTTTTTTTTGGTATTGAAACGTCCTTTCACATTATGGTGTCCAATTTAACATAACAATTAATTTGTATGAAATAGAAAATTTATGCTGCAGTTCTTAAGTTTTAGTGTTACCATGTATACCTAAAAACGTTATGATAGATTACAATATAAAGTCTGAAAATTGTGAGAGAACTCAGAAAAGAGCTAAATTCGAATAAAATATTGTTGAAAACCATGAAACTTTATCGAAGTTTATCGAAGTTTTTTACTTCACAATAGAAGCTATTTGTACAATCCTAAGTAAATTATAGAATTTAGAGGTACCTTTATTTTACCTATTAAGTCTTCTTCTGTTTTATTTTAAGTATTGAACGCTTCTAAAATAATTTATATTTATTAGTGTATAACAAACATAACTGTAATTTGCAACAACATCTTAAATTCAATTTTATTGGTTTATTTTGTTCCTATGTTAATGCGTTACTCCATTTAAAAACAATATGGTGTTGCATCAAATACTTTTAGTCACTATTAAGGACGTTTAAGTTTTTACCGTTAGGATCACATCGAAATCAGTTTTTCAAAATATGAACGAAAAATTTTCTAATCTAAGATTTCGTATCAGTTCTTTGGTTTTATTGTTTTAGTAATGAGAAAATATTCAACAGTTAGTTTATATTTTAAATGCTTGAGTTTGTTACAAGTTGTACTAAATAATATGGCAATCTTAACTATTTTTAAGAATACAAAAAAAAAAAATGTAAAGATACAAATAAATTTAAGGACAGAAGAAGCAAAAAAGAAAAATATAAAGTAAATATTCCCAACATATTATACATATATGTACAACTAATAAAGCCTAAAGGCGATGTGGAAGCTAAAATTTGATTTTACTATAGTATCTTTTATTAAATTATTTCATTTTTTTTTTTTGTTTTGGTTTCTTTTTAATAATATCTAAAGATTTGTCAGAAAAGATGTTTTTCTCAACCTTTTCTTGTTTTATAGTTTACTTTTTTTTTTATTTTATTTTCTTTCTCTTTCTTCAATTTTTCTTTATACATATATTTTTATTACATCTTTTATTGTTTTTTTTTTGTTACTATTCTGTTTTTTTTTTTTTTTTGTGGTTTGTTCTTGGTTTTGTTATTAATAAATATTCCTGTTAATAAGATATATGGTAGATAGTTTTGAAACAAACATTAATTTTACCACCTCCGTCCTATGTTTTTCAACACCAGCATCATCGACAACAATAACAAAAATATCCTTACATAATAACGTAAAGGTTATTGCGGTAAAACAGGAGTTCAAATACAAAATATTAGAAAAACAAAATGGACATTAGACCTTTGAATTTGGAAAACATGTTTTTTTAAATATGTTTCAGAAGGAAAAAGCTGTTAAAAGAAAAATGTTAAAAATAAATGGAACAATATTTTTCGAAAAATTATGAACAAAAACAAAAAAAAAAAAAAAATATGACCATAAGGGTTTGAGAAAAACAAAAAATTTTTTAATTTATTTTTTTTTCTGTTATGGATGAAATAAGAAAATTATACCTCATTTTCATTCAAACCCTTAACAAATTTTGTTGTGGGGCGGGTAAAACTGATGAAAAGATTTGAAAAATTGATTTTTACACCAAATTTACCAAGGCAAAAAAAAAATTTTTTTTTTTTGATTTATTGAATTTTATTTTTATATTTTGTTTTAATTTTTAAAGTTATCAAAAAAATAAAGTAGGTATATTTTAAAAAGTTGTTTTTTTTTTTTTTTATTTTTAACAGAAGAAATTTTGAAAGAAAAAACCCTTTTGTGTTTTTGATTTAAATTAATTATTTAAACAAATTTTTCTGTTAATTTAAAGATATAAAATTTAATAAATTAGTTATAATTTCCTTCAAAAAAAAAAAAAAAATGGACTCATTTTTATGTATCGACAGTCTAAATTTATAAATATGCAGAGTCAGCGTGAGTTTTTTTACATATACAATAATGATTAAGTGTTCCCAAATTTAATTTAATCTCATAATCTAACCTTAATTGTCTGGTTCATAATTTCTTAGATATCCTTAAGTTCTATATCTTTTAACACAAATCCTGGAAATAAATCACCACTATTGTACTTTCCGTTTACATTTAATCCCTTCTGGGACGAAAATATATGTTAAATGATATTAAATATTTTGTTTTTGTAAGCGAAATATGTCAAATTTAGCAGAAAAGAGTATAAACTACATTTAACTCTTTCTTTTGTACTTTTACTTAAATAGTTTAGAAATGTTGTAAAAAACAATACAAAAAAAAAAAATAAATAAAAACAACTCAATCAAATTCTTTTCTTTTTTTTAACTAATAAAAAATTGTAGTCGCAAAAAAAAAAAATAATTTTTTTATATTTTTGTTAGTTGAATTTTGAGATCAGAATTTAAAAAGAATTTTACTAAAAATATTAAAATATATTATAGTCAAAAAAAAAAAAAATATTGGTCAAAAAAAATTTTACTTCATAAAACATAATAAAAAAATAAAATATAATGGATAAATTCTAAACAAATTAAAAACTTTGTATAAAACTTTCATACTTCAAAACAAAAAAAGTAAAAATATTTTTAAATATAATTTAACAACAACTTCCTTTTTAAATTTATTTAAAATATCTAAGGAAGCAAATAGAACTATCTGAAAGAAGTAGAGATGGTAAAAAATAACAAAAAAAAGGTAAATTTATGAAAAGAACCAGGAAAAACAATTAATTTTTTTTTGTTTTTTATTAATTAAACTGTTGTTAAATAAATTTTTTTTTTCAATATATTTTCTTTTTAATACAAAACGTTTTAAGTTTAAAAAAAAAAATTCTTAAAAAAATTTTAAAAACAGACTAATAAAAAAAATACTGCAGAATTTTTTTCTTTTCAAATTTTTTTTAGTCGATTTTTTTTCTTTATTATTATTTTTATAACAACTTATCTCGATTTTTTTTTTTTTTTTGTTTTGTTTTCAATTCATTTTGTTTGTAATGGTTCCTTTTTTAAAAGGATTCTCTTTTATATATATACCAACCATATTCACAATATTTTTTCCGCAATTATTTCTTTATTATTTCCTTATTGTAGAAACTACTATAAGATACCTTTTAAACAACGTCTAATCTCTAATTAAATTTTTATTGGTTCAGCAATTTTTGTTCTAGTAAAAATTTTCATTTTGTTTTTTATTATTATTTTATAAAAATATAAAAATTTAATAAAAAAAAAAAAAAAGAAAAATTTTAGGAGAAAAGTTTATTTGTACTTTAATTAAAAACAATATGTGCCTGAATTTTTTTAAGTTTTTTTTTTTTTTTACATTCTATATTTTACGATAAGAGTTTTTACGATAAGCTTTAAAGTTTTAAAAAAGAAATAAAAGATAAAAAATTTTAAACTTAATGAGACAGATTAGAAACTACTTTTATATAATCTATTAAAGCAAAATTTTTTAAATTTTAACTATAGCTATATAATATTAAATAATTAAATTTTGAAGTAGGTAACCTTAAATTCAATAGAACCCAATAGTTCTGGACATTTTCTAGTTCAGTATCAATTCCTATTACGATATATCCGTTATTACTCAGAAAGTTTCCTTTAATTTCTAAAAGTGATAATCAAAATTTTTCAGATTTGAATGTATTTGTAAAAAATAAATGATAAACGTGTGTTTTTGCACAAAAAAAGGACATATTGAAAAAAAAATTTTCTCTAAAAAGTTAAAGTTTATTTTAAAACCAAAAATTTTTTAAATAGAAATTTAATTAACATAATTATTTTTCTCTAACAGATGTTATTCTGTTAGTATATTTATTATATTTAGATTATATTTAGATAATTATCTCGAAAACGATAAAAGATAAGAGAAAAATGTATCAAATTAAATTGAAGCTGAGGAATACAGTTATTTTATAAAAACAGTGAAAAATATCAATATTTTTCGTATTTAAAACCTTGTAACTCTTCAACTATGCAAGATAAATAAAAGTTGGAATATTAGTGTGAAAGCCCATAAGTTCCGGCTAGCTACGGATACTTAAATAAATCTTCTATTTTATACAAAAAGATGTTGAAGGGTGAAAGATGTTATTATTTCTTTAAAAAGTTAACGAAATTACTTTGAAGGCCGTTATCTCGGAAACCGTTAGAAAGAGACCTCCCTTCGAAAACAATTTTTTTGTTTGTTATTAGCTTCTTTATCACCATCGTTCTTCGTGACCTTTAAGTTCCGGACACCATGTATAATTAGGACAGTTTTTCTTTTATCAACTTCTTTATACCACCAGTTTTTTCGGAATCAACGGAATTTTGAGGTTGATTCTATAAAGCATCATTTAAATCGTTTTCATTCTTTTGTATTATACATTCATAATATTGTACTAATCCAATTTTAAGCCATAACAAAAAGTAATCCTCATTACTTTTCTTTTGGCACTTGATTTCCTGAAGGATTTTTAGTTTTTGTGTATCTATAATCTATTGGGTATTTAATTATATAATCATATAATATTTATAATGGTATATATTGGTTGATTCATCTTGTGGTATATATTGGAAAATGAATTCAT
Source organism: Poecilobothrus nobilitatus (assembly GCA_947095535.1). Lineage (NCBI taxonomy): Eukaryota > Metazoa > Arthropoda > Insecta > Diptera > Dolichopodidae > Poecilobothrus > Poecilobothrus nobilitatus. The sequence continues at coordinate 249,330,992 of OX352774.1, read as the reverse complement.
CTTGTTCAATCAGCGCCTTGTCATAACAATTTTTTCCTATACCTAAAAATAAAGTTAAGGCAAGCAGTTTTTATGTAATATAGTTATTATTTTTTATTTTTACTTGTCAATTATGTATCGGAATTTTTCTTTGACAAGAAATAATCAAATATTATCCAACATCATGTTTATTTTCATGTTTTTAAATCTTTTATGTTAAATTTAATTGATAAACTTTCTTAAAGTTTTTTAAATAACCTAGTGTCCTAGTCCTATTAAATTCTTTTCCAATACATCCGTATATTAAGTTTTAATAAATCGATATTGACTTTTAACCAACTTGTTGTAACTTAACAAAAAAAAAAAAAAAAACATCAATCGATTTATTTTAAATGAACTTTTTTCAAAAATATTTAATACTAATGATATTTGTTTTAAAAATTATCAATTAAAATTTTTCCTAAGGGATTGATAAAAAAAATTTTTTTACACAATAAGTTAGGTTGATATCATATATTCATTAAAAATTAATATGCCAATACTGCATAATTATAACACATTATCATTATTTTATTAGCTTTGCTATCAACATTCAATATTTTTTATTTTACCCAAAAAAAAAAACAAATAAATATTAAAATTTTTATCAAGTTGTGTCCCTTTGGGGTTAACCTCAAATGCCTTTTTACAACGGGAAAATTTTAACAGTTTAATATTTCCAAAAAAAAGTAAATAACTTTCAAATACATATATAATATTTCATTAGAATTTATTTACAAAATTTATTTACAAAATAAATATTTAAAATTCATAATTTATAATAACCAATAATTTATAAACAAAAAGAATATTCCAAAAAAAAAAAAAAAAAAAAAACAAGAAAAAAAACTACAAAAATCTTGCAACAACCTGTATTTTGATACCATTTAAAGAACACTTAACAAAGCGGTAAATTAGGACATTTTTCAAAAATTTTAAATTTTTTTTTTTTTGTAAATTGTCATTCCTATATTTACAATTATTTCGTATATATATTTTAACATGTATTCTATTAACCCGTTTATGGTTACAACACCTTTACCATTATCATCAATCGATATACCAAATTCTTTTTCCGTCACCAAAACAACAAAATCATCAGACAACATAACATATAAAATTTTTAATTCCGGGCAAAATAATAATGGAGACAAAATAATGGAAAATTGTATAATATTATGTACATAAATATGTACATATATTATATTGAATTGGATATCGGTTAACCGCTAAAAATTTCAAAATATTTTTAGACAACAAAATATTTTCTCTGTATTATAATTGTGTTTTTTTTTTTTTTTTGATTTTATTAAATTTATGCAAAAGTAAAAATGGATATAACAGTTTACAATAAAAAAAAAAAAAAAACAAAAAAAAATTAATAAAGAAAACAAAAAAAAAAAACAATAAAAAATGCAATAAAAAAATTAACAGGTAAATTTGGTTTTATTGTGCAAATTATTATTGTTTTCATTACCGCACTTACAGTTATTTCATATTTGTTGCTATTTTGGTTTTATTTTTGTTTTTTGTTAAATTCTTTTAGTGATTTTTTTAAACTGATTTTTGACTTAAAATTGTCTGTTTGTCGTATTTTGTAAAATTAATTGACAATCTGTTTTTTTTTTAGTAAATTGGGGTTTTACCGTTATCTCGTCTCGTATTATTTTATGTTCTTTGTAGGCTTGTCAATCTTATATAATCCCTAATGTACTAAAGATAATCAGAGAATTCTTAAAGCAGAAACATTACATGAATAAAAATACCTATAATTAAGCTCAGGTCACTTTTGGTTAGAGTGTAACAGTATTTTGGTAGATTTATGATGTGTATAAATTTTTAAGAAATTGCTTCAAGTTTGTAATTGTATATCTTATAGAATTAATTTTTTTCTACTAATGTTAGAGTGTAGATTATTTTTACAGTTTAAGACCTATTGAGAGTGAAATATCGGAAAATAATTAATAAAAAAGCTGTTTTTTTTTTTGTTTAGCTGTCATTCTTTACCTCCAATAGCTTTGTTTTATTTTGTATTATAGTCAACTATTTGCTTCATCTAATTTTGCTAAGAACAAAAAAAGCGAATATATTTAGTAAATATAGACTTTCATACTTTTTCCCACCCTTAAATATTACACTTCTGTTAGTCTAACAAAATTTAATTAATTTACAAAATTTATTTGAAGTCATAAAATATGACTAAAGCAATGAAATGTCACTGAAGAAATCGGCACGTTCTCATTTTTTTTTTTTTTAACTAAAGTACCTAATTTTTTATAACTATCAAAATAATATAAAAAATGACTATGACTATCGAAAAAAAATTACTATGATTGTCGAAATCGAACATAGATTCGATTCGATTCGATTTTGTCATCATATAATTTTTATATTCGCAATAAATTCCAATAAATTTTTATTCTTTATAAAATTAATTTTGTTTAAGGTATTTATTTATTGTTAAAATGTTTGTCATGTTGTGTCCTTTGTTTTGTTTTGTAGCGATTTTTATGAAATTTATTAAAAAACCATTATGTTTAGGTAAATGTGTGCGAATATTTTTAAATCAGACAATACACAAAGAACTGAATTAAAACAAAAAAAAAAAAAAAAAAATTTAATTTTAAATTGATGGTTTTGACATTTAGCTGTTAGTAGTGTGGTATTTTGAGTGGTGGTAAATTTTTTTTTATACTTTTTGTGTTTAAATGAAAATTAAACACAGAAAATATTTTATGATTTTAAAATATTCCAAAACGTATTTCATTTTTTCTTCTTGTTTTTGTTTTTTTTTTTTTTTTTTTGATAAAATAAATAAAATAATTTGTACATAATATTAAAATAATTTGGTAATTCTTCGATTAGAGGTTTATTTTACATATTGGTGTTGAGAATTAAAAGCATTTTAAAATTATACTTGTTTTATTTTATGTTTTTTTTTTTTTTGTTCATTAAAATATTTATTTGAAATAATTAAATTTTTATTATTTTAATAGAGTGTGAAAAATTATTTTAAAAATAAATATTAAAGTATATCTAGATATTTTTCATTTAAAATTCATTAAAAGTGGAAAATTTTCAAAATAATAATGAAGTATAGATGTTTTTTTTTAGATGTTACAAAAAACTCCACAAGGTCTTTAATTTAAATACAAAACGACAAAAATAAAATTTATAAATTTTTAAAATTCTTATAAAATTTTTTTTAAAAACAAAAGAGACAAATTTAAAAATTTAACTAAAAATTTTTTTATCTGATGTGAAATTTACTCACGTCCAACTAAAAATAACATGCATTTTAATGATTCTAAAAACCTTTAATTTTAATTAAAAAAATATTTTCCATAAATTTAACAGTATATATTGTATAGGTAACTACTTACTTATTTAAAATAAAAAAAAAAAAAAAAATCCCTGATTTGTTCATTTAATTTACTCTTTTCTTTTTTAATGAGTATACGAATATTCTGCCCCATAATTAGCCTCAACTACCAAAAAATTTTAGATTAAAATATCAAAAAAAAAAAAAAAAAAAAATGTGATAGAGGAAAAAGGAAATTACTAAACAGTATATGCAGACCTTTTAATTATATCCTCCTTTTTCATATTATTTTTTATTTTTTTTATTTTATGTAAAACTCGCATTTATTTGCTTTTAAGAATATTTTCAGCTACTATTTTCTTAAAAATAATTTCCACTTTTTAGCACATTTCCAAAAAAAATTTTGAAAAAATGTGCCTATTAGTTTCACTCCGTCCGTCCGTCCCTTTGAACTTCTACACCGTTAAAATAGAGAAAAAAAATTTTAATCATGGGTAGATCTCATAAAAAAATTAATCTTGTAGAAAAACTCTTTCATGTAGCCCCATCCATTACGGAGCTATAGCAAAGTTTGAAAAACGTAATTCAACAGGAATTTTTCTTTGTAAATCTATAACTAAATTATACAATTTTTTTTTTTAATTCAGTATTTAAATTTACCATTACGTGAAAACCAAATTTTGTATGATTTTTCTACCTTCATAACTCCGGCACCCTTTTAGATAATGACTTGCAATATTGAAATAAGAAAGAACTTTTAAAATTAGTATAAGTTACCTCAGAAAATGTTTTTTTGGACCACTCCCTGTTTATGAGCTATTATGGCTCAAAAATTGAAAATTTGCTATTTTTAAACACCTGTAACTTAGCCATAAAAATTAAAATTCCAGTAATATATTTTTACGTGTGTTAACCGTTTCTTTTAGTTGTATAGGGTTTCAGAGTTACAGCCCTCCAAAGTTGCAAAAAGGTCCTATTTTTACATTTTTTCTTACTACATACATTACATATATATGAAATTCTCAAATTTTGGTGCAAATCACAATTCTAAACAGTTTGTATTATCATTTGGAAATGTACGCTTTTAAAAATCTTTGGTTTACATTCTGCCTTGTTTTTTTTTTTTTTTGTTTTTGTTGTCCTTTAAAATTTACAAAAGAAAAGAGAACAAAAACCGAATAAATATGGAATCCAGCGTTAAACACGAAAAGGTAATATACAATCACTAAAACAATTATTTAATTCTTTCTCTTACCTTTTATTCTGTACCTTAGAAAATAAAAAAAAATTATTTTTTATACGCAACAAAAAACAAGGAAAAAAAGAGTATTGCAGAAAGCAAACATCGTTTTTTTTTTTTTTTTTTTTGAATAAATATTTATGAATGTAAAATTTTTGTTCAATTGTATTAAAAACAAATTTTTGTACTTGCGAAAAAAAAAAAATAAAAAAAAAAATCTAAATTAAGAAAATAGTCAGCCTTTTTTGTATCAAAGAAATTTTTAAAACGGTTAACAATACGAGCGAATGAATAAAACTCAGATAAAAGTTCGTACGCAACGCAGCACAGCACAGCAATTTTTTTTTTTTTTTCGTTAACGTACGAACAAAAATAACAATAAAAAAAAACAAAAATTTAAAATAGCATGCAAAGTACAAAATAAACAAATAACAGTACTTATTTTTACGTTCATATAATATACATAATAAATATTATGTACTTTAGTATGTATAAAATGTAATCATAAATTAAGTAAAAAAAAAAAAAAAAATCCAAAGTAACGACACAATTTTTTTATGTTAATTATACATAAAATCTTGTTAAAATTCCCTTAATGTAGTCAAAACAAATAAATAAAAAGACAGGTGAATATATAATTACATATATATGTATATGTATACACATATTTTAACCATAACTGCTTATAATAAATTACATTTACATAAAAGAAAGTGTAGGTATATCTTATAAAATTTCTATTTGTTAATAATACTGTGCAAAAATAAAACAATGTTTTTGGTTTCTTTTAAGATGCTAACATTAATGCCTTACTTAACTTCTCGTATTACTCATATAATAATTCCCTTAAGTTTTCCTTTAAGTTCCTTTAACAATTTCCTTCTAGTCTACAGTTTCTTCGCCTTTTATTTGTTAAATGACAATAACAAAATTTATTCAATTTAATTTTTAGGTTAGAGGAATTTTAAACTAAGAATTTAATATAAATTCAGCTTAGTTAGATTTAAGTACACAAGACTTCTAAACGTTAACACTTTGGTGTTTATTCGTCATGATTGACATTTATTAATTTAGTTTAGCTAAATCAAGAGGTAAATAATGTCATGTGACGATAAATATCTCTATGTTTTAATACGTACAAATATCAAATGTATCGTAGTGAAATGTTTAAATTTTAAATAGGTGTGAAAATAATTTACGTTTGGGTTTTTTTCTAAACAAAACGGTATATTTAACAAAAATTACAATTAATATCACCATATATAGTCTAATTTAATCTTAGATATTAATTGACAGTATTGTTCCCTTTTTAAACAATTTTCATCTAATTTTGTTATGTTCCAACCACAATAGTTCATAGGTCTAAAATATCTAATTTATATACCATACCATACATAATATTGTCCAACACTGTACACATTAATTTTATTTAAAATAATTTCTTTTTTTTTTTTTTTGTGTAGAACCTATAGGTTTATTTTGCCACATAAAATCACTGAATTTATATATGTACCTATGTAATTATAAAAACATCTACATTTTATACACAACCACACATTCTCACGCCATTACATGCATATGTATGTTTTAAAACAAATGTAAAAAAAATTAAAAAAGGAAAGCATATATTGAATACCATTTTACATATCCATAAATGTAAATAAAGGTTAAAAAAAAAAAAAAAAAATATATAAGAACAAAAAAAAAAAAACGAAGTAACCCTCTAAAAACCCCTTTTCACTTCATAACAATCATAATAATGTGGCAAAAAATTTCAATTGACATTTTATGTTCTTTTTTAAGTTAAACTGTACATAAATTATATATGTATATAATTGTATATAGAGCTCTACAAACTTATCATATTATGTTAGAATTTTGTTATATAAAGTACTATTATGAAAGTGGAATGAGTTTATTAATGCTATATAACTAAATCTTATTTACCACCCACTTTTTCTATGCTACAATTAATGTTAGCATTATTAAAGCTATAAAATGTACTTACAAATGATTTTTATGTACAAAAAAAAAGAAGAAACAAAATTTCCTTTTAAAATCATGTTATTCACACATATACATATATGTTAACATTCATTTGTAATAAATTTATATGCTTGTAAATATTATTAGAAAGGATAAAAGTACTTAAAAAAAAAAAACTGTATTTAGTATTTAAAAATCTTAAGTAGATTTTTTTTTTTTAGAAAGTGGTTTTGTATAATTCTAGATTATAACTAATTACAATTGATTTTCTTTTACAGTAAAAAATCTTTTGCTTTTTTTAGAAATATTCTTAAAGAGACTTTATGTGCCTTTAAATCGTTTTTAAAGTTGTAGGAACTTAATCATTTTTTACCGACCGCATACAATTATGTATAAGGTAGGTATTGTTTTCATACTAAAAATTTGTACCCGAGATTTTGGCAAATATGCACTACTACGGTGTGGAGAAGGCTGTAAAAAAATGTTTAGGATAATGTGTGTGTGTTTTTCATATTTAAGGTTTTGACGTAAATATCTCGGATTGATAAGCTTTTGGAGACAAACGCAAGTGGTACTTTACTAGTGTACTTTTTAAATTTTTTACGAATACTGCATAACATAACATACTTCATAAAAAATTATTAAAAAAAAGTTGTTACAGTTTTAAAGAGGAACAATTTTGCCATAGAACAGTTTTTGATCCGAACTTTGAACTTTACCTTTTATTTAATTTTTTTTCTAAGTTCAAATTTCATACATAACACTTCCATATGAACTTATATGAATTTATATAAACAATTTTTTTGTTTTTTTTCTTTATGTCTCTAAAAATTTATGAGAAACATATATTTTTACGATTTCATTGCTTATTATTGTTATTGAATAAAACAAAATGGTGTTAAATTATTAGAAGTTATTTTGCTTTGATATTATTATGTAAAAAATCTATAAATTTTGGCATTGTACTTTTCGTGTAGTGACGGTCTGTCCTGTGATGGAGACAGCTGATTTTTTTTTTTGTTATAGTTATATATAGTTTTTTATATAGTTATAATAAAATGAAGTTTAGTTTAGTTTTGTTAAATTACAAATTAGATGATTTTGAATTTATTTGAGAAAATGCAGAAAAAATCTATCATAGCTAAGTACATTACATTTTATTGATGGTTTCACCGTACCGGATCATATATTAAAGCTTCAATAGCTATTCTATTCTTGATTTTCTTTTTTCGCTTTAAGCATTTTCAAACTTGTGTGTCATTACTTTTTTACACAATTTTTTTTTTGAATGCAAAGATCTGTACTTTAATCCAATTGATTGAACCCTACTGAACCAATAACATGATAATTCTTTTAAAGGTTAATTGCATTAAAATAAAATAATAAAATAAATTATTTTATTAATTCTGTACTAAACATATATTTTTTTTAAAGTTATAGACATGTGATTATATAGGATACATTATTTCCCTCTATCAAACAATAAGAAGTAAACATTTATAAGCATACATAGATACGATAGTTTTGATAATTTTTCAAATGCTGCTAAAATGTTTAAAATGATTATTTATTTAAGTCTTCGACAATTCAACAAATTCCTTCGACAAAAAAAACTTATATATATATAAATTTTATATTCAAAAAAAAAAAAAAAAATAAGTTTATTAAAAATTAAATTCATCACTTTACTTTACAAATCTGAAGAGTCAATTCACCTTTAAAAAATAACTTAAGGTCACTTTATAATTAAGCGTTTACTTTGAGTTGTAAATTTTTAAATTATGAACATAAATTTTTTTTTTTGCTTTTGTTTGTATTTTTTTTTATTTTGTTGTTTGTTATTATTTTTTTTTTTTTTTTGTTTCATAAAAACAAAATGAAACGCAAATTTTTAAAACATAAAGAAAGTAAATCTAAAATTCAAGTGCAAACTAAACTTTATTCCCACAGTAAATAAACAAACAAGCAAACAAAATAACTCCTTAAGAAAATTTATTCCCATATTTTTTTACTTTCTCTTTCTGGCCTCTTATTTCTGTTTTACATTTAAATTTATTACTTGATCCAACACTTAAAAAAAAAAAAAAACAAAAAACTGCAAGAATAGAAAAAAAAAAAAACAAAAGAAAAAATAATTATTTTGGTCAACATTTTTGTCCTTGTCTTAAGACTTATTTACATAAAAATAAAAACAAAAAAAAAATTAGACAAAAAATAAAAACGTATAAAATGAGGAAACAGAACTGAAGATGTTTAGCTTGTTCTATATCCTTTCTGTTGTAGAATTAATGCTTAAATTGTGTTTTGTTTTTTTTTTTTGTTCCTGGTTTTTTTTTTTTTTCTAATATATGTATCACAAAAATGTTTTATATTTAATATTTTAGGATCTTTTCAGTTTTATTTTTAAAATTTCTTTTATTTTTTTTTTTTTTTTGTATCTTTTTTGAAATTTTTTGTTAAATCATCCAGAAATTGAAATTATAGTAGGCACCAATCTTTAAAATAACAGCCAAAAAAAAAAAAAAACAAAAGGAATTAAAGCAAAGACAAGGCAAGAGCAAAAAAATCATTTTAAAGAATTTATAAGATTTTATCGTATCAATTGTGCTGATGAAAGTTCATCCTAAAAACATTTGTTCTAACACATTTTTTACCTCATTTAATTAATTCAGAACATCTTTGTATGGTATTAAACCATACAAAGAAATGCAATGTTTTTAATATTATTTTAGTGTAAGAATAATTTCTGAATATCTGTATTCAACCTATTTAGGTCTAAAGGACTAATTAAGATCTTGAACTATAATTAATTCTAATATAGAGACTTTAAATTTTTTTTTCAAAAAAAAACAAAATACTTGACACTCAATACTTTTGAGCAAAATAACTTTCAACTATATATTCATAGGCAAGTTTTAAATAACACCACTGCTGTCTGACCTATAATGAAGGAAACTAATTATTTCAAAAAAAAATTTTTTGTCCGTTTGTTTTTTAAAAAAAAAAGGACCCAAAACTGAATAAAACTTAAAAGGAGTGAAAGAGAGAGAGAACAAAAACCAATAAAAAAAAAAGGTATGAGAAATGAAATCTTATAAAAATCTTTTGGAAAAACTTTTTAGCCAGCATCCAATAAAAAAAGAAAAAAATTTAAAGGGTAATTGTTTTTTTTTTTTTTTTGTTTTTTTGTTTTTGGTTTTGGTTTATGCCAAAAGAGTTAACTGATATTTTCTACCAATAAAAACGAGTTAAACAATGAGTCAAATGAAAAAACAAAGCAATGACGATTAAGGTTTAGTAATAAAACAAAAAAAAAAACAAAAAACAAACTGATTTTTTTCGTATAAGTGAAAAGAAAAAACGAAAAATGCCTTAGCAGTGATTAATGATGGTATACTTTGTTAACAATTTTTTGTTTTTTTTTTTTTAATAGGAAAAATCCTAGACAAATGAGTGAATAATTTTTTTTTTTTTTTTATGTTGTTAACAAGAAAATGAGAAAAATTTCAAAAGGCGTTAAGATTTTCCATTTAAAAAATTTGTAAGAACTTTAAAACTTTAATCGAATTCTATTGCTTGAGATTTGGAAAAAGAATTGAGAAATATTGAAATTTTATTTTATTAGAGAGGTTAAAAATTGCGATTTCATTACTCTTGCATTATTGCATGTAAATACTTGGAATACTAATTCCAAAAAAAAAAAAAAAACAATGTCAAAGTGACAAAACCAAAACAATAAAAAAAATAATTCAAAAAAAAAAAAAACTCGCAAAATTGTTACCTTCCTAAGATTTCTTTTATTACATTTTACAACAATTCATCACTTTTATTACTACATGAATAAAATTTTGACATTACTAATAAATCGTACAATTGACAGGAATCAATTTTTAAATTGTTTTTCGAAGCTACTATTTTTTTTGTCTTTTTTTTTCATTTAATTATTTTCAAAAAAATAAAAGAAAAAAAACTACTTCGGAAAAGTTTTTTAAAAACAAGAATTTTTCCCCTTTTTTTTTTAAAACTCCATTCGACTTTTTAATTTTTCTAACTTTCATTCTTTAGTAACAGAAATGTCTCTATATCTGTTTTTTCTCTCTCTCTCTCTCTCTCTATACACTTTCTCAATTTAATGAAAACTCAATGAATAAATTTTCATTTGATAAGAAATAAATTGGTCATGGTTATTTATTTGTCTTTTGTTTTTTCATTTATTTTTAAAAAAGATTTCAGTTCAGAAAACGGACATTTTCTTTTTTTTTTTTTTGAAGAAAATTTGAAGAAAAAAGAGACAACAAATTTAAGAAAAATCATTTAAAATTTCTTTAAGATTATTTTTAATTTTGAGTTTAATTGTACTTAACTGTCAAAAAAGAAAAAAAAAATTTAATTAATTTATAATAAAAATTAAATTTTTGACAGACTTGAGTTTTTAAATTGATTTTTAAGATTTTTATTATTATTTTTATTTTATTATAAGACTTTATAGATCTAAAGTTTCACTTTAAAGGAATTTCAAATAATTTATTAGAAATCAAAAGAGATTTTTAAGAACTATTAAAGTTTATTTTTCTTTAGGCAAATATTTTAAAATCATTGAAATTTAAAGAGACAAAGCACAAAAAAATACTTCAAAATTGGCTGTGTTGTTGTTTGCTAAGGGAAATAGACAACTATTCTTACATTTAGACCTTGCGACCCATTGTGCACCACAAGTTCCTGAGACGTGATTGAATGAGAAGTTCCTGAGAATGATTTTCTGTTGGTTAAGTGTCTACACTTCTGAGAGATCTTCTCAGTAGCAGTATACTAGATATTTTTTATAAGGTTATTAATTTTCTTTAATATATACTACTTTGAATTTTTCTAAAAAATATACTTCAGTTCGTACAAATGCAAACTTTGCAGTATCAAAAAGTCTTGTTGAAAGAATATTTGAAATATTGCGGAAAATGATTAGAAAATTTTTAAAGTTATTTACACCTTAAATTTTTTTAGAATGGAAAATTTTTTCTAAGTTTAAAAAATGACAAATGTTTAATATAAATAGACTTCTAAATGTTTTTAATTATTCTGCTCCTAATTACACATTAACAGATAATTATGAAAAATACACAAAAATACACAGTCTTTAAAAAATAAATAATGAACGGTTTTATTAAATTTAAAAAAAAAAAAATAAATATAATTATTAAAGCCTATATTCTGTTCATAATTAAATTAAAAGCTAATCATATAAAAAAAAAAAATAAATATTTAATCCTGAAAAGAAACCTTAACCCACATATGTATTATAAAAAAAAAAAATCCAATTTTAACCTAAAAATAAAAAAAAAAAACAAATAAATACTGTTTTTGTCAAAAAGACAAAAAAAAAACAAATAAGTATGTATAAAAATATATATTTAGATAATTTATAACTATATAATATTATACTTGGCAGTCTCATCAACCAAGGTCATTCAAACAAAAACTGGAATTTAAAACTTAATATATATTTAAAATTATTATTAAAACTATTATACATCTTGACAAGACAAAAGAACCATCTTAATTATTCTTTTCTTTGTCATTTGCAAAAGAAAAAAAAAAATGTTTTTTTTGCCTCTTAATTTTTTTTTTTGTGTGTTTCTCATAATAATATGCTTTAATTTTCCATAAAGTATAATATGTACATCATATATTATATATACTTTATAACTTATAAATATGTATGCAATTTCAAATAAAAACTAGAAAAAACAGCTCAAGGATGATTCTAAGTCTATGAGTATTAAAAAATATAAAATTAAAAGAAATAATAGAAGAATGTTAAAAAATAGCAATAACAACTTACCGCCTATAAATATGCAATTGTATTTTTTTACGTTTTGAATATTTTTTCTTTTCACTGCTTTACTAAGGCATAAATCATCATCCACTAAATCGATTTTTATTCACATTCAGATTAAGCATTAGTTTTAGTTCTGGCGGCAGATTATTCTCCTGTAAATCATGTGATAAAATTATGAAACACAATAATTCTTGTGCCATTTGATACAAGAATAATATGAATATTATTAAAATGTTGTAATAAATAAATAAGATTACAAAATTTGTAATCAGAAATGTAAATTATAATTTATTACTATGACTCTTGTTATTCCAAAGCCAATTACAAATCTCAAAAATATATAATTATAAAAATATTGCTTAGTTTTTATATAATAACTTAGTTAGTTTTTAAATTTCTGTTTTTGTATAATAACCAGATCACTTCTATTATTTATAACTTAAATTAAAAGAAAAATTCATATATTTGCAAAAACCGGAAACCAATTTTAGATGAATAGAATAACCAAAGCAGAGTTTTTTTCGTTTTGTGTAATTTTTTCGTTTTCTAAAACTTTTAAATTTTCATTAGAACATACATAATACATATAACAAAATTTGACAAATATTTTAAATAAAGATCAACCTCTGGACTATCCTTAAATTTGATATTTTTAAGAATAAAACAAAAAGGCATTATGCTCTATATATCATAATATAGAAAAATTTAAAGTTAGTAAAATATCTTAAATTTACATTTTATATGGGCATATAACGTTCCCTCTTTCACTGCTTAAAGCACTTTTGAATTTATTTGGTTATATCATTTTGGAATATAGAGAATATATAGAGAAGAAAAATTCTTTTAACGTATTTTTTCTTTTGTTTTTTGTTTTTTTTTTTTTTGTAATGTAAAATTTTTTAGATAAAAATTTTAAACATGTGTTCTTTTGTCATGTCATTCTTGAAAGTTTTGAAAACCTTTAGTGTTTTTTTAAGTTTTCTGTTAAAAAAAAAAAATTGGAAAATTGTATTCAGAAATTTCTAAAAATTCTAATTTTTTCCATTATTTAAATGACTAAAAAGATAATGTCATAAAATAATGAATTTTAAATGATAAAGTCAGAATTGAGAGGATCTCGGTCATATATTGTGATAATTAAATATACAAAATTAAAAAAGTGTTAATAAATTCATTGTTCTCCTTGCTAAAACTTTTAATTGAATAAATTAATAAAAAGTTTAATCAGATTTAAAAAGTGAAAAAAAAAAAAAAAATAGTTAAAAGCTATATATGTTAAATTTTAAACATGTTTTTTTTTGATAAAATCTAAAGGTGAGAAAACTTTTTGAAGTAAAAAAATTTTTTAACGATATATTATGTTTTACGATTCACTCTAATGCAGTTTTATAATAAATTTTCTTTTCTGTTTTTGAAAAATTTACTTATTAAGTTAGAAAAACTTTAGTAGTTTTAATTGTAAAAAAAAAAAACAGAAATAAAACATGTTTATGTCACATAATATTAAAATCTTTTAGTAAGTTTTTTAAACAACAAAATTTTTATATTAAAAAGGTTAAATCTTTATTCAGTAATACGAGTATATGATAATTTTATTTCTTAATTAATATACAAGTACACTTATAGTATAACATACACACACGGAACATTTTTTTTATTCCTTTTCTACTTCCTTCCCCAAAGACTTTCCTTCTGCTTCTATTTTTTGTTAATTGCATTTGTGTTATTTCACCTTCTACGTCATGTATTCTTAGATCCACCAACATTCTTTTTCACTTGGGGATTCTATTTCAGGACTATGTCTAGCTACACAATTAGACGATCTTCTAAGAACATGCATGACCAATACATCTATATTTTCGTTTCTTAATTAACAAAATATAATAGTTGACATGTCTAACAATTAGTCTTAGATTAATTGTGAGAAATCTATTTTAGATCTAAAAGCATTTTACGATATTTGGAAAAAAAAAAAAATTTGGCCAATGTAAATGACATGTAATAATCTTATATAGTTATCTATATTTGCAGTATTTTAAAATATTTTTTAAGGATGGATAACAAATAAAACAGATAAACAAATAAAGACCTAGAAGAAAATATTGAACTCATAAACAAATAAAATATGTATGTAATAATAAAGAAAAACACAAACAATCATTATATGCATGTAGTTGGATATTAATTTACAGTACCTATCCAAAAAAAAAGTCCTAATGCATGTTTTTCATATAAAAATGTTACATAAAAGATTAATTTATAAGTATAGAAGTCATTTTTACAAACAAGGGTTTTATGTCCAAATCACTTATGTGGTTTGAAACCAAGATTATCTGTTCTACCAGATTCAAGATTTAAAGAATTTTAATTTTTTACTAAGATTTGTTTTAGGACTAGTTTGGACTCGAATAATTCAAAAACTCCGTTTTCGAAAGTTATTCACTTCTTCTTAACGAATGTGTCATCGATTACTGGAAATATGAATAAATAATATTTGGGGCACATCTTTATCATTTTTCTTACATTTTTTATGTATACTTGTCTTGTATTTTAAATGGAGTTGTTAACTGTGTATCTTATATTATTGTAGGATCATATTATCATGGTAAGAATTTTTAAAGGAATCGCCAGCCTACTAGGATAATTATTGATATACATTATTAGTTCACTAGGTGGATACGAGAATCAAGGATGATTCATAAATTATGTTATCAATACATAATTTATTGCTATATGAAATCCAGTTTTATATATCCTGGGAGTTGTGGTTATATTTAGCTTATAGTTGTTTTTCATGAGACAAATTGCTTTTTTTATTTCTTTTCAAGTAACCGCTGCTACTTTAATACCACTATTATATCGTCCCGAGTGTGCTGCCGAACTAATAGGTATAAGTTCTACTCAAAAAACTTGTCATTAAATCTATTGCAAAAAATACACTCTCCATCTATGTTAATTATTTTTATTATTAGTAATTTAATAGTTTTATATGGGACTGTAATTTTTCATAAAAATAGAAATTCACATGTTTATATTTCTATTTATTATTATGTTTTTATATGAAAAATTTTAATATTTGCACAATTCTAATGGTATTAAAAAATATAAAAACAAGAAAATATATAAAGAATTGTATTTGTTTTTTATTTATTTAAGTAAACAATCAACCATTTTATTATATTATTATTATCTTATAGTTTTCTTTTTCTTTCAAATCTATAAAATTCGTAATTTTTTTATAACCTTAGTAGTAGTAGTAGTAGTAGTAGTAGCATTTTAACCTTATTCCAATTTAAATAAAAAATTCACTTTGTTAAAAAAAAATAAATAAAATAGTATAACTCCGTAGCACTCCGTAGGTTTTTGTTTCTGAAAATTATAATGAAAAATAATTGGTATGTAAAAGTTCAATGTCAAATTATTCGGCCTCTTAATTGGCCTAGTGATCGCCTACGTTTATGTGATTGAACAACCTTTACGGGATCCAGGCATTTTGTAAGAATCACCTTAAATCGAATACTGTATCAATACAAAAAATGTAATGTTTGCTAAAATTTTTAATATTCCAAGAAATCCAAACCGCACTCTTATAGTTTTTAAATTTATGTATAATGGTTTTTCTTTGCACATATTCTACACAAATTCTCTCTATTTATATTTTCAAATTATGTAAAAAGTTTTCAAAGGCCAAATAGTCCTAAAATATATTACTAATTTTTCTTAATTTTAGTATTTTTGAAAATTAAAAAAACATTAGTATGTTTAATCCACTTCAAAAACCTCAACATTTCTAATATTAACCATCTGGTTTTGATTTTTTTAACCATTTCTTTCTTTCTCAATATTTTTTTTTAAAATAATTTTTTTTTTTCTATTAATTTTTAATATTTTTTATATTTTTATAAAGATTCGCACTTAAAAGAATTTTTTTTTTTCTAACGTTCAAATCTTTACTGTTTTTTATATCTATAAAATAAAATTCTTACAAGCGTTTTGTTTTATGTTTTTCCAGTGAGATTAATACATTCTAAGTGTTATGTACTCACAATTTCTATTAAGCACAAACATACACACAAATGTATCTTTTTATAAGAAAGAGAACAACAAAAAAAAAAAAAAAACCTCAAATTTAAAACCACATCGTATATAGTTATTATCCCATTATAAGATCAACAAATTATCTAGGAGCACTTTAAGTGTTCCAGTCCATCAAAATTCCATCACAAATTACTACTAGAAAAGAAAAAATTTTAACCACATCATACTAAAAATTATTATTTTATTTATATATATATTTTTTTTTATCCATCGTTTAACGACACACCATTCAATCGTTATTATTTTACCGTTTATTTTATTTTTATTATTTTTTTTTTTTTTGGGGTCCTCTTATTTATACACCTCGCACATTGCTGTGAAAAGTAAAATTTTACAAGGAAAGCAAAAAAATAGAATATCAAGATTTTACCGTTCTCTGAATATAAAGTTGTTTTTTAACAGTGATTTCTATTTTGCTGTCCCTGCAAAAGTTTATACAGTTATTTATATTTTCAACAATAATAAGACAACCGGCTACCCCACTAGAGGATAATTTACAAATGAAATATATTATTTCAACTAACTCAGGAATAGACAAGTAAGAAAGAAAAAAAAAACAAGCAACAAGAAAATGTTTACGTTTGCCAACTCCTAAAAATATGCAAATAATAAAACGAAAAATAGAAAAATTGTTAAATGAAATGAAAAAAGTACCTATAGTTAATTCTAATGCATGTGGGTTGGAGAGATAATAAAAATAAAAAGAGAAAGAAAATAGAACAAAAATCTGTTTTTTTTTTTTTCTTAACCGTTAATTGTAAACGGTCCCCTTGGTTTTTCAATTTTTCTTTTTTTTTTTGGTACTGAAAAGTGGCTGAGTAAATTTTTTTATTTTTATTTTTTTATTGTGGCTTTATTTATGTGTGCGTCATTACGTGTTTGCCTGATTGTGTTAATATACGGTTTTGCCTGTTACAAATAATAATTCCGCAAGCTATTTTATTCTTTTTTTTATTTATTTTTTTTCTTCATTTGTGTCTCATTTTATTTGATTTTTTTTTTTGCCGACCGTCTTTCTCTTTCCTTCACTCTTTCATGTTGTAATATGATACTTTTTATACCAACGTATTACTGTCATCGTCCTTCTGTGTTTGTTGTCTTTTGCTTCTCTTCCTGTACAAAATAATAAAAAAAAAAAAATTTCTTTTCCTGGAGAGAAAATTAAAAAAAAAAAAAGACTTCGCTGAATCCTTCAAGCTAAAATAAGAAAACAGACAACAGTTCTTCGTTTAAACATTACATAAGAGTATTTAATGCTACTGCCGCCATTTAAAATAAAAAAAATTTCTTAAATAGCTATAAAGAATTTTTGTTATTTTTACTTTAACAAAGTCTGGCTAAAGGTTCCAGTTTTATATAAATAAAAAAGAAATTTTTTAAGGGCACATCATATTATTATCTTCCCTATCTTTTCTTAACTGCCATTTTGTTTTATTATAAGAAAATAATCATAATGGTTTCTTTCATTTATTTCTGTACATCAAATTTTATTCGTTTTTCTGTGGTTTTGTAAGTCATAAGTTTGTATATTTATTCAAGATTGGTCCTTCTCTGCCTGAGTGCCTGTCCGGATGAAGGTTTTATCATTTAAAAATTTTTCTTAATACTATAAAAGACATATTAAAAATGAGTAGCATAATTTTGTATAAAAGGGGGAGAAGCCGAAATAAGGTGAAAATAAAAATACATCTAAAGGCAGACAGAGAAAGAAATATACAATAAAAAAAAAAAAATTCTTTCCTTATGTCCTTTTTTTGTCAATATAAGTTTTTCTCTTGTATTGTTTCTTTTTTTTTGTTTTGCTGAAGGCTAAATTTTAAGTTAAAAAGCAGTTAATGTAAAAAACATTGAAAATTCTGAATATTTTGACACGGACAAAATGTTAGGCATTAAAATATTTTGTAATTTTGTTTTTTTTTTTTGGTTTTATATTTTAACTTAAGAGAAAATGAAATTATGAAAGTTCTTAATAAAGATATTATATTATTATTTATTACTGAATGTGAGAATTTTGAAAATGGTTTGTTGGAATGGAGGGACAGTTTGAAGCAACTAAGAAAGAAAAAAAAGAATGAATTTGTCTTAATATTATTATTTTACTTTATGGGTTAAGGTATGTGAGAAATATTGGATGGTGGAAATAAGAAATGTTTAGTATAGATTCTATTAGAAGCTATAAATAGAAAATTGTGTGTTTTCAAAATTACTGTAAAATAATTTAAAAGAATTTTTTTTTTTTTTAATTTTATTGCATTTCTTTTCCTTTGCTATGTTCACATATAATTTGTTTATAGCTATTTCAAAAATTTATTGCAGTTTGAGATTTTATTGAATATAAAAAATAATATATTGTTTTTTTTTTTTTTTTAAATAAAATAATAAATTCCTTGTAAAGATGAAGTAAATGTCTGCAAGAGAAATCAAGGATAAATTGTAGTTTGGATTTTTTTGTTCATGATTTACTTCTAAAAGGTGTATAGGATATCAACAAAATCTCTTCTCTCTATTCATATTCGTCTTTAAATATTTCATATTGCGATATAAATCATTATACTGTGTTGGATATGTATGTCCTGACTACAATTTAAACCCAAAATCTTTCAATTAAAACGATCGTTCCTTAATCACTAAGCAATTGGTCAGATACACTTTAGATAAAAGGTATAATCAATAAAGTTGGAAAGTTATTTTGGAAGTTATTATAATTAGAAGATCTAAAGAAAAATTGTTGAAAGAATTGTATTTTTAGCATAATTTAATATAATAACAAAAATTTGTAATCTTTCTCAATGAAACCTCTTCTGAATATTTTATTGAAGTTTCATAAAAGAAAATATTAGACCAAATAAATTTGGAATCATTTTTACCGATTCCGAAATTGACATAATGTACAAATTGGTAATCAATATGCGTGAAAAAATTCACCTTAAGCTAAGTGGTCGCTTATATTATATTATAATAGTCTGTGAAAAACGATATATATTTGTATTTACCTTGTTTTTAGTGTTTTTCATTTAACACTCCAAAAAGTTTTATAATATACTAAACTGGATTTCATGTGAATATATACTTTTTATTATCACTAAAAACATAATAAAAATCGAATTGATGATCACCGAAATGTGATGTGTGTACTGTGAATGTGATGTAATGTGATATTCTTCAAGTGTTTTCAAAATTTTTGGTTCTGAATTAAAGAAATAAAATAATTTTTCAAGTATACAATTTTAAATATTAAAGGTATAGACAGGATTTTGTTATGCTTATTTTTCAGTCAATTGCAATCAAGCCACCACAAAACAATACAAAAAAATATAATCAATTGACTTAGATCAATTTAATTCTTAGCCCATTTACAATGAAAATTATTTTTATTCGGAAACTTTTTTTTTTTTTAAATAATCAGCGAAAAAAACATTAAAAGTGCCTTTTGCCACAAAAACGATTACTTCATTAGAGGAACGGAGTCAGATTACTTTTAGAGTAGTGAAGTAAGATTTTTTTTAGAGGGGTGAGGTAAATAACGTAAAACATGTTAATTAGGATATACACTACCTAATAATATCATACATTATACATATTATTCAACCTAAAAGAAGTTTTTTATTAAAATCTCCAAAACAATCCTAGTTTAGAAATCAAGAGCTTTTCATGTGATAGTTAAAATCTAGTTATTAGCACTAACATATGGTACATGCGATACATAAAATTTAAAGCCTTTTCTACTACTGATTTAAAGAAAATCTATACTTTAGGCGAGATTTAGTTCCACAATTTATTGTTAAAGAATAAGAAATAAAAGAAGAAGAAACCTATATGCTTATAATCATAAAGTTTTGCTAAATAATTTTAATTTTCTCGACTTACAAAAAGGAAATAATATGCAAATTAATTTTTTTTTTCTCCTTTATAAGTTTTCGGGCTATAGAATTTGTTTTTTTTTTTTTTTTTGGAAATTGCAGGTAGTATTGAAAGTTAAATCAAACAAAACGAAAACTTTTTTTTTTTTTCGTTTTTTTATTCAGTTTAGAAATAAAAAAAAAAAAAAACTACCTAACATAAATCTTGTAGTTTTTTACTCTTTAGTTTTATTTTTCTTTTATTCCTTCCAGTATATTCATATCCTTTTGTAAGTTCATTAAGATTCACAGTTTTCTTTTTGGTTTATTTTTGTTTTTGCATTTCAAATAAGTTCATAACATAAACCAGATTAATCTACCTTCTGGGATAAGAATATACATTTGTTTAATTATGTATACATGTATACAGATAATTAATAGTTTACTTAGATTGATGTATCTATATAAGGTATCCAAATATGAATAAGGCTTTTGTATTAAATAAAAAGAGCACTCACTGATTTCATTTGAAAAAGAAAAACTAAAACATAAAAAACCAAAAAAAAAAAACCCCGAAACTTATTGCGAATGAATTGGATAAATGATATTGGTAATGATAATTTCTAAACATTTCTAAGGAAACAGATATAATCATTTTCTTAGGTCCTTATTTTTATTCAAATCGAGAAGAATGTCTTTTTCATAAAACTGGATAAGGAAAATAAACCATAACATTGAAAATTCTATGTTTTTAGGAAAAATTAGTATTGATATATGGTAGACAGTAGACAGTAGATTGGATAGAGAAATGTTTCCTATTTATTTTAATACAATTTATTTGTTTTTTTTTTTTTTTTTTATTTTGAAATTCTATTCAAATCAAGAAAATTCAATGAAAAAATAAATTGAAAATGAACGTTTGAGTTTCTATTGTTTCCCATCTTTTATCAATTACATATAATGAAATCTTATCAGATTTTAATTTAAATATCATAGATGGCGTACAAATAAGGTAGTGGTTAAAGGATGGTTCTTATTTCTTTTAAAAGAAATCAAATTCTAAATAAAGTTTTTTTTATTTTTTAATTTTATCTTCAACAAGGAAAAAACAAACTAACAACTAAAATAGAATTTATGAATTTAAATTCGGATTAAGTATAAAAATGACTTTTAATTTTTGGTTTCATTTATGTTAGTAATTTATTGTTCAAAATGTGTTCATTTTCAATTATAATTTGTATTTCTTTTTTTTTACTTTTTTTTTTTTTTAAAAAAAATCTTGGATTGGATTTTTTTGTGTATCTTTTATAGATTTTTGCTGCTTTTTTTTATTCCTTCTGGTATTTTAAAATGATCCTCATCATATACTGAATTATAAACATTTTTTAAAAACATCATTAGCTCAAAAAAAAAACAATATAAAACGTTTTTTTCATTAATAATTTATCCAGCAAAAGAATGCTATTCTAGATTTTTGCTTTCAACAATTTTTCTTTAATTAAAATCGTGTTCGCATACGAATAAAAAAAAAATTTTCAAGAAAGAAAATTATTTTTGATTTTATAACGCGGTAAAAAAAAATTTAATGAATTCACCAGTTGTGATTTTCTGAGCTGAGCCAAACCTACGAGCTTTGTACAAACAGTAATAACAAAAAAAAAATACTAGAAAAAGAATTTGTATACATTCATATATTTCATACGTCCTTTTTCGATTCCATTTGAACAAAATCAATATCCGAATCAAAAAATATTATAACTTTAGGTTAAAAATTCTTAAAAAAAAAAAAAATAATAATTTTCTCATAAATTTTAAAAATTCATCAATATATTTTGCGATTTATATTTCCAAAAAAAAAACATCTAACATTTTTGTTATTCACGTTGATTTCATTAATTGATGAATTGATTAACAAAAAAAAAAACAAAAAAATATAGATCGAACATGCCCATCTTACAAAATAGCATCAGCCAATACATTCACTATACTCGTGTCAAAACAAATCAACAATAATCTATTTTGTTTTTTGTAACCTTACCTCAGGTTTTCTTTCCGTTTCCGAAAGTACATTCAAAAAAAAAGGAAAACATTAAATCTAACATCAGATCATGCTATCTAATACTCTTCCTCTTGTCTTTCCTTCCGTCTCTTTTTTCAATTCCTTCCTTTATTTCTTCCCCATCCTAAAACACATACACATTAATATATGAAAATTTATTAATGAGTATGTATTTGTGTAAAACAGTACTTTATACTCTGATGTTGGTTCCTGCTTCATTCAATGACCTGATTAGAAGGTTATGCTAAAATCTTTTGAAATCCTTTTTAATTTTAAAATCCAATAGATTAAATTCGTATACAAAAGAGAAATTCGTTTTAAAATTCAACACAATATGCTACCATTAAACGTTTTTAATAAAATTCTAATTTTAAATACATTGCCGCATACACATATACATATATGGATAGCTTTGTAGGAAATATTGAGGAAATAATAACAACAACATGATGAGCATGATTGAAAATTGAAATGAAAAACTTACATGACGGGAAGAGAAAAGAGTAAAAAAAAAAAATTGCAGAATTGCCAATAAGGAAAATGAAAATTCAACACGTTACCATGATTTTCCATGTTATTTTTGCCTTTCAGCAATGATTTTTTTTTTTTACATGTTTTTCCTTTCGATTTCAATTCCATTTATAAATTTCTATGTATCATTTGTTTCGTTATCGATATATATCTACTTATCTACAAAAATCGTGGCTATATTGTTTAAAGATATTCTTTTTGCAATAATTCCTCTCTAATCGTTTGCCCCCAACTTAATTATAATATCTATTTACAATTCTTAATAGTTATTAAAATTTAATAAATTCTAATGGTGAAGTTTTCTTACTATAATTTTAAAAAATTTAAAAATTACACGGTTATTCTAATACTTTATTTTTTTTTTTTTAATTTTTTTTTATAGAGCTGATTTTCGCCCTGAAAGAGGCATTTATGATCTTCAAATACGAAATGTTTCATATAATCGTGATAATGGTCGTTTTGAATGTCGAGTTAAAGCACGTGGTACCGGAGCTGATGTACATCAAGAACATTATAATTTAACGGTATTGACACCACCTCAACCACCATTAGTAGCACCTGGTGCAATTGCTGTTACAACAGAAGATAAAAAAACAGATTTAACATGTAGTAGTATAGGTGGTTCACCAGATCCAATAATACAGTGAGTGTTTTGTTAAAAATAAAAATCAAAAGATTAGATATTTAATATTGCATTTCTAATATTTATTTTGCTTTTGTTTTTTTTTTTTATTACTATAGTTGGTATCGTGATGGAAGTCCAGTACCATTACAAGCACCATTAAATCGCGGTGGTTCAAAAGATTTACATACAACATCAACTTTATCAATAACACCGCGTAGAGAAGATGATGGTGCACGTTATAGATGTGTTGTATGGAATCGAGCAATGCCTGAAGGACAAAAATTAGAAACAACCGTTACATTGAATGTTAACTGTAAGTATATATTATTTTATATTAAGTTATATTAAGTTTAATATAACTTTCGAAAAAAGGACAAAATTAAATTGTAAGTATTTTATTATTGAAAGAGATTTCAGGATACTTGGGAATATTTGTTAGAAAGTTGTTAGTTTACCGGCTTGTGCTATTCTTACTACAGTGTATTAATTTTTTATTTCAAATATAAAAAATATTATAGATAAGATATTACTAATACATTTTCATCATTTTTAAAAGTTTTAACTGTATATGACAATGTGTTCAATATAGTTCATCGAAAAGAGAGATACAAATTGGATTTGATTCAAGTTCTAATCAAAAAGGATCTGATTATTAAACATTTCGAAAAAAATTTTTATTTTTGTTTTCCTGTTCCATATTCGAATTATATTATCTAGAATAAGTTGATAAGTTAACAAATTTCATTTAAAGTTTATTAAATTTTAAGGATTTACGAATGCATACATTTTGCAAAATCACTAATTTTATCATTAATAAAATTACGAAGTTGTCACAAAACTTTACTTTAAATGTCGCCTTAAATTCTTTGATTTTGAATAAAAAGTCAAAAACTGAACTAAATTAATTTGATAAAAATAAAATAAATTTATTTACAATGAATTCCATTCTAATTTGAAACAGACTATTTTGAACTTTTATGCTTCAGTTTTTTGTTTTTTTTTTTTAATGTTTTACAAAATAAACATACAAATAAGTATCAAATTTACAAATACAAATGTATATTTCAATATTACGTCATCCATGACCTAAAATCTTTTAAAAGTATCAAATCGTTGAAATAAATTACTGTATATGTATACAAAATAAAATTTAAGAAAAACTGAAAGTAAAAGAAATGAAAATAAAGTAACAACAATAGAAAAATTATCTCGTAAAATTTTTTTTCCTAACGGAATTTTTACCACTATTGTGGTTATTTTTTTTTTGCTTGCAATACATAACTATAAAGAAACTAGTGAATATTTAGTTGCCAAAAGGATGTAGAAAAATAAAAGAAAAATTAAATCTTTCCACTTAGTCAATTTTGATATTTTCACTCTAGAATAACGGATTTTTTATTTTATTTTGTAGAATTTTTTTTTTCTAACATGAGTTAGGTTAAAAAATAAAGTTTAAGGTGTGACACTTTTTCATCCTTCACCTTATGTATATACAATTGTATCTGAATTCTTATGCATACACATTTACACACAATATATATCTGTTCTTCTTCCATTTCCTATCACTTAGAAACAGTTTAGGAAGGCTAAAAAAAAATACAGGGAAGAAAAACAAAACAAAAAAAATTTCCCATAACTGTGTAACCTCCATAAGAATAAAATATTTAAAAAATAAAGAAATTATAAAAAAAAAAACAAAATAGGCAAATATTATTCTTACAATGAAAAGAAAAATTTTATCCTTTTTTTTTTTGTTTTGCTTTCAAAGGTTTTATATACCTACAAGTTGACTTGTTATCACGATTTTTGCATACAAGCAAGTAAGCAAAATGTCAACCAAAGTTAAAACTGTCATTCTTACCACATTTTACAAACAATTACAAAAGAACAGAAAACAGAAAAAAAAAATATTATTAAAATAGTTTTTAGGTCTCTTCTATTCTTCACTTCTGGTTTTGCAATGATAATGTTGTTAAGATTTTTTGAAAATTTTTTTTCTTTCTAAATTGTTTTACATCCTTGCAATCTGCATATAAAAAAAAAAACTTAATGTTGTATACTTGTATATTATGATAGTTTAGATTTTACTTATAGTATAGTAAAAAATTATTTTCCTTTCATATTTTTATCTTAAAAACATACAAAAGTATTTTAAATAACTACCATTTAGTTTATTTGAACATAACATATAAAAAAAATCAGAGTTCATATTATTTACTTATAATCACTCTTTTAATATACACTTCAACAAATACTATGTCACTTTACAAGTTGAACAGAAATGAAAACATTCAATATAAGAAAAATTAATATATGACGCTAATATAATAATATTTACTACTCCTAAATTTATGCAATTAATCGTCATACATTTTAGTATAATTTTGATTTTTTCGTGATATTCGGAATAGTATTAGCTTCTTTTTTATAAATCATTTTAAGCTTTATGCCAGTTTTAGCTATTTTTCAAGTTTTATCCTAAATTATAATATTTTTTTTTTAGTTAAAACGCTTAAAAACTCCTAAGAACAACAAGTATTTTCAATAATAATTAAAACCTTCCAAATGCATTCGATAAATATAAAACTTACAAGATACTTAACAAGATACTAATTTTTATTTAACTAACGACCGAGAATTCAATAAAACTGATTGATTTAAAGCTGTCAGCGGTTGAGTGCAGTATGTCAAATGAAAACTCTTTCCCTAATAATATATAAGTGACATATCCTTTCACCCAGTTTCTTTAATAAAACAATATTTTTGTTATTTTTCATTTTTTATTTTTTTTTGGTTATTCAAAAATCAAAGAAAATAGTAAGAGTACCATTTTTAAAATTAATAGTAAGAGTACAATTTTAAAAAAAAAAAAAAAAAAAGGTCATAAATATACATATATAAATTAAAAGGACCTTGTATAATTCTTATAACAGCTGGGGGTGGATTTAAAATGAAAGGATTTACTTTAAAAATTTGACGGAAACATATTACCTAACATTTATTTACAAAACAAAAAGAGAGAAAAAAAAATGATAAAACAAAAATAAGGTAAAGTAAAATAAAATTTTCTTTCATCTTCACAAAATTTTCTTCATCTTCACTTTCATCTGTACACAAATTATGTGTATTTGTGCACATCTGAATACATTTTAAGTGTTCACTATATAGTATATTTAATACATGATCCTACATATGATTGTATTTTCTTTTTCTTTTTTTTTTTTGTCTTTTGCAAATTTCTATTTTTCCATGCTTGAAATAAGCTTTGATCCTTTTTGTTTTGTATGTGTGTTTGACTAAGTTTGAAAAATAAATTTCCATTATAAAAAGAAAAATTCGTATTTTAAGTAATGATCCATGAAGGCAACAAATAAAAAGCACTAAAAAAATAAAAAAGAAAAAAAAATGTTTTTGAAATTTTACAAGATGCTTTAAAAGTAAAGAAAAGCGGTACAAGTTAGAAAAAAGAAGAGAGTATTAATATTGATTTTTCTAATATGTTTTTTTTTTTTTTTTTAAATTATAGTCCGTATCGAATTGAAAGTGAAAATTTTTTTTGTTTTTAAGGATATTTGTAGAGAATTAAATAAAGTTTAAAAATTTAAAAAATTTAAATCTGTTAATAATATTTAAAGAATTAGATGGAAGTTTTAAACAAAGACACAAATTTAGTTGGGTAATTTTTATTTTGGAACATTTTTTTTGGAATTTTATTATGAAAACAATTTTAAGATTTTAGTATCAAAAAGGAAAATATGAAAAGGAGTTTTACTTAATGGTAAAGAAATTTTCTTGAAAATAGGTTTCAAGATAGATTTCAAAAAGCATAAATGGTAAATTTATCAAAGAATATTGTATTTAAAGTGTTTTTTTTTTTTTTGTTTTTATTTTAAATAATCATGATTCGGAATCGGAAATTACATTACCATTTAAATTTAGTGTTTTTAAATTAAAGGCAATATAGGTATTTTCAGATAAATGTTTTAATTTAAACTAATAACATTACACAATTGAACAACTGAACGTTTAAAATATAATAAGTACAATATATCAACATTGAATATAATCATTAAACTTTTAATAAATCATTTTCCGATTTTAAAATTTTTATTAAATTTTCATATTCATTCCAAAAATTTCAAATATCAAATAATTCAATTTAACATTAAATTAACAGAAAATTTAAGATATATATACATCATAAATATTTGAATATTCCATATCATAAAATAAATTATTATATTAATAATAGAAATCTTTTAAAATATTTTACCAGAAAATAATAATAATTGAACCGCCTGTCAACATTCTTAATTTTCTTTTATTTATATATGCATAATATTTCTTTTACAAAACCGCTTTTTTTTTTTATATTTTCTTTTAAAATCATTTTCTTTATTAACACGCAAATTAGGATTTCAACAAAATTTTTTTTTTTTTTTATCCTAATTTTAAAAGGAATCAACCACTTAAGATTTTTAACCACTAGAAATTTTTTAAAAGAAAAAAATTAATTTTTTTTTTTTTTTTTTTTGTGGATAAGGCATACAAAATAGATGTAAAATGCCTTTATAAATTGTTATCCTTAATTTTTGTTTTTTTTTATGATATTGTGATAAATGAAGTGTTTAAAAAAAAAAAAAGAAAATTACATAATATTATGTATTATATAATTACTATTAAAAATGAAATATTAAATCATATGTTAATCTGAGAATATTTATGATGAAATTATACATACATATATATACATATTTATATTTTTATTATATGATATCAGAATCAAATAATCATATAACAGACATTCAATCATAAGTGGATGAATTAAGATTTTTATGAAGAACCACAAAAATCCTTTCAAACTAAACAATTAAAATTTCATAATTTTCATTTTTAAGTTGAATTTTCAATTTTAATCTAAAATTTTCATTATTGTTTTATATATGAATCATTTCATTCCATATAGTTTATCTTAGACATATTTAAAACGAAAAGATTTAAATTTTATTATTATGTATTTATTTTTTTTTTTTTTATTTCTCGGTTCTTAAAAACTTATATATTTATTTTGGTTTACTATGAATAAATGTTAAGGATCTGATAAATTTAATAAAAATGATTAAAAACTTAATAATCTACGAAAAATTTTATACCAACGCAAACAAAAGAATATAAAGAAAATAAAAAAAAGTATAACCGAAAAAACTTCATATAATAATCATTATATAATAACACTTATTAACTTTATCAAAAAATAATCTCTTACAGTATACAACAATAAAAAAGAGTGAAAGAGATAGTGACGTGAAGAGTAATATTATCATAACTTAATAAAATGACGTTAAAATATCACATATGACATTTATTACTTCATATTACCCCAAAAAGAAATTATTCTTTTGATTTAAAACATAACCATAAGTTTCATTATGTATATATATATATATATATATACATATATATATAAACAAGGCAGAAATGAAGCTAATGGTATTTAGCACATTTCCAAACACACATTTCCAAAAAAATAATACAAACTATCTTAGAATTGTGACTTGCTCCAAACTTGCACAAAGAAAAACCGTTAACACGTAAAAATATATTACTGGAACTTAAATTTTTATGTCTTGCCGAAGAAAAACGTGTACAGATGCGTAAGTTACAGGAAAAATCATGCAAAATTTGGGTTTCACATAACGGTAAATTTAAATACTCAATTTAATAAAAATTGGATAATTTTGATATTGATTTGACAAAGGTAAAAAAAAAATTCTGTCGAATGGCGTTTTCAGATTGAAAAAATTTTAAGCAAAACATGAGATATACGCTTTTCAAAATAAGGCTTTTTAAAAGTTGAAGGAGTTGCAGCTCCGTAATGGAAAGGGCTACATGAACGGACGGACGGACGGAAGAAACTAATAAGCACATTTTTTCAAATTTTCTTTTGGGAATGTGCTAAAAACGTTAACGAATAACGGTTATAAATGAACAACAGTTATTTTACTTATAAATTAATTTCTTTTTTATAGTATTTATGTATGTATTGTTTTTGTGCCGGATAAAATTTAAAGAAGGATTTTTAATTATTTACTGATATCTTTACATATTATATTGTAATAAATATGTTTAATAAATCAGAGTTACTAAACCTAAAATAACGGATAAAAAATACGAATTGCTCCACATATTTGTTAACGGAAAAATTGAAGGAAGAAAACAAGAGCATAATTGTAATGCTCTTGTTTTCTTCCTTCAATTTTGGGCATGGGGCTACGAAATAAAGGATATTGAAGTGATGTAAAAATATGTATCGAAAATTTAATGCATTTGGTGGCAGACAGAATTAGTTTCGAAAATATTATAGAAAACGTCATATGACGTCCAGTATTGGATAGGCATCAGAAAAGAAAGAATTGATATTTACTGGAACTTTAATTTTTTATTTTATGGTAGAACAAAATGTAACTGTTGCCTATTTTTGTTTATTTTTGTTTTGCTGCACTTTATCTTTTACTCACGATTTTAATCAAGATGGCAATTATTTTCAATTTACATACTTGATTTATTACTTTTTTAGCTTGAAACTTGATTTGAAACTTTTTAAGGATAATAATAGAAAATCTATTTACAAAACTTTCAATAATAATTAGCTTCATAATCTTCTGAAATAAAATTTTAAATATTTTTAAAGTTAAGATTTCGTATTTTTAAGGTTGTTATAGCTTTTGGAAATTTTACAGTTAATATTGTTCAGAATCAATTGTACATTAATTACCCTGTATCATATTTTTGTACTTATAGAAAATTTATCATATTCAAAAAAAAAAAATGGTAATAAATAAGGATGAAATTATTAAATGTGTATGTATGTGTACCTATATTTAATTGATTGAAGTTCTTATTAACATTTACCTTGTATATAATATTATCATATTATAATAAATAAAATTTTAGATGTAAATTTTTACCAATCCTTAATAAGAATACCACAAAATAGAAGAAGAATTTAAAAAAAAAAAATAAATAAATTTTCTTTGATGATAAAAACATATAAGAAAATAACTTAAATAGCGAGTTTATTCTATACCATCTTATTATGTATGTGCAGTATTACTGGTATTTTCAAATAAACTTTCGACAAAATTTATTATTTGAAAATAAATATATTTTAAATATTTTCGAATTAAAATATTTTATAAAAAATAATTAAAAAGTTGAAAATAAATTTTTAATATTTTTGTTATCATAAAAAAAAAAAATCAAGGTTTTCTTAAAAAATGTTTACCTCAATATAGGCAACAAGTGTATCGTAAAGTCTGTAAAATCAAAAAGAAAAAATTGTAGGAAATATACGCATAAATAAACTAAAATTTTTAGAATATCGCCTCAAACTTTTTCTTTTTGATTTCACAGACTTTATGATACACAATATTGCGTATATTGAGGTAAATATTTTTAAGAAAACCTTGATTGTATGAAAATAATTTCTGAAAATTACAGAAAAATTCGCTATTCGAACATTTTTTTCAACTTTTTAGTTGAGATTTATAAAATAAAAATTGTTTTTTTATTAAATTTTTTTTTTTTTTTTGTTTACAAAATAATTTCTTTAATTAATTCTGTAATGTAAGAATTCTTGTTTTCTTTTTTTGTTTTGGTAAATTCTCATTTCAAAAATTTCAATATTAGTTTTTATTATGTTAAACATAACCTAACATAACCTAATTATAATATTATGTTTCGATATTGTATTTTAAAACTGAACATTTTATTAGTAATCTAAACAGATAACCAAATATTAACCATATAAATTTCAATAATAGTTTTGAAATTCTATAGATATTTTAGTCAAATTCATTTGATTTCATAATTTTGTATTAAATTTTCATATAATTTTATTCTTTTCTGTAAAAAATTCTGTAATTAATTCTGTAATGTTACAGAAGAAATAGGTAATTTTGTTAATTTCATTCACCTCTCTTCTGTGGTTTTTGGTATAATTACACTTTAATCATACTTTAATCATTCAGTTATCAGTTATAACCGTAAATCAAATTGAATCCAAAATTTAAATAGCTCACAGCGGGGAATATATCTAAAATCCTTTCTGAAATAGTTTTCCGACAACCATTCCATTATAATAAGTTAATAAAAAGCTGTAATAAGTTAATAAAAAGTAAAAAAAAAAACAAGTAAGTTTGAAATTTTATTAAAAATAAAATTTAAGGACTGGCGAAATATTTTCTAGTATGTTTTGAACTTTGCCACATATTTTAATTAATACATAAATAGACCTCTTATTGAACGGTTATTTTTAAGCATTTCTATTTTCAGAAATCAAATTTTTCATTTTTAATAGATTTTTAGGAAAAAAAATATTTGATTTGAAATGAAAAAAATGCAATATTATGCATATGCTTGTATAAGGATGCATACATAATATATGTAGTATATAAATCATAATATTAATTTTGATTCAAATTTCAATAAATAATTTTGTGAATTTCATGAAAATTATTTTGTACATTTATTATAAATTTTAAAAATCTACCCTTATTTTATTCTTAAAAAATTTCAAATATACATACATACATACATATGTACATGTATACTTGTTTTTTACTGGTTTACAATTCAATTCAATTTTTAAAATAAAAATACAAAATCATTTTTCATATTTTATTACATACCTTATTACATACCATATTTTATTATATACCTCGAATAGAAGCCACGAATTTTTATTAGAATAATCACAAATTCATATATGTAGTCATTCCAATAATATCAAACTTTTATATAGAATGCACACATTTTTTAGCTTAATTTATTTTAACAAAATGTACTTTCATACACAATAATTGTCTGTAACAAATCAAAAAATCTCATACAATTTTCAATGTACAATTTGTACATCACCGACATACATACATCCATATGTATACTCTCTAGAGTCTAGCTAGACAATATCATATAATTTATTTCTGTTCTATGTACATACATACATAATTTGTATATGATTTATATTATATTGTATGGTATGATTATTGATTAGCTCTACAAGTATATCATTCACATTCAAACTAAACTACATGTATAGCAATATCATAAGCAATAAGCATGTATTGTATAGAAACGTAAACAAAATAAAAATACGTAGCTATGGATACCTAACACTACATAACTTTATTAATACAATAATGTATATATATCAATATCATCATTCATATATATATATTTACTAGTAAAAAAGCCCGTCATACGACGGGTATAAGTAGAAAAATATAACTTTTGTGAAAGTTTCCTCAGTTTTATGAACAATTTAATTTTAGTAAATTTATTCAAATACTTATATGTATTATGTTTAGGTATTGATAAATGTAAAATTTATTGCTAAAGCTTTTAAATAATAAAAAACCTCAATGATTTTGTGAAGCAGTTTCTTTCAAAAATGTAATAAAAATTAAGTTTTTAAACTTTTCTTGTTGGAAATTTATTATCTTTTTTCCGCACCACCCAAGAGGTAAAGAAAAAGGTGCGTTTTTTTTATTGTGGTTTCCCCAATAGGCCTATTCCACATATTACAATAAACATCGGTTACAACAACTTTAGACTTTGTTCAAGGCCATTATAATCGATTTTTAGTGTAATCAAATTCACTGTACTTATGTATTGGTCAAAAAATGTAAAGTTTAAGTACTATTTGTCTGTTCAATGTCGTTATTATTAAGAATTTTTATTGCAATCGCATGTACTGTAATGTATTAGTCAAAACAATGTAAGTTAAGTTTAGGTATTCGTCAAAACTTCCTTATATACAACATTTTTTGTATATAATTTATTGGAGTTAGGAACTAATTTGCCTTGTTCCGTTCCTTCACTAATTTTTATTTTAATATCTCCAGATCGCCGGACTCTGGAAATAGCTACATAGAGTTGTCCATGTCCAAATATGGGGCAAGTAAATTCCTACCTTTTCCAAAGTCTGTCCTTGGGCCTTATTTATTGTCATTGAAAACGCTAATTTAACAGGAAATTGTCGACGTCTGAGAATAAATGGTAATTCTGTAGTAGATGAAGCTAAATCTATTCTGGGAATAAATATGGTATCGCCTATAGCTGTACCAATTAGAACTTCTGCGATTATTAAATTAGATTTTAAAACTTTTACAGCTAATCGAGTTCCATTACAAAGACCGCGTTTTGTATTTAGATTCCTAAGTAGTATTATTATACTCCCAACTTTCAGACTTAGTTTATGCAGAGGCATCCCATTTGGGCAGCAGCTATTTAAAAACTCTACAGGGTAATTCTCTTCATCGTTTCCACTGGAATTGTCAATAGAATCTGTACTTAAGTAAGTTACTACATTTCCGTCTAAAATTTTTAAAACTCGTTCGTTAATTATATCAACGTCAACATTTTTTGGAGATAGTATTGCCATTTTTGAATACTCAGCATAATTATCCACGTTTAGACTATCTCCAAAAATTTCTTTTATGATGCAACCGTTGCAAATCATATTTGCAGGAATTTCAATTAGATTAAGTAAGCCTTTGTCATTCGTTAAATCACCATCTCCCAACTTTATTAGCCATTCACTGAATGACGGATCTAGTGATCTAACGTTTTGGTTTAATTTTAAGTGTTCAAAGTAACGCCAAAGGTTGCCGAATTTTAGACACGAATTTATTATCGCTGATTGATTTTTATGGGGTAAAACCGGTAATGTTTGACGGAAATCTCCACCTAGAATTATAAGTTTTCCGCCGAAAGGTTTCTCATTTTTCATTATTTCTTGAAAAAGCTTATTGATGCAATTAATGGCATTATTAGGTGCCATTGTAGCTTCATCCAAAATAATTATTTTGGCATCCCTAATAAGTACTGCATCAGTACTTGTCATTTTGAGAAGAGACACAGAATCTTCAAACAGGGGAATCGGTACCTTGAACTGTGAATGGTATGTTCTACCACCATCAAGCAGGTTTGCGGCAATACCTGTTGATGCTGTGGCTAATGCTATGTCGCCTAATCCCCTTACAGTACTAAGAAGCAACTTATACATGTAAGTTTTACCGCTGCCACCTGGTCCGTCTAGAAAGAAACATCTGCTTTCTTTAGTCTCATCGCCTATTGCAGTCATTATTTTGTCATATACTTCTTTTTGTTGATTATTTAAAGAATCTAACATAACTTCACTGCGTTCTTTTTCGTGGAGGATATTATACAAATTTCCAGGAGCTGTTCGAATATTCAATGCTGGATTAGGTAAACCGAAGTCAGAGCATTTTTTGCCAGAAAGGATAAAAATTTCTTGGATCTGTTTTAGTACAATGTTTTCGCAATAAGTACAATTTTCTATAATATGACCATTATGTTGCATTGCAATGTCACTATATAAGTCTTTTTTGTATTTTGAAAATAGTTCGGGCACATTTGACGGTACAGCAAGAACACAAATATACGCGAACAGATCTCGCAATTGTCGCGGCATTTGTATTGACGCTGCTTCATGTAAGGTCAAATCCCAAATTGCATCATTATTAAATAAACCGAGCTGTTGTGCTGCCTCTTTAAAAGAGGAATATACTACAGCATTAACTATTTTTAAATAGTCAAAAGAAGTTGCTGCTGGAATATGAAGCAAGAGAAGGCGCAAGCAAAATCTTTCGATGTCTGCCCTGATGTTGACTGAGTACATTCGTCCGATAGTCTTGTCTTTGCCTCTTTGGCGTGGTTTCCATTTCCTTTCTTTATCGTCAAAAACGTAATACTGTGGTATGTCCACATATAGATAACTCCTAGCATTTTGATCTTCCATATTTAATTTAAACCACGCAGTTAAGTTAGTATCACGTGTAGTCGCCCTGTTCACTACGGTCTGCATATTTTCTTCGGTAAAATATACATTTTGTTCATTCGGAAGATGAACTTGCAATCGTACTATTGTATGTGATTGCTCATGCATTTTGAAAGCAAAAAGTCTCCAAGCTGCTTCGGGAGCACTCACATATCTAGAATCCAAAAATGTCTTAACTTCGTCATGGTGCAGATGTTCTTCAATTGCTATATTAGCACAATCATGACCTTTGTAGACATACTTGAACAAATATTTCACACTCTTTATTGTAGCACAACTTTCAACGTTAATATGACAATTAAACTTCAAACTAAAATAGGGGTTATATGGAACTATCCAGGAGTTATTTATAATCTGTCCATTAACAATTGTTTGAGTGTTACTATTTCGACGGCGATACTTAGGGTAACCGTCTAAATGTGCCACTGTTTCGTCCTGAAATTCCCTAGGAAATTTTTTGGAACATTTGCCACCAACCATGCACGGCGCATTGAAGTTATATGATCCACATGGTCCATGAACCATATGTTTCGTTACAATAGAATATAACCTTGGGCAAACTTCAGCATTAGGAATTTCAGCCGAAATAACTCTATTAACATCATCTGCGTCTTTCGGTTTGTCCTCTGGTTTAATAATAAGAAGCAAGTGAGAATGAGGTAAACCCCGTTTTTGAAACTCAATTACATGCACCATAGCTATTGGTTTTCCAAGTACATGTTTCTTTGTAATATCGTCGAGTAGTTCGTCCAACTTCTGTTTAAAAACGCGTGCAACTAAATCTGGTCTAAATTCAGCTTTTTGGCCTGGTTCTAAGTTGTCCGTTATTTCAGGCCATTTTGGATTACATGTCATCGTAATAAAGTAGTCAGGTTTACCACACGCGCGAATTATAGCCATTGCATCTTGATAATTTTGAGCCATATTTCGTGGACTGCCTTGAAAAGAGGAAGGGAGAATAAAAGTTCGGCCGGGAAGTACACCTTGATTTGCTGCGGTATTATTTATATGATCCATTAACCCTGTGTATTTTTCAACGCGTAGTTTTTGCTGATTCTGTCTTATAAAATTGAGACGATTAGCTTCCGTTTTAACATACGCATCAACAAAATATTGTTGAGTCAATTTTCCCGCAGAGATAAAAGGATTAAAACTATTTCGTACTGAAAATCTAAACCCATAGAATTGCAATTGGGAAACACGTGTCCTAGAGTTATGAGTCGAAATGTTACGTAATGAAATTGGTCTTCTTTCAAGAGGAATATTGATTCCCCAACTTTGATCACCAAAAGGAAAAAGTAAGGGATATATTAGTGGTTCTAGATTTGGGTCTAAAATATTAATCCTTTCTGTCTGTCGGTTATTTGTACAGGTTTGGTTTGGTCGACAATGGATTAACAGGTCACGCTCTAAAGGCGGTTCCCCATCACCATTTTGAAAAATTGCTGCTACCTCATTACTTTTTGGAGCATTATAACGGCGAATATCGGATTCACGATTTTGAACAATTGCCATGCTAACTTTAGTTGGTTCAACACCGTGTAATTCGGCATCACGGATGCATTCTTGTTCAACTTCGTAAAGCATTTTGCAAGCTTCAGCAAACGGATTGTGGTCATGCATAAATTGACTTAGTTCCCGCATCAATATTGAACTGCATTGATCATTTTGTATTAACCTTTGATTTGAAGCCTCATCGGGGTCTAAAATGTATAACTGAGCAAACTTCCGCTGATCTTCGTTTATTGGATGCAAAGCTCCTGCTCGGTGGTAAATTTGTCCATTTATACGGAAACAATATGGACCATTTCCAGAAGGTGGAGCTAAATTCGCGCCCATAGATGCAAATGCAAAAGCGCTATTTATTGATCTTACATATTTGTTAAAGTTTTTTGAACATGGATGTTGCCCTTTCATTAATTTTTCAATAAGAGGAGTCGATCTTATCGGATTTAATTTTACTTTCCCTTTATGGCAACATAGCATAAAATTTTTGTCAGGGGACTGCTCTTTCAAAAAATGTCTCGCAGAACAAAATTGGCAAATAACATTCATCGCACCACAATTATGTACATTGATATTTGCCTCTAAAACTTCATTCGAATGTGAAATAGCCATATTTCGGAACTGTACATTTCGGCGACGGTTTTCAATTAGATTTGTCGACCGATGTTGTTCAACTCGTTCAACTGTCATATTTTCATGACGGTTTTGCGACCGATGTAAATCAACGCGTTCGACTGTCATATTTTCATGCCGATTTAGTAACCGATGTTGTTCAATACGTAAATCCGACATATTTTCATGCCGATTTTCATAGCGATGTCGTTCAATTTGTTCGTTCGACCTGTTTAATCGACGTTGTTCAATATGTTGGGGAGTCATATTTATTGTCCGTTGTCGAAGACGATTATGTTCTCTTTGTGATGCAGTAAAATTTAATCGTCGAATTCGTTCCCTTTCAGCTCTTCGTCTCTTATCTGTTTCTTTCATTGCTGCAGCTTCCTCGACAGAGCGTTTTGGAGGTATGTTTTCTTATTTAGGTATAAAAAAATCAAAGTCAAGTCAATATTAAATAAAGTCGTTCAGTTTAGTCGAAATGTTCAGTTTACTTCTTGAAGAAAAATTATAGTAGAAAAATTTAATTAAAATTTCTTACCATAAATTTTTTCCAAAAATAAATTACTTTTTTTAAATAAATTTATGTATTTTTAAATAACTAATACAAATATTTTCACAAATATTAACAAAAATTTTCGCTTAGACAAAAATACAGTATCAAACTTTATAATTTTGAAACTGTACTGATTAAATTTATATATTAAATTTATACATACAGTCTATTTAAAAAATATAAATTATAACCTATGGAACATTCTGAATTTTTTTTTTGTTCGTTTATGTTTACCGTCCATTCATTCATATTAATAACTTTTGCCTCTATAAAAAATAATAAATCTATAATAAATCTAATATATGATTGTATACCCATATTTTTATTCATATATCTATATTATGGGTTAAACTTCTGATTGTTAAATTGTACTATATTATATTATGGCAAAATTTTTAAAAAATTAAGAAAACGTTGCATAGCAAAATTCAAAATTTAAATAAAAATATTATTGCAATTTTATAATGTTCTACTTAAAAATGCGACCCTTTAAAAACTTTGATTTATACACTGCCTTGTTTTTTCTTTCTTTTCATAGCATAACATTTTGATATTTCTTTTTTTCTATCTGTTATGTACCTCAATATCAGATGGACTTTTCGTTCTTTTCATAGCATAACATTTTTTATTTTCCTTTTTCTATCTGTTATGTAGATACGTAAATATCAGACGTATGTTTTTTTCTTTTAAAATCATAACATTTTAATAGTTCTTTTTTTCTTTAAAAATATTTAAAAACAATCAAAGTAACATTTTTGTTCTCTTTTTCTATTCGTTTTTATTTTTCTTCGCAGTTTTACATTTTACTTTTTTTTTTTTGTTTTCTGTTATTTAGGTACGCTAAGTATTTCTTTTATTTTTTTTAAATATTAAATTTATACATCAGTCTATTTAAAAAATATAAATTATAACCTATAGAACATTCAGAGTTTTTTTTTTGTTCATTTATGTTTACTGTCCATTCATTCATATAAATAACTGTTGCCTATATAAAAAATAATATCTATAATAAATCTATTATATGTATACCCATATTTTTATTCATATATCTATATTATGGGCTAAACTTCTGATTGTTAAATTGTACTATATTATATTATGACAAAATTTTTAAAAAATTAAGAAAACGTTGCATAGCAAAATTCAAAATTTAAATAAAAATATTATTGCAATTTTATAATGTTCTACTTAAAAATGCGACCCTTTAAAAACTTTGATTCATACACTGCCTTGTTTTTTCTTTCTTTTCATAACATAACATTTTAATATTTTTTTTTTTATCTGTTATGTACGGAAATATCAAACGTATGTTTCTTTCTTTTAAAATCATAACATTTTAAGAGTTCTTTTTTTCTATCTGTTATGTGGGTAAATATCAGATGTGCACAATATATACATAAGAAATAGACTTTAAAAATATTTAAAAACAATCAAAGTAACATTTTTTGTTCTTTTTTTTTTCTATTCGTTTTTATTTTTCTTCCAGTATTACATTTTCCTTTTTTTTTGTTTTCTGTTATTTAGGTACGCTATGTATTTCTTTTTTTTTTTTAAATGTTTAATTTATACATGCATTATATTTAAAAAATATAAATTATAACCTATAGAACATTCTGAATTTTTTTACCGTCCATTCATATGCATACATAAAATTTTTTTTTGTTCGTTTATGTTTACCGTCCATTCATATAAATATAACTGTTGCCTACATATTAAAAAATAATAAATCTATAACTACATACATAAATAGCCATATATTCATTCATATACATATGTATCTATATTATGAGCTGATGTTTAATTTATACATGTATTCTATTTAAAAAATATAAATTATAACCTAAAGAACATTCTGAATTTTTTTTTGTTCGTTTATATTTACCGTCCATTCATATGCATACATAAAATTTTTTTTTGTTCGTTTATGTTTACCGTCCATTCATATAAATGTAACTGTTGCCTACATATTAAAAAATAATAAATCTATAACTACATACATAAATAGCCATATATTCATTCATATACATATGTATCTATATTATGAGCTGAACTTCTCAGTGTTGCATTATATCATAATGCGGCAAAATTTTTAAAAAATTAAGAAAACGTTGCATAGCTAAATTCAAAATTTAAATAAAAATATTGCAATTTTATAATGTTCTTTATTTCCACTTAAAATGCGAGCCTTTAAAAACTTTGATTCATACACTGCCTTGTTTTTTCTTTCTTTTCATAACATAACATTTAATATTTCTTTTTTCTATCTGTTATGTACGTAAATATCAGACGTATGTTTCTTTCTTTTAAAATTATAACATTTTAATAGTTCTTTGTTTCTATATGTTACGTGGGTACATATCAGATCTGCACATATACATAAGAAATAGCCTTTAAAAATATTTAAAAACAATCAAAGTAACATTTTTTGTTCACTTTTTTTTCTATTCGTTTTTATTTTTCTTCCAGTATTACATTTTACTTTTTTTGTTTTCTGTTATTTTTTTAATATTAAATTTATACATCAGTCTATTTAAAAAATATAAATTATAACCTATAGAACATTCAGAGTTTTTTTTTTGTTCATTTATGTTTACTGTCCATTCATTCATATAAATAACTGTTGCCTATATAAAAAATAATATCTATAATAAATCTAATATATGTATACCCATATTTTTATTCATATATCTATATTATGGGCTAAACTTCTGATTGTTAAATTGTACTATATTATATTATGACAAAATTTTTAAAAAATTAAGAAAACGTTGCATAGCAAAATTCAAAATTTAAATAAAAATATTATTGCAATTTTATAATGTTCTACTTAAAAATGCGACCCTTTAAAAACTTTCATTTATACACTGCCTTGTTTTTTCTTTCATTTCATAGCATAACATTTTAATATTATTTGTTTTTATCTGTTATGTACGTAAATATCGAACGTATGTTTCTTTCTTTTAAAATCATAACATTTTAATAGTTCTTTTTTTCTATCTGTTATGTGGGTAAATATCAGATGTACGTTTCTTTCTTTTCATAGTATAACATTTGTTAAATTAACATTTAACATAACAGTAGGGCACGCTACTCAGCAGCAGCAACTTGTCTTTTATTATATTTAGATAGAAGTAGGAACATAAATTTCGGAAAAAAAAAAAGAAAAAAGGAGGAAAACAAAGGCTCATTTATTTCCAAAAAAAACAAGCATTTTTTTTAAATTAGTATGTTAGAATTTAGTAAGATGTTGAATATGGTGTTAAGTATTACATATATGTACCACTTTTTACTTTGTGTCAATAATGGCGACCAGTTATTTTTGCCTCTCTCTTACTAAACATTATATTATGAGAAAGCAGACTTTTAGATACAATCCAAGATGGATCTTACATGGTTTACATGAGCAGATCATATAGACTATTTATGATCATATTATTTAAGTTTTTCATCCTCTTTATTAGAATTACATGAGATTTTCCATTTAACCCAACACTATATATAAAGAAACCTGGATAATTTCTTCTTGTAATATATTGTAACATATAGTTTTTTAATAAAACCATGATACTATACCAATCTATACCAATCAGTTTCATTTCGACATATATTTTGAAATTAATGTAAATTATCATTATACGAATACATTCTCATGGTATAGGCGATGACATTCGTGATAACTGAGATTGACCATTGTTGTAACAAAAACTTAATTTTTAAAAATTCTCTTCCCTTTGAGTTAAATTATTTTCAAACATCGTAAAACTTTAGTTGTATGGACTTTTTCATTGATTTTATTACTAGATTTACAGCAAAACTTTAGCACTTCAATGACTAAGTATAGTTAAAGGAACTTAAGTAATCACAAATGAATTTTATGACTATTTTGAATTTTAGACCAATCTATTTACCACTACTTTATTGGAAGCATATTTATTTAATATTTTTTCATTTTAGTTTTGTCTTTTATGTTTAATTTAAAATAGATTATAGTAGAGGTATTTCTTTAATAATTATTATTGACATCTAAAATTAAACCATAATACAATAAAAGATACCTCTAAAACTTGCAATATTTTAACAATAGACATTTTCAAATTCCAAGTAATTGCTAAAGATTATTTAATTTTATTTAGATACCATAACTATAATCAGTTTTGAATATACAAGGATACTCAGAATTTTAAAACTTAAAGAAAACAAAAAAAAAAAATTAATTAACGACTGCAGAAGAAGTAAATGCAGTTATTAAATTGCTCAATTCGGCAACTGCCACGGGCTGTAACAATATTTCTACTAAATTCATACAAAAATTTGCAGTTCATCTGACTCCTCTTCTTGTAAAATTCACAAATAGAACTTTTCCAACTCATTATTTTCCTGGTTCTCTAAAAACTGCTATTATAACCCCTACCTTTAAAAACGGTTTGATAACTGACTGTTCGAATTACCGGGCCATTTTCATCCTTCCTGCCTTTTCCAAAATTTTGGAAAATATAATTAAAAATACTTAATACTTTTCTAACTAACAATCAACTTCTAGATTAAAGGCAATATGGGTTCGAGCAAAATTCAAATACAACAGCGGTGTGTCTTGACTTAAACAATTTTATTTGAAAAAATATAGATAATTGGAAATATGTCAGTTGTGTTTTTCTTGATACCAAGAAGGCTTTTGACTGTGTTGATCACGATATTTTACTTAGGAAATTATCAAAATTAAATTTTGTCAAATTATACCTCAAGGATGGCACGCAAATGGTACGCATTAACAATTCTCTGAGTGCAGGAAAAATAATTTCTAAAGATGTACCGCAGGGTTAAATTTTAAGGCCTCTTCTATTTAAGCTTTACATTGATGATCTAAAACAACTTGAATTAAAGGGCGAAATTCAGCTATACGCAGATGATGCGGTCTTAAAATATGCAGTTAATAACCAAAGTGGAATTGCCAATTCGATTCGCCATGATCTGCATATTATTGAGATTTGGCTGACAAAACATCGTTAAATTCTAAACCGTCAAAAAACAAAAATTATGTTGTTTGAAAACAAAGTTTTCGATTCGTTAGAAATTGTAAAAAAAATTTAACTATTTAGAGCTAATTTTGGATAGTAAATCTAATTGGAGTTATCACATTCAAGAAATTATTAAAAAAATTTCTCCCTATATATCTCCCTAGACTTCGTAACTATTTGTCAAACAAAGCTCTTTTTGCGATATATTCGTCATATATTAAGTCTAATATCTGCTATTTAAATCCTATATAGAGCAGGGCGCCGCAATTGTACCTAAATAAATTGAAGATAGTACACAAAAAGTGTTTGAAAATTATTAAACGGTTACCGATTTGTTATCCATCGCGATTTTTATACACGAACCAATATCTTAGTCTGGCTGTCATAAACAAATTTGAATTGCTTGCAACAGCTTTCAAAATAGTAAACAACCAATTAAAATATAGTTTTATCTTAAATAGAAGACTCGATATACATAACTATATAATACAAGAAACTAAGCCAATTTCTATCTCTCACTTTTTAGAACTAGTAACCAAAGAAATAACTGCTTATACAATTGTTTGAAAAGCTATAACGTCTTACCGCGGGAAGAACTAAAATTAATAACCAATTTCTATTTTTTCAAAATTTTTAATTATTCAATTTTGCTTTTTAATTACGTATGTATATACATATGTAAATTATAAGACCACACAGCTAAGGTTATGAATAAAATTTGTGCTAAGGTCATGAATAAACCATTTAAATTGTATCTATAAACTAATTTTATTAACCAATTATAAATTAAAAAAATAAAGAAAAAAAAAAAAAAATTATTATTAAAATGTTCCTAAATAAAAATGGATTTTCTAGCATATCCCCAGCATTATATAACATTAAAGTAATTAAATTTTCAAAATAAAATCCAAAAAAAAATAGAATATAAAGAAATAAACAATCATGCAGATTTTAATAAGCTAGGAAATGCATAAATAGGACAAAATATGTTATTTTTTCACCACATAATACGTCAGTATTCATAAACTAACAAAAATTTTCTATAGTAAATTCAAATGAAAATTTTTTTTTTTTTGTTTTTTTTTTTTTTTGTTTCAAATTCATATTCAGTAATATTTTCTCTAATAATTTAATATAAAAAAGTCATTTAACACGATAGATTTTATTAAAAAAATCAAATTAATAACTAAAAAGTTTTTATTATATAAAACCTTAATTTAATTTTATTAAAAATTTAAACTAATTTTGTACTTAAATAAAAGGTGTTGAATAACCTTTATTTTATATTCACTTTATATCGTATTAAATAAAAAGCAAATTTCAAAATTCTATAATTTTATGTACATTAATATTATGTATGATGTCCCATCAGTATGCATTAAAATTAGAATCTCAAAAGTGGTGATCACTAAAATATCCTTCAATTTTTTTTTTTTTTATTTTTCTTCTCTTTCTTTCTTTCCATTTTTCACTACAGTTCTCTAAAACATAAATTTTTAATTCTGTGGGATTATTTTAAGATTTCATTTAATTGCAATTCATGAAAGGTTTTTACTGGTCAGTTTTTATTTAATATATATGTAGTATATATATGTATAAATTTTTTTTTTTTAAAACAATTTTTTAATTATACGCCTTAATGTATGCTATAATATGAAGATGACAAAAAAACAGAAAAAAAGAATTAATATTTGG
Organism: Poecilobothrus nobilitatus; assembly: GCA_947095535.1. Classification (NCBI taxonomy): domain Eukaryota; kingdom Metazoa; phylum Arthropoda; class Insecta; order Diptera; family Dolichopodidae; genus Poecilobothrus; species Poecilobothrus nobilitatus. The sequence continues at coordinate 249,286,194 of OX352774.1, read as the reverse complement.
GGCTTCGGTAGCCTAGTGGGTAGGCGTGTGGCTCATTAACCGAAGAAGTGTGGGTTCGATCCCTGCACAGGTCGTAAGTTTTTTTCTTTACATACCCTCCTTACGACCTAATATAATGTAAATATATAGTATATAATATAAACAAAATAAATAATATTAGTATATAATTTAATAATAGTATAAAAACCTATAATGGCCTTAGTAGCCGATGGTTCAATAATATTGCACTACATTAATGTATGTAATATTAATATAAATAAATAAATAAATAAAATTAATATTTAATTAAAAGTTTTTTTTGTTTTTTTTTTTTGTATTTTATTTAATATGCAGAAAAAAAAAAAATGTACTTTTAATTAAATAATTATTTAATTTTATGATCATAACATGTATTTAATTTAATTAATGAGGAATTTTTTTTTTTTGTATTGCTGTTATGAAGAATATATCACTAGGTTAATTATACATACAAACTTATATTTTAGATTCGTGGTACGTGCCATTTCATATAATTTTTAGTTAAATGAAAATGGGGATTAAATTTTGAATATATTTTTGGTTTATTTTTCAATTGAAAATTTGAGAATAGAAAATTTTGAGAATTTTTGTTTCTTAATTTAAAAATATAAGCAAATATTTCAATTCTTTGTTGTTGATGTTTATTAAGAAATGTTCGGGATTATACATAGAAAGTTTAAAAATAATAAATATTGTAATGAATATGGTAAAGTTCTAAAATAGTTTTAAGTTTATATTAATTATGGAACTAATTTTAAATAAAAACTAATAACCATTTTTCTCTTTTAATTTTAAAATTTTCCATACTACAGTATATTTATGTTATTTCTTATGGGCATAATGTTATAAAAATATATGTATTCTGTTTCTATTATGGTAAATCATAATTTAATCAAAATTTGACTATCTCTAGTACAAAAAAAAATCTATATTTTGCAAGTATAATAACCCATATGTATAGGACATTGCACATAATAATAAGGAAAAATCAATTTCGTTTCTCCAAACAAAATTGTGTTTTTAAAATCCGTTCTTCACTCCTTGTTCCTTTGAAGAAAAACCAAAAAAAAAAAAAAACATTAAATTTGCATCATAAGATTGCATTGTGTATATAAAAATATCTCAGTTTACTTCTTATCATTTAAAGTTCATCAATTATTATACCGAAAAATTATATACCGAAAAATTTGTACATAATAGGTATATATAATAAGACTTATGTATTAGAAGAGCTCAAACTCAATTAAATTTCTTTTCTTTTGTTATTAATTTTTAACATAATAACTATTAGACTTAACTTAAACTTTTTAAAATGCTTACGTTTTAATATATGAAACGGTAAATATGGTACTCTCCCAAAAAAAAAAAAAAAATACTTTTTCTTGTAACATCCCCAAAAAAAAAAAAAAAAAAAACGAAAACAAATGGTGCATCTCTTAATGAATTTTTGTTATTTAACAGATGATCCTTTAGCTATATACAAAATCCGCATACAAAAAAAAAACAAATTTTTTTTTGTTTTCTACAAAATCGGATTTGTAATAATACAAACCGGAAAATATTACATTATACATAATATATACCACCAAATCTAAAAATACTACGTATTATACAAAATATAATATAAGAAGAAGGATTCTTTTAATTATATAACCGTACTTTAAAGAAAACAGAACACAAGTCCTATTAATTGTAAAACTTTGTTACATTATTTTTTACAGGAACAAAATACTAACGACCATTATTATTATAATTATTATTATTTGTTTAATGTTAATTATGCAAAACTCATTACAAACAATGTTATTAAAAATTGTTGACCTCTTCGTTCTAGATAATATATTATTATATACTCCAATCTCTATCTATTAAAATATTCCTTGATATAATATATAAGTTTTATTAGATTTTCTCATTTGTGATATTTTCTCTTTCTTCATAATAAAAATAATAATTATAAACCACTGTTGGTTAAAACTATCATCAAGACTAAACAATTATTATAAACCACCACCATTTTTATACTAACATAATCAGCCAGTAGAATAGTAATGATAATAATAACAAACAACAACGACCATCAGTGACAACAACATAAATTTAATTTTCATCAAACACACAGGATAATAATATCATAGAGTGCACCGGTTCCCAATGTGTATTATATGATTTGTTATAATATGTTGATTGTCTTTTTCTGTCCCCTTTTCATATAATATATTATATATATATATATATACATAAAAGGATAACTTAAGTTAAATAGATAGTTTGAATTGTTTTTTTTTTTTTTTGTTTTTATTTTGGGCTTGCAAAACTTAAGGAAAAGTAATGAGTTTATAAAAGTTAGATTTAATTTATATTGTTGTTGTTGTTGTTACGAAATACAAATAATATAAAAATATATTAAAAGGATAATATACATAAAAAGACATTCCCCGGTGTAATTAATGTAATTTCTTGAAAGATTCAAAAGGATAACATATATTTACAGACTTTATATATGTCTGTATTTTTTTATGTTTGTTTGTATTTTTAAAATAAATAAATTATTAATTGTTAAAAAGAATGTGTTGAATGTTGAAGTTTTTTTCTTGTTTTTGTCTTTATTAGATATAAAATTATAAATTATTTTATGAAATAACAGTCTGGTGTTTGATTTAGTGTTAAGACATTGCCAAGCTTTAAATTTTTTAAAATTATTAGAAGGAAAATCTGGAATAGAGAAAAACATTAAAGTTTTTTAGATATTTGTAGGTAGAGGAAAATCAATAATTATTCAAATTAAATTTTTGAAGATTTTTGTACTATGCTATTTTTTTTTTTTTTTTTTTGAATACTTTGTAAATATATTTTAGTTTTAAAGTTTAATTCTAAGCAACGGCTTAAGAAGAACATCAGAATTTTAGTATTCTAGTGAAAAATGTTAACTTACTTTATTAAAGCATTCTGATCAACATTATCTTCATTTCCACTCAGTGACGAATAAATTATAATAGTATAATATCGAATTCAATATTTCCAGAGATCGAAAGAAAATTCACAATAGAGAATTTATTATAGAATAACTAATGTCTGAATAGTGAATAGGTCATGTGGTAAAACCTATTTCTAATTTATATTTCGACTAGGGGCCCCTCTTAATGTGTATTCAAATTCTATGTTGAATCCTAATTCATATAATAGACAGTTGCAGTTTAGAAAAATAGAATTTATGGAAAAAGTACAATCCGTGAAAAATCAGAAAGCAAAATCAAATTCGTCAAAATACTAACTGAAATTATTTTTAAAATAATGCCAAAAACAGAATTAAATTGTATAAAGAGCCTGTAGTTGGTGTACGTATATTAGATTATTTGATACTGTGAGTGAGGACTATTATGTCTATTTATTTATCGAGTTCGAAATAAATGTTTTAAATGTACTTGGGGAAAACAGATGTTTAGGTATCCGTAAAACATTCGTAAAATGCACAAACAAAGTTTTGAGCAAAATTCAGTTAAATTTTTTTATAAGCCACGTTGTCTATAACAATATTGCCGTTGTTCGTTTTACTTTGTCCTAATGTAAAAAATTTTAAATCTGAAAAAGACCGTATATTTGGCGTACAATCCTTGATAAGATTATTCAAATTTAATTTTGGTTGTAAGAACTGCTGTATACTAAAATTTAAGTACTTATATGAGAAGAAATTGAATTCAAAAAAGAATACAATTAGAAAACTTTTCTAATCGCTTCAAATAATATACAAACATTCATACATAAAAGCAACATTACAAAACCAAAACAATTACATATGTATATATTTGAATTTTAAAGAGACTCTGCCCGCTGTTCATAGATTAGTACATACTTAGATACATTTTGATTATTAATATCAGATCAATATTATTCATCATTATTTAAAATTTCAATACATATTGTGATAAATGATGATTTTTATCAATTTTTAAATTTTTTTCTACATGCATAAGTCAAAGTACATACTACATTACATACATATAGCCAAAGAATAGTTGAGCCGTTGAGATCGAGTCAACTCGAGAGGAAAAAAAAAATACACAATTTTAAAGAGAGTAAGTGAGAATGTCTCTTATAATTTTGTGTTTTTTTTGTTATTCTGTTATGTATGTTTTGTTACTACTACCGACTATCGTAGGTACCATACTACTGTAATTTAAATATGAAATGTGTTGTTTATATTTTATTATTAATATTATGTATAGGTTTTATAGTAGAAAAATCGTAAAAAATTTTTAGTTACTGATGTTCAAAGCTTGAAACGGAATTCATAATACGTAGTGTGTGGCTGAAAACTACTAAATTATAATTATAGATTTTAATTCTGGGATTTTCATAAAACTGGTCAAACTGAACAGAAACTATAATGTTATATTAAGAAAAACTCCTTCTGGTTTTTTTCGAAATATCGAGTTTGTCGAATTGCGTTTCTATTTGGAATGTGCGGTTTTGAAAAAAATTTTTTGTAGTGATTTTTTTTCCTACTGTAACCATTTTACTTTTAACCAATTAACTGCAATTGAGTTCGGTTGTTATTTTACGGTTACAAAGAGCATCTTATTTTTACTGCTGAGAAATGCACTCATTCATTGGTTCCATTTCAATAGCTTAAAATGGATTATTTCTCTTGGAGTTGATGACAATATCCAACCAACAGTTAGGATAAGATATGTCATGTTGTTTCAAAATTCCGCATCATCGTCTAAAACTTTCAGAAATTAAAAAATTTATATTTGGATCAATTAACAAACTTCAAGAAGAAATAAGCTCATTTTTTTGTTACGATTTTATCCCGAACAGCAGTCATCATAATCAAAAACTTTATTATGACGTTAATTAATAACTATTTTTTTTTTTTTTTTTCAAGATATGAGTGTTTTTTTTTTTTATTAATTTCATAAGATCTAACAACTCACTCAAATCGCTCAACAATCACTCAAAAAATATTTTTCTCACTGAAAATTAATTTTAAAACACGATTTAAAGTATCACTTTTATATAAAGAATTTTATCATACACATATCATATTTTCAACCTCTTTCTTTCATCTTTCTAAAATTATGATGATTTGTAGACCGGAATGAGTAAATGCGACTTATTAAGGTGAGTGATTCATACGCTCTATTTTAATTTAAATTAAATTAAATTAGGGACATTAAAAGGAATATTCTTGAAAATAATTTCAATTCAAAGGGAACGTCTTGAATTAAAAAAAATATTTTAACCAAGTTTCAAGTTAAATATAAAAACAAAAAAAAAAAAAAAAACAAAAATAAATTTAATGTTGGTACATTTCTATTTTAAGAAAATTTCTACATGTTCAAGTTTTTCTTTTTATTTTTCCGCTTTTTTTGAGAATAAAATAAAATGTAATTTCTATTAAAAATTCAAATATCAAATGAATTTTTTTTTATTCAAAAAAAAAAAAAAACATTATCGTTATGTTAATAACATTAAAACTGTAGTACTAATTTTTTTTTATTGTTTTTGTTTAAATGAAAATTTAACTAACTATTAGAACTAAGTAATTTCCTTGCTGACTTAATATTTTTTTTTTTTTATTATTATTTAATTCAATTAAGAAAGTTTCTTGACCCAAATATTTTATCACATTTTCTAACTTTTCTTTTCACTATGTATTCTTTCTTATAATTTTAACTTTTCAGCATTAAATTAACATTTTCCTTGATTTTCTTATTCTATATACATGTGTTTTCTTTAGAAAAAAAAATAAAAAATTTAAGTTTAAAATTCTATATGTATAAAATGTATTATGTACAATATCTATATACATACAAAAAGTAGGTCACTTAAGTTCTTCTTTCATTCAATGGACTAATAATTACTTCACAATTTTTTGAAAATATACAAGAAACTAAACTGTTATACTGCCTTTATTAACTCTCTTTAAAAAATTGTTAATATAAAAGAATAAAAATTAAAGTACCTATATACGTACATTTTCAACATCTCGTAAGTCTAATTCAAAACAAAAATTTTTCATCTGCAAAAACGAAAATACTAAAAATTCTTATTTTCCTCATTTTATGTCCTGAAAGGTTTTACTCTCTTTTATTTTTTTTTTTTATTAAATTTAAATGAAAAGTCTTCTCATTTTCTTTCCTTAAAGAAGTATTATATATATAGTAACTAAACGTACATATAAAATGTACAAAGCGTATTAAACTTATGCTTATCAACGATGAAAATGATAAGAAATAAAAAAAAACGATTACGAAGAAAAAAAAATTTTCTTACCTTTTCTTACTTTTGATTGCCATTTTTGGAGAATAATAAATGAATCTTATAACACCATCATTTGGAAGAAGATAATGTTTTAAATGATGGAAATTTATTTTATTTTATTTATTTTATTTATTTTAACATGAACATGCATTGTATGTTTTTTCTTGTATATAGATAAGTATTAACATATATTAAACAAAATCTTAAGATTGTTGTACAATAAATTTTTTTTAAAGGAAAAAAATATTCGTAAAACTAAAACTAGAAAAATCTTATCGTTTTAAATGATCATTATTTTGTTTTCCTTTTTTTTTTTTAGTACAATTTTTATTCTTGACCTTCTTTATTTAGTAAATTTTAGTACTTTTCCTTTTTCACTCATCAAACTCATCATCTTAAAAAAAAAATTGTTTTAAAAAAGCTAAATTAAATGATGGGTGAGGCCAGAGGTATAACCCTTATTTTTCTTTTAATTTTTTTTTCCATGCAATTTAACTGGGATATTTACTCTTTTTCATAAGTTTTGAAGAGTACCACTATAATAGTAAAATTGCTCATAGTTTTAACCATGTAAAAGAAAAAAAAAATCAAAGTTTTAACTTCCTTAATATTATATGCTCAAGCACTCATCACATAATATATACATACATGTATATTTTGTTGTACTATGTATGTGAGAAAAATTATTTTTTCTTTCATTTGACTTATAAGAATAAAACAAAGAAGTAAAATAAAACACATAACATGGAAATATTTATTTTAAGAAAAGGCTAAAAGTTGAAAGGTGAAAACATCAAAAAAAAAAAAAAAAACAGAGAATTAAAGAAGAAATCCTTCAATAAAAAACTTATTTCCGCAAAAAAAAAATCCGAAAATTCCAACCAAAAACAAAAAAAAAAAAAATGTATGCAAAACAAAAAAAAAAAAACAATGAAAATCCCGTTCTGCACTTTTCACTTCAGAAATGATTTGTTTTCTTTTCAGGAATTTATATTCCATTTTTTTTGTTTTCCTTTTTTTTTTTTTGACTTTGTTCATAACTTTTGTGTGCATATTTCTTTACTTTTTTTTTTTTTTATTTTATTTTTGTATACTGGTCCCACTTTCACCTTACCGCCAAAAAAATAAAAACAACATTGTAGCACCTAAAAAAGTTGAATATTTTTGTAACAAATATTTATGAACCAAAGCAAAATATTTTATTTTGTTTTTCTTTCATTTTTCAGTTGTTTTGTTTTAAAAAAAAAAAATAAATAATTTTTTCCTTCTTCAATAGTATCAAAACTTTCATCTCAATCCCGAATATAAAAGTTAACTGTTATAAGTTAAGAAAATCCTTGAATCCTTTAAGTTTTTAACGTTTTTAACCACTTAAAAAGTACCAGAAAATAAAAACAAAAAGAAAAAAATCCCGAAACTTTTATAATATATAACGTGTTTCATTCTGTACAGTCAGTATACATCATATTCTATCCCGTAGTACTTTTTGTTAATATTTTGCTACCCACATTTTCTTTTGATGAGAATTTCTTGTTTTTTCTTATTTTTATTTTTTTATATTCATTTGACGATGAATGAGCAAAAAAGAATTGAAAATAAAAAAGAAAATGATGGAAAAGTTTAAGAATTTTAAAGCAGCAACAAATCATACAACAACAAATCAGTAGTGTTTATATTAAAATATTTAAAATAACGGTAAAAATGAAAAACAAAAACTAGACTTAAAATATTTTGTTTTTCTGCTTTAAAATTCAAAATACAAAAAAAAATTCTTCAAAAGCGTTTTTTAGAATGCTTTTTTTATTTCATTTTCTTTCAACTTCATTTCATTGTATCTCTGTTTTTGTGTTCAATTGTTTTGTTTTTTTACTGTTCTTATCTGTGATTTAAAATGATTGAATGAAAATTTCTTAACAAACTAAAATAACAAAAAAATACAAATACAGTTGTTAAAGTTTTCAAAGAGACATCTATATTTCAATTCTGATGTCGTTATTAAGTAAAAATTAATATTGATAATTTGGTTGGTTGCTAAGAATTAAGTTAAAAAACAAGAAATATAATTAAAATTCATTTTTATACCCTACACCTAAAGTATAGGATATATTAACTTTGGTATGGAGTTTGTAACCACCAAAAGGAAGTGAGTTAGATATGGACATGTATTAATATATATGCCCCAGCAAACGGGATTATCTGCAGATGTATATATATGCCCCAGCAAACGAGATTATTTCCAAAACGGAACAAAGATAGAATCTTTAAATTTGGTACAATGGTGTTCTTTCATGTTTGATTTACGTCTCTGAAATTTGATAGGATTTGGACAATGGGTTCGGATTTTGGAAGCTTCTGAACCAGCTCGAAGCAAACGAGATTATCTCCAAAACCAACAAAAGTATAGAACTTTTAAATTTGGTACAAATTTGGTACAAGGGTGTTCTGTCATGTTTTCTTTATCTCTCTGAAATTTGAGAGAATTTGGGCCATGGGTTTAAATTTGAAAGGATTTGGACCATGGGTTCACATTTTGGAAGCTTCCGAACGAAGTCAAGAGTAAACGAGTATATCTCCAAAATCAACAAAGATAGAACCTTTAAATTTGGTACATTGGTGATTTTTCATGTTTTATTGATGTCTCTGAAATTTGAGAGGATTTAGTCCATAAGTTCTAATTTGGGAAGCTTCCGAACGAGCCCAAGAGTAAACGAGTATATCTCCAAAACCAATAAAAATAGAACCTTTAAATTTGGTACACTGGTGTTCTTTCATGTTTTATTTATGTCTCTGAAATTTGAGAGCATTTAGTCCATAAGTTCTAATTTTGGAAGCTTCCGAATGAGCCCCTGAGCAAACGAGTATATCAAGGTTCAAGCAGCTGCCAAAAAACTTATGGATTTTTAATTTAATTGCAATTATTCAGGTGTAGGGTATTAATAAGTCGGTTGCATCGACTTACTGTTACATTTACTTGTTCTTCTTCAATTTAATAAGAAAAAAAAAATTTTGTAAAAATTTGATTTAAATATGAGCTAAAGTTTGCAAGTGTTAGCAATACATTCTGTTTTATTTTTATTTCGAAGTTTCATCAAAATTATGCTTAAATATTAAAAAAAAAAAATGTTTAACTCTTCTCATAGTTCCTGTTAAAGTAAAAAGTTTTACTGATTCTCTGCGATGGAAGATACAGTCCGAAAATCTTACGATTGTTACATTTTTTGATAAATTACTACAGAAAATTTTGAGTAATATTATAATTCTTTTTTTTTATTATGAAAGTGCTTGTAAATAATGGATAACTTTTTATTAATTTTAAGGAAAGTGCCGTTACATGCTTATATATAAGATTTTGTTTTAATTATTAGTAACAGTATTTTGTTAACTATAATAATTTAATCTTATCTATATGATAAGACAATATTACAATTTATTGTTTGACATCTGTTTCTTTCTTAAAATCTGATAGTGTTCTCTTAATATTATTGTTCTATGTCTAAAAATTGTTCTAGTTTTTTTTTTGATGTTTGATAGACCGGCTACTACAATTTAATTAAATAACTTCCATCATACCATATTATTTTAGGCAAAAGCTATTGCATTATAGATAGTGTTAAAAAAAAATTTAGTATAAATTATACCGTTATATAATCCTTTATTTTTCTTCCTATTCTGATTTAGAAAATAGAAAACTTTGAATTTTTCATTTTCCAAAAGTGAAGTCAATCTTCTCGTACAAGAGGTTTGGGATAGCCTCTTATAAGTTGTATTATTTTTAAACTCAAAATACTGTACCTATTATGCCTATAGTTTTTTTTCCCGAATATAGAGAATTTTTTCCATTATAAAAGTTATCCATAAAAGTTATTTTTAACAAAATTCTGATTATTTTATTTTGTCAAAAAAAGTTTTTTATTACAATTACACAATTTCTTAATTAGCAGACTTTTTTTGTATTTTATTAATCGTCATTTAAGTTGCATAAATGAATGTTTAAAACTACGTCAGAGAAAATCCTTATTATGCTTACAATTGTGTAAATTTAATTATCAGTTAATGAATATTTAATTAGATTCACAGAATCGTATATATTCATAAATATCGTATATATAATCAATATATTGACACAAATGAATTTGAATTTATTTAAAGCAAAAAAAACGAGAAAGAGTGTTGAGTTGGATATGTCAGCTCTAGGATACCCGCAAGAATATAATATGTGTATAAAACTTCAATTTTCACATAATTTCAGATATCTGGCTTAATTAATTACCGAGAAATGCTTTTATAAATTTCAGTGTTGTATAATAGCTAATCGAACCCGCTATGCCATACCAATCTAATTTTACAGTTATTGTTGCCATAAAGCTTCATCATCTTTTATTAAAACTATAAAGCTCATCAATTATGAGGCAATATATGAGGATATAAATTTCACAATTGTTTAAAGGCCATCCGAACCTTTTGTGTTAGACCAACGATGATTTATGTTCCTATAATTCCTAAATAAGAATATTTATACTTTCCCATATCTATAACGGCGTTTCTAAAGTGTTACAAGCGTAGTGGTATATTTATTATACCCTTAGAACTATGTTCCTACATAAATATTTGAAAAAAAGAACATGTAATTGATTCAATTGAATTTGTTTTTCATATAAAAGATAAAAAAGTAAAACAATTCATTTAATCTAACGATTCAGTTCCACAAAAAACCAATATTTTTCAGTGCAGAATTAAAAAAATTATTTTCATACTAAATTAAAAAAACAAAAACATACGAGAAATGAAAATTATAATAGTAATTTTATATGCATTGTTAACTGTTCAATTGACAGTAGCTGATCCAGTACCATTTCTTTCTGGTATATTGGGTGATATAGCTTCGGAATTTGATGCTCTAGCAAATGATGTTTTTGATCCTTTTACTAAAAATATTCTTAAAAGTGCAACTAGATCTTTTAGAAAATCGGCTAATCAAGTAGAAAAACTTGCTAACGAAATAATGGAAAGTGCGGAAGATGCTAATAAAATAAAATATGGTTATATCACAGAAATAGAACAAACCAAGGATTCATTCAAAGAATATGCTATTCAACAAAAAAATATAGCTAAAAATTCATCACCTGATACTAAAAATAAAATTGAAAATTTAATTAACGAATTCTTAAACAATTCTAGTAACAAAATTGATGAATGTGCTGATCGGATTAATGAGCCACTTGATGATTTATATAAAGAAGTTAATAAAGCAAGTCAAATTATACTACCAATTATTGATGAAGTTCTCAAAAAAACAGATGAATGTAATAAATTAAACAAAAGTGATAGAGTTGATGTTTCAATATGTGCTGAAAAAATTAGATCAAAAACTAATCAATTAATATCACTTTCATCAATATATTCAACCTTGTTGGCACAAGTAAATCTTGCCAGTGTTAAAACTAAATTATATTCTACATGTATTAATTCCGTTCATAAAGGAATTAACAACAACAAAAATAGTTTAGAAGCCAAAATTAATGAACTTCTCCAAGATGATATTACTAAACAAGAAGGAGAAGAACCTAAACCCGAACAAGAAATTTTTGGCGAAGAATTTCATCAGACGCATCAATAAGTGATGGACGTTCATCAGATGCATGATCAGACTAAGTATTAGATGAAGAAAACTCGTGAAACGCCGCACTTTTCCAATTTATTGTATTTTATTATTTTATCAATTATTTAAAGATGAGTTTAAAAAAATTCTGCAATTAATAAAAATGTAAATTTAATATTTTAAAATTTTAATAAAGTTATTTCAATAATCGCAACAAGTACAATGACAAAATCTATACAATTGTTGAACAAAGTCTATCACCACTTTTTACCTTTGATACACTGATGAATTTATTACAATTTTTATTTAATTTTGGGCATTTTATATATTTGCATTTTTTCGTTCCCTTGTTAAAAACTTTTAACATTAGTTAATGGTCCCTATATTACTAATTAATCATACTACTGAGCTATCATTCACATTTCCAGAATTTTTCTGTCTGCATCGAATTTATGAATCAAACTACCACGTTTCTTGTTTTTTCAAATCTTTATATGACACAACTACACAAGGCACACTTCGCTATTCAAGTCTCCCGAACAGTACCAATTGCAAATACATCTTTTTGGTTTAGGATTTAATATATAGTAAGGATATTTTACGTCATATAAATTTATAGGAGAAGGCTTATATAAAAAATTTACATACTTGAGCATGAAAAACATATTTTATAACGGCATCTGATGGTTTTCCCACATATTAACATTTTTTAACTATGCCTTCCGTAATTAGGCCATATTAATTCATAACCGAATGTTCAAAACCTCAAATTTCATCGAATTTTTGGATTTTTTACTTAGAAAATTTCGAACCTTATAAATAAATTAGCATAGGTGTTAATTTTATTATTTTCAGCTATATAAAGGTTATTTTCAGCTATTTTCTATAATGCCTTGGAAGTTTCGTTGATGACAGAAAATCTTAAAGCAAGTTGCTTTAGACCAGTAAAGAGTTCCTTTAGGAACTGGATGATGTCCAGAAATAACTACAATACATAGAATGTATTTAAACAAAGATGTATTTGTAAGGCGATAATTAAAAGTGTTATAGGATTGCATAGAAATTTGACTGTTTCATAATGTCAAATAGGAAACGAAGTGGAAAAACGGAACATTATCGAAAATAATTTTCTTCATTATGATGGTTTTTAACACAAATTAATTATGTACATAGTACCAGCCATTTCTTTTAAAAGCAAACCAAAATTATTTTCACCTATCATCGCATTATTATCATTGCCCTAATTATCACAATAACAACCGAAATAGGATAATATAATAAATATAATATCGAATCTAGCTGAAATCGTCGAATGAAGTAAAAAAGTTAGGTTTTATATTACTTCCGTTATTCATGATGGGTTACGGGGCTAGTAATAAATTTGTTAAAGTTTTCAAATAGTAAAAAGAGACATCTATATTTTAATTCTGGTATCTCAGTAAAAATTAATATTTATGATTGCATTCGATGATAATGGTGATTGCACATTTCTACAATACAGAATTAAATGATCAGGAGCCTATTTAAACTTCGTAATTTAACAAGAAAAATAATTACATTAATAATTTCTTCTAAATACATAAATATACAAGTCCATTAACAAACAAGTAATGAAAAAACCAAGGTTTTAAAAAAAGCTAATTTCCAAAATGAAAAAATATTTCATGATAAATTTCACGTAAAATGTACATAATTATATTGGAAACTAAATTTAAAATAGTATAAAAGTTGAAGAAAATTGTTAGAAAAATTTATTAGAAAAAATTGGGAAATATCGAGTCACACTTTCATCTATTTAATGATAACCCATTAAGAAAAGTTATTAACAAAAATAAAAATATAATGTTGGAAAACTATTTTTTAAAATACCTCATACTCATTTCCAAAGATCTAACTTCTTCCTAAATTTCTAACTGAAACTCTTTGGAATATGGAAGAAGTTTAAAATTTTACAAAAATTATGTTTCCCTTAACGGTAAATTAAAATACTGCGTGGCGAAAGTATATATTCACTATAAAACTTGTGTTATATAATAATTTAAATATAGGACTTTTTGAAATTTTTGGGCGCTTGACCTTCTGTAATAATTGTTGGGGATACCGAAAGAAGTTCTTCCACAAATTAATTTTTTTGCAATGTATATCCCATATTTAAAATTTCATTACTCCATTTCCAACGGTGTAGAAGTTTTGTAAACACCCGGACAGAGAGACCAACGGGCAAACGGATAGAATGAGGCACTTTTTTTCATTTTTTTTTTTTTTTGAAAATGTTTTTAGCACATAAAAACATTTAAAACGTAATCTAATCAATTATTAATATTTGTATTTTTGTTACTATAAATTGGTTTTAATTTTGCTAATTTAATTTAAAACTGTCCTATTATATGATAGGACAATACTACAATTGTTTGACATCTGTTTCTTTTTTATAATCTGATATTATTGTTCTCTTAATTATTGTTTTAGTTCTAAAAAAATTTTTAAATTTTTTTTTAATGTCAGGCTACTATTCATAAGTCTGGCTACTAAGTCATAGTCTGTCTATTAAGCCATATCTATATAACCAAAATTAATTGTCTATTAATTTTGACGGTTAAAATGGTTCTAAAAAATTATATAATTCGACCTACAGTTATATATCTAAGAATACTTTGTTTTGCTTTGTTTGCTGTTTGGATTTAAAAAAATAAAGAACTTTCTGAAAAGTTCATAATACAAGTCCCAAAAAATTATGAATTCAATTATGAACCGTTAAAACATTTATAATTTGTTCGAGTCCTCAAAATGATTAAAAATGCTTTAAATGTCGATGTGCACCACTGACAATGAATCTCGCATTAACCCATTAACTTTGTGTTGTCGTTAAAATTATATGATAACCTCTTATCTTTTAGATTATCTTTTCAGTCTAAATGGAAAAATACTGTTATTTGTCATTAAGGTTTTTGAGATGTAAAAATTTTTTTTGCTTATAAAGTTATTGGTATTATTAATGAGCTATATAAAATATATGGAAATTGAGCCTTTTTACATCGTTAAAAAAATGTTATCATTTTCTAAAAAAAAGTTTTTATTTTTTCATGACATTTACAATTTCTCAATTAGAAAACTCATTTGTATTTAACTAATCGTCATTTAAGTTTCATAAATTAAGTTTTAAAGCTACGTCAGAGGAACTTCTAATTATATTTATACAATTATGTAAATTAAACTATCACTTAATTAAGTATTTAATTAGTGTAAGAAAATTTTATATATTCATAAATATTGACACAAGTGAAATATTTGTAAGATAAAATATTTGAATTAATTTTAAAGAAAACATATTTAATAATAAATAGCAAAATTTAATAGATTCAATATGAATATGATTTTCATATAAAAGGTGTAAAAAATTCTCTAAATAAATCAATTTAGGGTAACGATTCAGTTTCCAACTACAGAAAAAAAGTTTATTTTAATACAACATTAAATTAAAAAAAAAAAAACTAGAAACATAAAAACGAAAAATGAAATTGACATCAGTTATTTTATGTGCATTGTTAACTGTTCAATTGACAGTTGCTGAACCTGTGCCATTTTTTTCTGGTACATTGGAGGATATAGCTTCAGAATTTGATGCTTTAGCAAATGGTGTATCTAATACTGTTAATAGGATTATTCTTAAAGGTGCAGCTAAATCTTTTAGAAATTCAGCTAATCTACTACAAAAACGCGGTAATAAATTAATAGAAGCTACAGAAAAAGCTAATAAGCTAAGAAATGGTTTTGGTATTGAAGTCGAGAAAGATAAGAATTCATACAAGAAATATGTAATTGAACAAGAAAATAAAGCTGCAAATTCCTCAGCTATTACTAAAAATAAAATTCACGATTTAGTTAATGTATTCTTTAAAAATTCAAATAATAGTATTGATGAATGTGGTGTTCGAATTAGTCAACCAATTGTTGATTTTTATGAAAATGCCAATAAAACAATTCAGAATGTTTTACCAATTATCAATGAAATTCTCAAAAAAACTGACGAATGTGATAAATTGAACAAAAATAATAGAGTTGCTGTTTTAAAATGTGCTAAAGAAATTAGATCAAAATCTAATAAATTAATATTATTTTCAACAAAATATGTAACTATGTTGGCACAAGTAAATCTTGCTAGTTTAAAAACCAAATTACGTTCTGCATGTATTAATTCTGTTCGTAAAGGAGTCAGCAAGAGCAAAAATAGTTTAGAAACTAAAATTGATGAACTTCTTAAAGATGATGCTGCTACACAAGAAGAAGAACCTAACACCGACCAAAATCCATCTGGTGATGAAAGTTCATCAGACGAATCACCAGCCGATGGTAACTCATCACCCGATGAAAACTCATCAGATGCGTCACCAGGGGACGGAAGCTCATCAGACGAATCACCAACCGATGGAAGCTCATCAGAAGAATCATCAGCCGATGGAAGCTCTTCAGATACATCACCAGGGGACGGAAGCTCATCCGACGAATCACCAGGCGATGGAAACTCTTCAGATGCATCACCAGGGGGCGGAAGCTCATCAGACGAATCACCAGCCGATGGAAACTCTTCAGATGTATCACCAGGAGACGGAAGCTCATCAGACGAATCACCAACCGATGGAAGCTCATCAGAAGAATCATCAGCCGATGGAAGCTCTTCAGATACATCACCAGGGGACGGAAGCTCATCCGACGAATCACCAGGCGATGGAAACTCTTCAGATGCATCACCAGGAGACGGAAACTCATCAGACCAATCACCAGCCGATGGAAACTCTTCAGATGCATCACCAGGGGACGGAAGCTCATCCGACGAATCACCAGGCGATGGAAACTCTTCAGATGCATCACCAGGGGGCGGAAGCTCATCAGACGAATCACCAGCCGATGGAAACTCTTCAGATGCATCATCAGGGGACGGAAGCTCATCAGACGAATCACCAGCCGATGGAAACTCTTCAGATGTATCACCAGGAGACGGAAGCTCATCAGACGAATCACCAGCCGATGGAAACTCTTCAGATGCATCACCAGGGGAGGGAAGCTCATCAGACAAATCGCCAGAAGATGGAAACTCTTCAAATGCATCACCAGGGGACGGAAACTCATCAGACGAATCGCCAGAAGATGGAAACTCTTCAGATGCATCACCAGGAGACGGAAACTCATCAGACCAATCACCAGCCGATGGAAACTCTTCAGATGCATCACCAGGGGACGGAAGCTCATCAGACGAATCATCAGCCGATGGAAACTCTTCAGATGCATCACCAGGGGACGGAAACTCATCAGACGAATCGCCAGAAGATGGAAACTCTTCAGATGCATCACCAGGGGGTGGAAGCTCATCAGACGAATCACCAGCCGATGGAAACTCTTCAGATGCATCACCAGATGACGGAAGCTCATCAAACGAATCACCAGCCGATGGAAACTCTTCAGATGCATCACCAGAGGATGGAAGCTCATCAAACGAATCCGATGGAAACTCTTCAGATGCATCACCAGAGAACGGAAGCTCATCAGATGAGTCACAAGATGAAGATAACTTATTAGACGAACTATTAGATATACCCGAACTATAGAAATCCCTTCAAATTTCAATCTTGCACAATAAAATAAAATTAAACTTGATAATTTATTGTATTTTATAATTTTATCAATTGTTTAAAGAAACGTTTAAAAATCTGTTAAAATGAAAATCTAAATATAATATTTCTAAATTAAAATAAAATTATTTCAATAATCGTGACACACAGTTTTTAGCACATTTCCAAAAAAATTTTGAAAAAATGTGCTTATTAATTTCACTCTGTCCGTCCGTCCGTCTGTTTACAAAACTTCTACACCGTTAAAGATAGAGAAAAAATTTTAACCATCGGTAGGTCTCATAAAAAAAATAATTTTGTGGAACAACTTTTTCATGTAGCCTCATCCATTACGGAGCTACAGCCCCTCAAACTTTGTAAAAACCCTATTTTTAAATGCGTATATCTTATGTTCTGCTTAAGATTTTTTCAATCTGAAAACGTCATTCGACAGGCATTTTTTTTAACTTAGTAAATTCTAAATAAAGAACTTTTAGAATTAGTATGAGTTTGCTCAGAAATTTTTTTTTGACCACCCCCTGTTTATGAGCTATTAGGGCTCAAAAATTGAAAATTTGCTATTTTTAAACATCTGTAACTTAGGAACCTGTACACATTTTACTTCGAAAAGAATTAAAAATTAAAGCTACAGTAATATATTTTAACGTGTGTTAAAGGTTTATTTTAGTTTTAAAGGGTTCCAAAGTTGCAACTCTTCAAAATTGCGAAAAAGCCCCATTTTCAGATGTATATATCTCAGGCTCTGCGTAATAGTTTTGCAATCTAAAACCGCCAGAAGATCGAAAATTTTATTATCTATATAAAACAATATCAAAATTATGTAATATTATTTAATTTACTATTTAAATTCACCGTTATGTGAAAACCACATTTTGCATGAAATTTCTTTTTCCATAACTCCGGCACGCCTTTAGATAGGGACCTGAAATTTTGAGACAAGAAAGAACTTTTAGAATTAGTATAAGTTTCCTCAGAAAATTTTTTTGTACCACCCCAAAAGAGAGTTAAGAGTTATTACGCCTCAAAAATTGAAAATTTGCTATTTTTAGACACCTTAGTAACTTAGGCACCTGTAAAAATTTTTCTTCGGCAAGACATGAAAATTAAAGGTTCAATAATATATTTTTACCTATGTTAACAGTTTTTCTTAGTTATATAGGATTGCGGAATTACGGCCCCTCAAAATTTCAAAAATGTCCTATTTTCTCGTTTTTTCTAATTACATGAAATTTTCAAATTTTTGTGCAAGTCACAATTATAAACAGTTTGTGAGTTTTGGAAATGTGCGCTTTTAAAAACCGTTCATTTACATTCTACCTTGTTTGTTTTTAATTTGAATAAACTATAAAAAAAAAATTAACAAATCTAAGTCAAATATTTTAATTTTTTTTATTTAATTTAAATTTTTTAAACATATTTATTTAAAAATTAGAAAAAAAAATATATTTAAATATGATTTTCATTCTATTGGCCCGCCAATGCATTCATACGAAATGTATTAAAGTTGAGTTTTACTATTAAATATGCTCTAAAATTTTCTTCCAATATATGAAATTTTCTTCCAATATATAAAATTTAGATATTATTGTTACTGTTTAGTTTACAAAATATTATATTATATCTTAATTAGTTTCTATTAAATCAATTAAAGTTAAAAATCACATAAATACCTATCTACTAAATTTAAAATTAATTAACATAGGTATACATATTATATATATATAATATATAATTACATACATATATGAAAAAATCAACAACTCAATAAAAAGATGATGGATAAAAAAAAAAACTTTTTCTCAACATAAATATTTTTTAACATATATTACAGAAAAACATTGAAAATGAAAAAAAACTTTTTAATTTTTTATTCCCTATAAAAACAATGGAATTAAACAAACAAAATCTCAACGGTCTTAATAATATTTTATTTATTTTTATTTTTTTTTTTTTTTACCAGAGCATCCAGAACAAAGAATAATAATAACAAAATTGGTACTCGTAGGAATGATAAGTTTTCTTTTCTAACAAAATAAAAAAAAAATAAAATAAAATCATAAAAAAAAAAACAAACCACAATTAATTAAAGCATCCAGTTTTTCCGCTATTACCAGCCAAAATGAAAATTGTAAATCACAAGCTGACAAAAC
Organism: Poecilobothrus nobilitatus; assembly: GCA_947095535.1. NCBI lineage: Eukaryota > Metazoa > Arthropoda > Insecta > Diptera > Dolichopodidae > Poecilobothrus > Poecilobothrus nobilitatus. Next base: position 249,266,533 of record OX352774.1, on the reverse strand, counting down.
ATAACAAACCATATTTTAATTAATTTTCATAAAAATTATATGCAGAAAACCTTCAGAAATTCATTTCTCATGTTTTTCTTTTTATTTATTTTATTTTATTTTTTTTTTATTCTTATTATAGGTATATAATATCTACAGTTCCGATCAAATTATTAAATGTATCTTTAAAATTGAATTAAATGAAAATTAAGTTTAAGAATATTTTCTTAAAATGAATGAATACAGATAGATAATTTGGTGTCTTGTTTTCGAACTTGGTATAGAAATCCTGTTATAAATGGGACTTATCTTAAAAAATGGTTAAGATCATCAAAACATTCAAAATGTTTCATGAATCGAAGTTTTATTCTATATAAAGATTTTTGTTAAATTCTTGCTCTTGTATGAAAGTTTTATATTAAATTTTTTTTCTTTGTTGCGTTCGATAGAAGCATTTTTATAAATATTAATGGAAGCAACCATTTAAAAAACTTTTAAAAATATATTTTAAGTATTTATATTGGCAATTTTTAATTGTTTTAACACCATTTACCACATATTACGACAATATTAGAGATTAACAATATGATAGAAAGGTCCAGTACCTTATAATACCTAATTAAAAAATATTCGTATTAAATTGAATTATTCAGTTTGATAATTTAAACTTCTGTTAGGATTTATGAATAGATCCTGAATACAATTAATATCCAATATTTAAAGGTATCAACATCAATATCCAATATTTAAAGGTATTCATTTTCTGACTCTAATTAAAATATAAAAGTTATACTTACATATGATTTATATACATATTATATATTACATAGTATTTTTAAAAATGTTTACATTTATTATAATATGTGGGATTATAAGTTACTTTTCAAAAAGACATTTCATCTAAAAATCGTTCTCATAAATAAAAGTACACTCTTTGGAAAAGGACACATTGCAAATATGTACTATACTTAACAAAATCAACATTTGAATAGAAACAATTTATTAAATTATCTATAAATTAAGAATAATTCGCCCTTAGGGCATTTAGAGCCACGCCTTAAAAGGAAAGGCTGTGGAATTTCCATGTCACATTTATGTGACAGCGGAATATACTAAACAAAAAAAAATATATATATCCATTTCATATAGAACACCATATTACTTATACCCAAAAAAAAAAAAAAAAAACATATAAAAGGGGAATTGTCTTTACGTTAAACACATCAATTGTCAATTAATATCCTTTTTGCTAAACAGTGAGTAAAATGTCCTAGAAATTTTGTAAAGTATCTCTTTTTTCGATGAAAAATATTTTATTCAATATGTCTTTTGATAAAATGTACTCAAACCGTATATATTTGAATACAAAAAAAAAAAATGATACAACATATCAGAAATTTAACAAAAAAAAAATAAAGAAAAATCAAGTGATGGAAATAGGTTAATTAAAATTGAAGAAAACAACATAACTAAATGTTTTTCTTTTTTAAATTTTTTTTTTTTGTTTTTTTTTTTTTAACCAATTCAATTTCAGTAAAAATACAAATTACCTTTTTATTTCATTTCATTTTTACCTACTTTTTTTTTTTTTGTTTTTGCTTACTTTTTAATTTCATTAAAAAGAATTATTTTTTAGGTTAAATTTCCCTATAATTCCAAAATTTTTATACAATATAATTTCAACTCTTTCATTTTTGCTTATAAGGTTTAGGTACAGGAAAGGTTTTTTTTTTTTTTGTATTTTTAACAGGAAAAACTCTTTAAATTTAGGTAATTTATTTTTTTGTATTAAATTTAAAAAATGGAAAAAGTAATTTTGTACTTAAAATACGAGTAAGTCGAAGAAAATGTTCTGACAGATTCTTCAAAATAAAATGTTTAACATATTAACATTTTAATATCTACAAATACAAATTTAAATTTTTTTTTTTGTAACAAACGCTCTGTACCTATTTATTATTATCTTTGATGTTAGGATATCTGTATTATCTTAAAAGTTTAAATTTTTCTACGTTCTTATAATTTATTCAGTTTGGGGCTTCGGTGGTCTAGTGGGTAAGAGCGTATAAAATACTCCGTAAACACCGAGGGAGTGCGGGTTCTCGAATCCCACACACGTCGTAAGAGTTATTCCTCCTTACGACATTTACAGTCACGCCTGAACAGGAAAGACTGTGTAATTTCCTGTCCACATTTATGTTGCAGAGAAATGCATTAAAAAAAAAAAAAAATTTATTCAGTTTTTACTTAAATATTTTGTATAGAACATTTGTTGGACGTTTATTTCGGAATATTACGATTAAAACAAATAATGAATCGAATGTATAAAACTGAACTCGTACGCAAATTTTACCTTTTCAAACAAAACTACAGCTTCAGATGAAGTTTTTGGTTCACAAATTAATATTTTAGTTGAAGCTTCGTTTGATGCATTCGACCCAATAAGAAAGGAATTATATATTGCAATATTAAAACATGAACTTAGAATTTTGGAACTTCAAATTATAATAAAATTTCACAAAACTTCATAATCACTACTGCACCGATTGAAACCTATTTTGAAAAGATATCTTAGTTTTGTCTGGAAGCAGATTTTTAGTTATGTTTCGTTCCGTTACAAGGCGCTGAGGATGTGATATATGAAAAACTATATGTACTGCTTTATATTGCTTATATCAGAATTTCTAAAATATCGAATCGAAATTTACTAAAAAATATTATTAATGGCCTTACTATTCAAAAAAAAAAATAATTATAAAAATGAAAAAAAATAGAATGTATTTTAAAATGTTTTAATTGAAAACAACACATTTAACAAAGAATTTGATTGTAAAAAAAATGCCGAAATGACAATCAAACATATAGTCAGATATACTCGACGGAACCGAAATGTAAGAGTGCATCTGCCACACGATTTTTTTACTCAATTACTAAAAATTGGCAACAGCACAAGTCAAACACTGAAATTATCAGATGATTTTTGTAATCACATACACTCCAAAGCCAACTACAAAAACCATCAACTTCTGACATCTACAAAAATCATTATTGGTTAAGCGAAATAGTTTCTGAATTCATAGGATCTACCAGGACTACCGTTGCATATTTTTTTACGAAAAAATTGTCTCACTAACCATTTTATTATTACGAAAGATCAACTTTGGGTCAAAACCAGATTAGTTACCAAAAACTGTGTGGGTAATATCATCAAGGCAACCATAATCATTTAAAGGGGAATAGGTTGTATTACCATGAGAACCAATGATACCGACAGATACTCTGAATCAATTTAAATCTTTTACAATTCCCAATTCGTTTGGTATTTGCCATGATGATCAACAAATCTCACAAGGTCAAACAATGAGCAACTGCTGTTTGTAGTTAGAAAATCTACAATTTCCCACAGCCAAATTATATGTGTCATGCACTTGTGTTTGAAAGCCGCAAAATTTGGCGAAATGAAAAACATTCTTCATATAAATTGACATTTTAGGTGAACGCGGAACAACGTTCGCTGGGTCAGCTAGTAATTTAATATAAATAAAATAAAAAAAAATAATAAAATAAAATCGAAATCCATGTTTTTCTTTTTTGGTAAATAATAAAACAAAATTGAGGCCTCAGTGGCCTAGTGGGTAGGAGCGCATAAAATACGCTGTAAACATGGGTTCGAATCCCACACACGTCGTAAGAGTTATTCCCCCTTACGACATTTACAGCCACGTTAACATTTCCTGTTAACATTTATGTATCAGAGAAATGCACTAAAAAAAATAAAAAATAAAACAAAATTCAATAATTTATTAATAAATTTTTTTGTTCAAATCCTATCTAAAATCTCGTACTGCAATTTTATAAATACATTAATTAAATCAGAAAAATGTCATAAATTAGTTTTTTATCCGTCGGAATTATTTTATATCCTAGTTAAAATTTTCAAATTTCAATTATTTTGTTTTGAATTTTTGTTTTTTTACGAAATCTTTTCTTCTAATTACAATGTTAAAGTTAATTATGTTAATTTATCCTTTTTTTTATTATAGAATGTAATTTTTATTATTATAATAGAGCCATTTACAATCAACAATTACTTCAGTAACAAAATTTAATTATTCCAACTTCAAAATTTTTAAATAATTCATTAGAATTTTCCCAAAAAAAATTTTCATTAGTTATTCCCATATATTTTCATTATTTTTATTGTATTTTCTATATTATCATAATATTAAAAATAGTGAAAATTAATGCAATTAAAAATAATAAAAACAAAAGAATAAAAAGAAAATTTTTTTGGGGGGTTTTCATTAGTTTAAAACATAAACATTTTTCTTCATCAAAAATTAATTAATTATAATACATATATTAATAAAATATTTTTTTTTTATACAAAAATAAAAAATAAAATTTTTACTTTGAGAAAATATATTTCATAAAAATTTTGTTAATTGGGTACCTATCTATTGACTTTTTGTTAAATATTATTTCAAAAATAAAACAACTTTAATTTTAATTTTGTAAAATTTTGTTTTGAATTCTTATTTTTAGCACATTTCAAAAAAAAAAATTTAAAAAAATGTGCCTATTAGTTTCACTCTATCCGTCCGTCGGTCCGTCTGTTTACAAAACTTCTACACCGTTAAAGATAGAGGAAAAAAATTTTAATCATAGGTAGGTCTCATAAAAAAATTAATTTTGTGGTACAAATTTTTCATGTAGCCCCATCCATCAGGGAACTACAGTCCCTCAAACTTTGAAAAAGCCCTATTTTTAAACGGGTATATTTCATGTTCCGCTTAACATTTTTTCAATGCAATTAGATAGGATTTTTTTTACCGTTATAAATCAATATTAAAATTATACATAGTTTTTAAATTTAGTATTTAAATTTACCGTTATATTAAAACCAAATTTAGCATGATATTTCTTTTTTGATAACTCCGGCACACTTTGAGATAGATACCTGAAATTTTGATACAAGAAAGAACTTTTAGAATTAGTGTAAGTTTCTTCAGAAAATTTTTTGGTAGCACCCCCTCTTTAAGAGTTATTACGCCTCAAAAATTGAAAATTTGCTGTTTTTAGACACCTGTAACTTAGGCACTTGAAAAAATTTATCTTCGGCAAACCATGAAAATTAAAGATTCAATAATATACTGTTACGTGTGTTAACGATTTTTCTTAGTTATATAGGGTTCCGGACTTACAGCCCCTGAAAATTCCAGAAAAGTCCCATTTTCACATTTTTTCTTATTAGGTACGTGAAAATTTAAAATTTTTGTGCAAGTCACAATTCTAAACAGTTTGTATTGTCTTTTGGATATGTGTGTTTT